>JAZDUH010000431.1:5357500-5710000 GCA_036419115.1 Scarus forsteni | reverse complement strand
ACCACTGGAATCACGTCTCGTATCCATAAATAGTTTTGGTCACTGCCGCCGTCGGTCAGTAGCATCACATCCACTCGAGTATTACTGGGATCAGGATGTATAGACCAATCCTACGGCTGATCTGTGGGCGCCAGCATTATCAGCGGCTGACATTACTGATGTGATGGTTTCGATTTTCGTTCCCCTTAAACTTTAACATCCAGTTGTGAGGAATGGGGTCTCTGGTTCAGCTACAGTTGAGTGTTGACCTCTCTCTCTTTATTCCTCCATCGTCTTTACGTCCTCACTGCTGTGAGCCTGGATAGCCTTAAGCTAACCAGCTCTTACTCATGCATATTCAATTAACCATGTGCTGCTTACATGTTTGGCACTGAACTGGAGGGAGTATTGCTACCAGTATCGTTACACAAAGAGAGCTGGTTGTATGAAATACAAATAATGAATATAAAATAATGCATTGAACAATACAGTATGTAATTGAGAATTACAATTAATTTAGATGTGCAGTTGATTTGTGGGTGCGACCATCTTGTAGTGGCTGGCGTCACTACAATCGAAAGTATAGTAGTGCTCTAGTACAGTAAAGTTCAGTCCTGGCCGGCTGTGAGAGCAAGATGAATAGTTGGGATGATGATGTTATAGTCCTTTTCCATTAGCCCTACTCTGATCTACTCGACTCTACCCGGCTCTACTCTACTGGCCTTTTCCATTAGCCCCAGTCGCCTGCCCAACGGGGTGCAGTGTCGCTGTAAACAGCTGAGCTGCACTGCGGTGACGTCATTTTGAGGGCGACACAACAATCTGTGGCTTTTTGTCACAAACCGAGTAAAAAAGGAAAGCAGAAGAAGGCTGCAGGTGGTAAGAAGAAATACCCCTTGAGAAGCACAGGAGAGTTTTGGAAGCTATACAACAGAATGAAGCCGAGGAGGGGAGCAATCGAGCTGCAAAGAAAAGACGCATGAGGGTAAGCTAACGCTACCACTAGCATGGTAGGTCGTCGCGCTCATGACTCATCGATGGCGACATTGTCCGACCAATCAGTCGGTGACGTCATCTTTTAGTATTGACTCAGCTTGCTTGGAACCAGAGCGGAGTAGGTACTAAAACTAGCTTGTTTTAGGAGGTACCAGGCTAGTGGAAACACGCTGCAAATCGAGTAGGGCCAAGTAGAGTAGGGCCAAGGCGTGCTAGTGGAAAAGGGCCATTTGACACTACTGTTGTGGCAGCCTAAAACAGCGCACTTGTTCCCACATCGTCCTGCCATGTTTTTAGGGACTAATGTTTCCACAGGGACATGGACTGTTACTCTGTAGTCCAGAATAAAAACTGTCTGTGACCGTCACACATGCACACACCGCTGATTGGCTGTTGCTGCACAACCACGACATCGGCTGAAAAACTTTTTCAACTCTGAGCGACCAGGTCACTTTGATCACGCCCTGCGAGGGTTAGCCCCGCCCCATCGCCACTGTGCAGTTACAAGGTTGCAAAGTTACGTTCTGTGTGTAGGCGGCTTTAGTCCATAGACCAAACCAGGACTGACTTAGACCGGGGGGCTGGTTATGGGGGGCTGGGGTGCCCTATGCTGGACAGGTCCCCCTCAGGCCATGACCTTCTGACCCTCTGACCTTCTGACCTTTTGATCTGTGTTTGTAGGTACGAGTGGACCAGGGAGAACGGGACTGTGGCTCTGTTTGTGGTCCAGAATCCTGAGAGGAAGAGACCCTAAAAAAAAAAACCCTGAAGACCCTTAAGACTCAAAAAGATCCTAGACTCAAAAAGATCTTGAAGAGACCCTAAAGACCCATGCAGACCCTGAAGACCCTTATGAGACCCTAAAGACCATAAAGACCCTGAAGGCCCATGAAGACCATGAGGACTCAAAAAGACCCTTAAGAGACCCTGAATAGACCCTGTAGACCATGAGGACCCTGAAGAGATCCTGGTGGCCCTGAAGACCCTGAACAGACCCCAAAGAGACTCTGAGAGACCATGAAAACCCATGAAGACCCTGAAGACCATGAAGACCACATTTCTCTGTCTGAGGGCAGCAATGATCCAGGGAGCAGGAGTCTGAATAAAGACCTGATCTTCTCTGCTGCAGATCACAGCCACACCACCGAGGCCTCAGATCCTGGACCACCTCAGAGGTGCTCTGGGTTCTGGTTCAGTGATGACTGTCTGGGTCAATAAAGAGCTTTAAAATCACTTTAAGAAGAGTCTAAGTGCTTTCAAGGCCTCGGGTGTTTGTTTTGCTTCATGGAAACAGACTGACCTCCAAACCTTCATTGAGTTTATTGATCTGATCTTCTTATTTCCGAGCGGTCAGTGAACTCATCACAATGACCGCCCATTAGTTCTGCCCTTAACGGTCACTGTAGACATTTTTGAATTCGCCTACTACATACTGAGTATGATAGTAGTATGTAGTAGGCACTGCATACTGCCTACTACACTTGAATGTGGTTTCCAGTTTGAGCAAAGCGGATGTAGGCTACAACTAATTCATTTCCCAAACTTAATTTTAATTGTACAAACAAACAAACCATGAGTACATGTTAACATTTCAGTTATTATTGTGCAAAGATATTGCCAGAAGCAGCATTTTATATGAAACAGTCAGTGATGGAGAATATGTATTATTTTGGAGAGGAATTATTTTATATATTTTTGTGTGACGGCGTATTAGGGCCACTTAAAAGAAAAAAAAAAAAAGTTCAAGAATAAACATCACATGCACAATACAGTATAAAGAATGAAGAGAAGCAGGAACATTTAGGGTGGTGGAAATACAGAACATAACGGTAAAATGTCAGACTTGTCAGAGGTTTACTCTAATAATGCTGCAGGTACAGGACGGACGTAACACCACCGCCAGGCCGTAACGAACTGTTAATGGAAAACAACAACAACTGACCTTTTTACAACTTATTACATGCTATTAAGTGTTGAAAAGGTAAAGATAACAAGTAGTGGCTAATATATTTATTTTCGTGTGCTGCTCCGGTTGTTGAAGCTTTGCTTCAGCCGCTTTGCATTGTGGGTAACAGTAGGTGAAGCAGACTGGTCCGATGCATACTGTGAATTTTTTCCTGTATCAGTACGTCATCTGGGTATTTTTTGCATACTGCAACTATGCACTGCTAGTATTGTAGGCGAATTCGAAAACGGCCTATGACTTAAAGAAGAGTTTATTTAAAATGGAGTAAAATCTTTAACCAGCAGCTCTTTTAACAAAGTCTGGACCTTCTGGACTCAGTGTGTCCTCCTCCTGTTGATCCAGGACCTGATTAAAGGCTCTGTGCTGATGTGCTCAGAGTTCACGCTCCCCCTTTAAATCCTGATGATGGCGCTCTGTCACATGACCCTGAAGGTGTGGTGAGGACTGTGGAGCCCCACAAACACAGCAGGTACCACAGCGAAGGACCGTGGCATCAAACAGGCCCAGATTTTATTTTTATTTAGTATCCTTGATTGTTGAAGACTTACTAATCTCATGATGATTTTATTGCCCATGATGCTTTGCTGCTCCAGCATCTGCCAACTGCTGCAGTGACTCTCACAGGAGCTGGGACGGGGTCAGAGAGGCTGCTGATTCTGCAGAAAATCTAATATTTTATTATTAAAGTTCTTCTTTAATCACTTTATTCTGGTGTTATTGAAAACTAAAGGCTCCTCATGCAGTGACAAACTTTCATGAACATGATGGTAAAAAGATTTAAATAAAAGTGAAGAATCTAATTCTATAAGTTTAACTGTAAAATACTCTGAAGTTTTTTAAACATATTTTTATTACTGTACATGGTTACATGTTTGAATATGAGATGAAACACTTTCATAATTTTTTTTTGGATACAACTGCAGACGTCAAATTCAAAATGAGTGGATATTTGCAGAAAACAACAAAGTTTTTCATTAAATGTCTCGCCTTGGTAGAGTTTACAGTTGCATGTAGGTCAAGAAGGATTTGAAATCAGTGGATTCTTTTTTTATTTACATTTATTTTATTTATTTGCCTTGACCTTTGGTTTCAGGTCAAAATAAACCAAAATCTACACAGACTCTATCACACTGCCTGAGGCCATGATCCAATTAAAATAAAATAAATTGAAAAAAAAAAAAAAAAAAAAAAAGATTACACTGAGTTAAAATGGTCTGAAGCTCTGATGTCCTCAGCCTCTGTAACGGGACAGCGGCTCCTCTGGTCCCTCAAAACAAAATGGCGGCTAATAAAAGTCTGAGGCTGCAGAGGCCCGACGATCATGTGACGTCATGATGGCCCCGCCCACCTCGCACATGGTCCACCATTAAAGCACCAAAGTCAGCGTTTCAGTCTAATCCTCAGCGTGTTCCTGATCACATGACTCTCTGCGATGAAGGCGGCGGCGGCCCAGAACACGGCGTACTCCAGCGTCACCAGGCCTTTCAGGTTAAACCTGTAACCTGAGTAATCCCAGGGACACGCCCCCAGCAGGCTGAGCCCCGCCCCCCAGCTGAACTCCCACAGGTAGATGAACAGCGTGTAGGCGGTCAGACGGACGCCGAGAGGTCGTTCCAGGAGGCGGAGCCTAATGCGCTCCATCACAAAGATGGCTGAGGCGTACATGGGCAGTGCCCACAGGCTGCTGTGCCCCCCCAGCCTGGCGTCGCCGGAGCTGATGGCGTCCCACAGCGCCGTGAAGACCACCTCACAGAGACAGCCGTGCAGAGCGTAGACATAGAGACGCACAGCTGGGGAGGGAGGACCGACGTCATCATCGTCATTCACAAGATCACGTGACCACGATGGGGAGCCATTTTTATCTCTGCAGGCTGCAACACAGACGTCTGATTAGTGAGCTGAAAATGTCATAAAAGAATAAGTTTAAAATCTTAAGCTAAAAATGTTTCCAGAGAAAAACAGATTTAAAGGGAGACAAACAACTGACAGCTCAACCCTAATCAAAAATATAAAATAAGACAAAATACAGTAAAATTAATCTCAGTAACACAAGAACAACGAACTGAAACCTCAACCTAATCAATAAAATAAGATAAAATAAAATACAATAAAAAATAAAATTAATCTCATTAATACAAGAACAAAGAACTGAAACCTCAAATTAATCAATACAGTACATAAAAATAAAATTAGGCTTATTTATCTTAAAACAAAGAATTTAAACTTCAAACTAATCAATTAAATTAAATTAAATATTATTAAATATAGTCATCAAAACAAAAACAAAGAACTGAAAAACAAACAAATGAATTAAATTAAAACAATGAACTGCAAATACCTTTGTCACAGATTTATACATCTATCATCTATAAATATACAGTAGTGTCTGATCTTGTGTCAGAGTGTCTTGATGGTTGTGTTCTTCCACATTATGTGTCAGTGTGTGTGTGTGTGTGTGTGTGTGTGTGTGTGTGTGTGTGTGTGTGTGTGTGTGTGTGTGTGTGTGTGTGTGTGTGTGTGTGTGTGTGTGTGTGAGTGTGTGTGTCATGACCTACTGTGGATTAGCAGGCTAACAGCTCAGATTAGCAGCTCAGAGGATTATGCTGGGCAGGTTTTTTGCTCTAACTTAAAACAGAGTGTTTTGTCTTTAATCCTGATCGGACGAGCCGTCACTTTAATTCAATAATTCAGCCACAGAGGTAAAACATCGGGCTGTGGATCAGCACACCTGGAGGTCTGAGCCAACAGTGAGCATCAGTGCATCAATAACACCAATAAAACCCACCTAAGGTTCTTAAGTATGTTCCTGACACGTGTTTATTCACTGTTTCGTACATGTTTTCATTTACATACATAATCTGGACCAGATCTGTGCACAGTCTGCATCTGTGCACCAGAATAAAAAATGAAAATAATTAAAAAAGCTGAGCCGACCAATCAGAGCCTCTGTTACTGCTGCTCCTTTGTTTGTTTGTTTTTGAATAATTAAAATAATAAAGTCTCTTTAAGTAAATTCAACACTGACAGATTTACCATGAGCATTTTATCTACAGTGGTCTGAACAATTTCAACACTAAACTGATTTCAAAATGAAAATGAAATAACTTAAAGAAACGTAGTAAAATACTGATCATTTTGGTGTGAATAATCATTTTGCTGTTTCTGTAAACGATCAAGGTAACACTTTACTTGAAGATCTGGTTTATAATGCATTATAAACACATGCATAAGACGTTATAATGCATGTATAATGCTTCATAAGTGTCATTATAATGGTGTATAACCATGTATAAGAACTTGTACCAAGGTTTATAAAGTATTACAAGTGTGGACATAATGTATTATAATCAAGCCTTTATAATGTTTTATACCTGCATACTCAAGTGACAAGAGTTTAGAATGAAGAATCTGAAGTCCTGGGTCACATTAGAACCATCCTTACTCTAGACAGGAGTAAAGAAAGGTTGTAATGCCTTATGAAGATGACTTTAAGAGCTTTTAGTAAAGTAACAACACTGTATAAAGTTGTTAGCATTTGCATGATACAATAACACAATTAGAATCACTTAGGAGCAGGATTTTACTGGCTGGAAGTAAAATGTAAGTTAAAAATTAAACACCATAATGATCTTTAAAACAACCTTATTTTGCAAAAATAAAATATAAAGGATGTTGCAGATTATTCTCTACATATCAATACAATTCAAATCTGTAAAAAAAAAAAAAAACCCTGCATAGCTCACAAATTAAAATTCTAGCACCTGAGAGGACTGAAGAATGCAATTTATAACAACATAACATATTATTGATATTTATAAGGAATTACGCCCTTTCTGTAACCGAGAATTTAGTGTCTGTTCTATGTTGAGCATTTCTATGTGTCTTTACTCCTGTCTAGAGTAAGGATGGTTCTAATGTGACCCAGGACTTCAGATTCTTCATTCTAAACTCTTGTCACTTGAGTATGCAGGTATAAAACATTATAAAGGCTTGATTATAATACATTATGTCCACACTTGTAATACTTTATAAACCTTGGTACAAGTTCTTATACATGGTTATACACCATTATAATGACACTTATGAAGCATTATAATGTCTTATACATGTGCTTCTAATGCATTATAAACTAGATCTTCAAGTAAAGTGTTACCACGATCAAACACATCAGACCCTCTGAAGGACCACGAGGCAGGAGAAAGTCTGAGCTTAGATCAGACCAAGCTGCAGACCAGACACTGAACTATGACCAACAGCAAAGGCCATAACCTTTAACTCTTAATAAAACAGCAGCTCCTCACCTGTCCGAGCCTCACCTGGATGTCTCCTCACAGGAACTTCACTCTCCTCCATCTCTGAGCTGCATGTGTGACTCTAATCCCTCTGCTTCACCGAGTGTGTGTGTGTATGTGTGTGTGTGTGTGTGTGTGTGTGTGCTGAGCTAAACATTAAGCTGCTCCATATTATCACCCGAGCTCAGTGACGCTGTAACAGGAAGTAGAACCCTGATGAGGACGTGTGTCAATAATCGTGGTCATCGCCGTGATTGGTGGATGTATTCATGTAATGATGAATCAGTAATAAATGTATTTATGATCAATACTAATGCATTAATGTATCAATAATTACTGTATTAATGTATTGAAATAAATGTACTCATGAATCAACTACTGATATATTAATGTGTTAATGTTTTAATGATGAAAAGTCAATGTGTTTGTGTGTGTGTGTGTTCAATAGCTCTTTGATAAGAGTTATCAGAGTTACAATTACTATGTGCAATTTATGTGCAATTAATGTGCAATCAATCCTCTAACAATGTGCAATTACAGTGTGGAAGTACACCCATGTACAATCACGTATCCCACGTGCAATTACTCAGTAAATGTGTTTATAATCTTTATAGGATTTGCTTTTAGTTTTGTTTCCAAGCCCTTTATATATTTTTATATTAAATATTTTTTATATTTTTTATCTTATATAGGTAGAGTAATGTACATGCTGCTATTTTTTATACTAAAGTCTATTTTTATTCTATTAATGCTGTCCACTTTGCTGCTGTAACACTGTAAATTTCCTGAATAAAGGTTTATTCTATTCTATTCTATGGAGGTCCTGGTTTGGACCTGGTTCGGTCCTTGTGGACTTTCGGTCCTCTGTTGGTACACGTGTTTGCGTACATGCTCATGAGGTGGAGGTGAAAGTATTGATCCACAGATTAATGTGTAATTAAGAGCACACAATGAGTCACACAGATAAAGTGTGTTTGTGTGATGGCAGAGAGAGGAGTTTGTTATCAGCAGGGCAGCAGTGGTGGGGTGTGTCAGAGGAAGGACTGACGGTTAGACTAAAGATCAGTGATGTTACAATTAAAAAATTAAAAATGTTTTTATACTTGTGGTTTCATGTCCATTCATCCTGAGAGCAACAGATTTAAAAAAGATTAATTCTCGTGTGTGTGTTTTTTCCAGCTTGAGTTGTGTAATATATTTGTAAGAATTATAATATTAAGTGTTGGGAAAGTGTTTGATTAAAGACGTCTGATTATAGAGAACATAGATCATGAAACATTGATGATAAAAACTGATCATGAACCAGGATTATGAACCATCAACATTAACCAATAATTGTGAACAACTGATCATTGACCAACCATTGATCATTGATTGTGAGCCGCTGATCATGAGCCACTGATTTTGACCCATTGATTGTGAACCATTGACTTAGGACAATTGATCATGAACCAATGATTGGTTGTGAGCCAAGACCACTGAACAGGAAACACTGACAATAAAACCATTGATCATGAACCAGTGACTGGGAACTATTTATCATGAACCATTGATCATGAACAGCTGATCATGAACATTTGCTATTGATTTTGAACAATTGATAATGAACCACTGATCAATGACCATTGGTCATGAAGCATTGTTCATGAAACACTTACTATGATTCATTGATCATGAACCATTGATTGTGAATCAATCGTCATGAACCACTGATCATGAATCATCGATAATTCACCAATAATCCTGAACCATTGATCATAAACCACTGACCATAGACCACTGATCATTGGATCCTGAACCACTGATTGTGAAACATTGATCATGAGCCAATGATCAGGAACCACTGATCATGAATAAATGATTGTTATCCATTGATCATTGACCACTGATCATGAAAAGTTTACCATTAATGGTTGATCATGATCCATTGATCTTTATCAGACTGAAGTTTGGTAACAAACATCATTACAGTCAGAGTTTTATTGTTATATGATTTTAGTTTTGGTTGAGTGTTGGTTCTCATTAAATGAATGAGGTGTAGCTGAATGGATTTGATATAACATAATTCTGTATTGTTCTGTTTGTGTCTGAGGCTCCTCGTGTTAATGATTAACTGAGCTGTAGGTTTGGTTTGCTGGTCAAACAGTCATTAATGACTGATAAGAAAATAACAGCTGATATAAAACACACTGTATTCATATGAAGACAGCTGAGGGTAATAACCAGAATGTGCCCATTTATAAAACCGTCCCCCAGGATCAGAGTCCAGTGTCTGAACAAACACCCACATAGTCATTGTCCACAGAGTCAATGTCCACAGAGCCACTTTAATTCACTGTATTGTAAACAAAGGTTCTTTAGTTCAACTGTACCACTCAACCCTCTGCCCCACCCAGACTGAAGTACCCCCGACCAGAGCCGGTTGGGCAGGCCACTGTTTCAAAATGTTCCCCAGACTTTTGGTCTTTATTGGAGGCTGGTGGCATAGTAAATGATCTGATGTAGCACCATTATTCTGTTTTGAACCCCTGTTTTTTTGTTCCAATTTCATTCAAGATACAAAGTATTTATATTGGAGTGCCCAGACTTTTTTCATCTGGGGACAAATATAAAACATGTAAGAATGGTTGGTCAACTCTTAAGCCCCCTTCACACCGCCGCGCGGTAACCGCCTCGAAAACCGCTTCTCTGCCGGCGGAGGCCCCTGAAATGCAGAGCGTTTTTCAAAGCGGCTCCTGCCGCCGCGGCATGAGCATGGGGCAACAGGCGGCAATGACGTAGAGCTGATTAGGCGAACGTCACAGCAGAGCCCGCCCAAAAGTCCTTCACAACACTCCCTTCTCAAAAACACATACCCCCGAGTAGTACCTGTTTACTGTATACTATGTGGGACACAATTCTGTCAGCAAGAGAATCCCCCCTATTCAGATACCTGCAGTATTAGCTCCTCCTTTGCTCGTTTTGCCCTGCGAAACCTGCTATTTCCGGGTTTTCTACTTCCTTCGATGTGATTGGCTGTTCCCACACGGCTGCCGCCCTAAAGTTCAACACGCTGGACTCCGGGCGGCAGGGAAAAATCTGTGCGCGTTCACGTGGGCAGCAACCGCTTCTGGGTCCTACAGCCGCGGCCAAAACCGCTTGCCGTCTGTCGCCCATCCCTCATTAAAATGACTGGAGGTGGCGCGTTGCCGCGCGGCGGTGTGAAGCCCCCTTTACATACCTACCTAGATTGTGATTTAGAGCTGGTAGAACTGATCCTGTGCAGGTTAAAAATAACCCTAATACCTACAAATATTGGTTGGCCCAGGCCTCCAGATAGACCTTTAATACTGTGGTCAGTTGGTCCATATTTGTTGGTCAAACAGTAGCTCTATATTCCAGTATGGGCAAAATTCTTATTATGTTTTGGATCTTTCCAAGGGCCAATTAAAAGTAGAAAAGGGTCCGCAGCTGGCCTCCTGGCCATAGTTTGAACGACCATGATTTACGTAAAAAAAAAAAAAAAAAAAAGACAAAAAAAAAAATTACACAGCTGACTCCTCTCCAACATGGCGGCGACAGAGACGCATCATTTGAACCGGAAGTACTCTCTTCTTGACTTCCGCCAAGTGGTTTCCGGGTATCTCGGAGTAAAACGGTGTGTTTGTGTGCTCATTGTAACACTAAAAACTAAATAAAAGCAGACAGAACAGCAGCAAGTTTTAATGAAACACCGGGGAGCTGATTTTGTTTTTTTGAAACCGTCGTGTGAACTTCTGCTGGTCTTTATTTCAGGGACCAAACGTTACCAAAGCGCCGCTGCTTCATGTAAAAGAGCGAAAAGAGGTCGCTTCAGCAGGTTTACTGTCTCTTTACACCGTAACATCAACATGAAACGTTCACGTAGAGCCCGCGTATCGACATTTCACCATTAAACGAAGAAAAACCGGAACTCTCCTCCAGTGTGCTCGTCCTCGTTTATAAACAGATCCGCCGCTCCGTTGCAGTGAGCTCCAGTGGCGCAATCGGTTAGCGCGCGGTACTTATATGACAGTACACTGTAGAGCAATGCCGAGGTTGTGAGTTCGAGCCTCACCTGGAGCAGTCTTTTAGTGCCGCTGCTCGTTTCTTTACGACGGTGCCAGAAACGACGTTTATCACAAATCCTAAAAACATAATCTAAACTCATCACAGATCGTTAAAACAGGAACTATCTTCCTCACTGGTCATAACAACAGAAATTATCTTCATCACAGATCACAAATTGTCTTCATCACAGATCATAAAAACAGAAACTATCCTCATCACAGATCAAAGAAACAGAAACTATCATCATCATAGATAATGGAAACAGAAACTATCTTCTTCACAGATCATAAAAACAGAAACTATCATCATCATAGATAATGGAAACAGAAACTATCCTCATCACAGATCATTGAAACAGAAACCATCTTCTAGTTCATAAAAAAAGCTGTCTTCATTACAGATTAAATAACTTTAGTACCTGTTCAGACTTGAAGGGATGTTTTTGTGTTTTTGTGACACCATAAGGTCCTCCAGTGAGATTTCATTATCCATGTTGACAGGCAATAAAACCTCATCTTTTATTATTATTTTTTTTGTCTTTTATATACCAGTAGTTTTATGTTTGTTTAGGATTAATCTAATCTGAGTATATTGCAGTTCTTTGTTATTCAAAAGGGGAAACATTTGAAGTACACACACACACACACACACACACACACACACACACACACACACACACACACACACACACACACACACACACACACACACACACACACACACACACACACACACACACACACACTCTTTGAAATGATTGATCAATTTATAATTTTAATATAGATAACCAGATGATGATAAATAAAATCTCATGCTCGCTTCTCAAATGTCTCCTTCATCTGCAGTACAGAAAGTTTACCAGCAGGGGGTGGCCTTTGTCATCTCCAACATGCTTCTTTTTGAAGGCAAAATCAATGAATAAACTTTTGTAGTTGCATTAATCTGACCATATGCTGAATTATGTAATGACAACAATAGTGAAAATAATCTTCACCCTGTTGAATAGCCACATATCAATATGAATCCCTACAAGCTCAAACATATATCTTTAACATTGAGCTCTGCACCTGAGACAGACGGACAGACAGAAAGACTGAAAGACAGACAGACACACAGAGAGAAAGATGTTGATATCAAAGACTATCCACAAAAACCTCTAAGATAGAGCATGACAGGGCCTCAGTGCTCAGAGAACAGGCCCCGAACACTGCTGATGATAAACAGGATCTTAAGATATCACCTGTCATGAACTGGCGCTGTGCAAATAAAGATTGACTGATTGAATATGCTGCTGTAACAAACATGTTATAGTGTGTGCCTCACAGCAAGAAGGTTCCCGGTTCGATCCCCGGGTAGGAGGGCCTTTCTGCGTGAAGTTTGCATGTTCTTCCTGTGCATGCGTGGGTTCTCTCCAGGCACTCCAGCTTCCTCCTACTGACCAAAAACATGCTCATCAGGTTAATTGGTGACTCTAAATTGCCCTTAGGTATTAGTGTGAGTGTGAATGGTTGTCTGTCTCTCTATGTGGCCCTGCGATCGACTGGCGACTTGTTCAGGGTGTACCCCACCTCTCGCCCGATGAAAGCCGGGATAGGCTCCAGCCCCCCGCAACCATGAAAGGAGTAGCCGGGTATAGAAGATGAATGAATGAATGAACAAACATGTTATTAAGCTGCTTCACTGAAATTAACGTGATTACACTAAAATGTTTATAACAGTGAAGAAGTTTAGTAAAATGTTTATTACAGTGAAGCTGCTTAATAACATTTTTACAACCATTTGACAGCTTATTAACATGTGTATAACAATGAAGCTGCTTATTAACATTTTTATTACAGTGAAGCAGCTTAATAACATGTTTATTACATGAAGCAGCTTAATAACATGTTTATTATAGTGAAGCAATTTAATAACATGTTTTATTACAGAGAAGCAGCTAAATAACACATTTATTACAGTGATGCAGCTTCATAACATGTAAATTACAGTGATGAAGTTTAATAACATATTTATTACAGTGAAGCAGTTTAACATGTTTTTGCAGTGAAAAAGTTTAATATATTTATTACAGTGATGCAGCTTAATAACACATTTATAACAGTGAAGCAGCTTAATCACATGTTTATTACAGTGAAGCAGTTTAATAACATGTTTATTACAGTGAAGCAGCTTAATAACACATTTATAACAGTGAAACAGCTTAATCACATGTTTATTACAGTGAAGCAGCTTAATAACATGTTTGTTACAGTGATCCAGCTTAATAACACATTTATAACAGTGAAGCAGCTTAATAACATGTTTATTACAGTGAAGCAGCTTAATCACAATTTTATTACAGTGAAGAAGCTTAATAACATGTTTATTACAGTGAGACAACTTAATTACATGTTTTTTACAGTGATGCAGCTTAATAACACATTTATAACAGTGAAACAGCTTAATCACATGTTTATTACAGTGAAGCAGCTTAATAACATGTTTGTTACAGTGATGCAGCTTAATAACATGTTTATTACAGTGATGCAGTTTAATAACACATTTATAACAGTGAAGCAGCTTAATAACACGTTTATTACAGTGAAGCAGCTTAATAACATGTTAATTACAGTGATGCAGCTTAATAACATGTTTTATTACAGAGAAGCAGCTTATAACACATTTATTACAGTGAAGCAGCTTAATAACATGTAAATTACAGTGATGCAGTTTAATAACATGTTTATAACAGTGAAGCAGTTTAATAACATGTTTATTGCAGTGAAGAAGGTTAATAACATCTTTATTTCAGTGTAGCAGCTTAATAACATGTTTATTACAGTGAAGCAGCTTATTCACATGTTTATTACAGTGAAGCAGTTTAATAACATGTTTTTTGCAGTGAAGCAGCTTAATAACTCATTTATCACAGTGAAGCAGCTTAATAACATGTTTATAACAGTGACACAGCTTAATCACATGTTTATTTCAGTGTAGCAGCTTAATAACATGTTTATTACAGTGAAGCAGCTTAATCACATGTTTATTACAGTGAAGCAGTTTAATAACATGTTTATAACAGTGAAGCAGTTTAATAACATGTTTATTACAGTGAAGCAGCTTAATCACATGTTTATTACAGTGAAGCAGTTTAATAACATGTTTATAACAGTGAAGCAGTTTAATAACATGTTTATTGCAGTGAAGAGGGTTAATAACATCTTTATTACAGTGATGCAGCTTAATAACATGTTTGTTACAGTGAAGAAGTTTAATAACACATTTATAACAGTGAAGCAGCTTAATCACATGTTTATTACAGTGAAGCAGCTTAATAACATGTTTGTTACAGTGATCCAGCTTAATAACATGTTTATTACAGTGAAGCAGCTTAATAACATGTGTATTACAGTGAAGAAGCTTAATAACATGTTTATTACAGTGAGACAGCTTAATAACATGTTTTTTTTACAGTGATGCAGCTTAATAACACATTTATAACAGTGAAACAGCTTAATCACATGTTTATTACAGTGAAACAGCTTAATAACATGTTTGTTACAGTGATCCAGCTTAATAACACATTTATAACAGTGAAGCAGCTTAATAACATGTTTATTACAGTGAAGCAGCTTAATCACAATTTTATTACAGTGAAGAAGCTTAATAACATGTTTATTACAGTGAGACAACTTAATAACATGTTTTTTAAAGTGATGCAGCTTAATAACACATTTATAACAGTGAAACAGCTTAATCACATGTTTATTACAGTGAAGCAGCTTAATAACATGTTTGTTACAGTGAAGCAGTTTAATAACATGTTTATTACAGTGATGCAGCTTAATAACATGTTTATAACAGTGAAGCAGCTTAATAACATGTTTATTACAGTGAAGCAGCTTAATCACATGTTTATTACAGTGATGCAGCTTAATAACACATTTATAACAGTGAAGCAGCTTAATAACACATTTACAATAGTGAAGCAGCTTAATCACATGTTTATTACAGTGAAGCAGATTAATCACGTTTATTACAGTGAAGAAGCTTAATAACATGTTTATTATAGTGAAGCAATTTAATAACACATTTATAACAGTGAAGCAGCTTAATAACACATTTATAACAGTGAAACAGCTTAATCACATGTTTATTACAGTGATGCAGCTTAATAACATGTTTATTACAGTGATGCAGCTTAATAACACAGTTATAATAGTGAAGCAGCTTAATCACATGTTTATTACAGTGAAGCAGTCTAATAACATGTTTATTGCAGTGAAGCAGCTTAATAACATGTTTATTACAGTGAAGCAGTTTAATAACATGTTTATTACAGTGAAGCAGCTTAATAACATGTTTATTACAGTGAAGCAGCTTAATAACATGTTTATTACAGTGAAGCAGCTTAATAACATGTTTATTGCAGTGAAGAAGGTTAATAACATGTTTATTACAGTGATGCAGCTTAATAACATGTTTGTTACAGTGAAGAAGCTTAATAACATGTTGATTACAGTGATGCAGTTTAATAACATATTTATTACAGTGAAGCAGTTTAACATGTTTTTGAAGTGAAAAAGTTTAATAACACATTTATAACAGTGAAGCAGCTTAATCACATGTTTATTACAGTGAAGAAGCTTAATAACATGTTTATTACAGTGAAGCAGCTTAATAACACATTACAGTGAAGCAGCTTAATCACATGTTTATTACAGTGATGCAGCTTAATAACATGTTTTATTAGAGAGAAGCAGCTTAATAACACATTTATTACAGTGAAGCAGCTTAATAACACATTACAGTGAAGCAGCTTAATCACATGTTTATTACAGTGATGCAGCTTAATAACATGTTTTATTACAGAGAAGCAGCTTAATAACACATTTATTACAGTGAAGCAGCTTAATAACATGTAAATTACAGTGATGCAGTTTAATAACATATTTATTACAGTGAAGCAGTTTAACATGTTTTTGCAGTGAAAAAGCTTAATCACATGTTTATTACAGTGATGCAGCTTAATAACACATTTATAACAGTGAAGCAGCTTAATCACGTTTATTACAGTGAAGCAGTTTAATAACATGTTTATTACAGTGAAGCAGCTTAATAACACATTTATAACAGTGAAAGAGCTTAATCACATGTTTATTACAGTGAAGCAGCTTAATAACATGTTTATTACAGTGATCCAGCTTAATAACACATTTATAACAGTGAAGCAGCTTAATAACATGTTTATTACAGTGAAGCAGCTTAATCACAATTTTATTACAGTGAAGAAGCTTAATAACATGTTTATTACAGTGACACAGCTTAATAACATGTTTTTTACAGTGATGCAGCTTAATAACACATTTAAAACAGTGAAACAGCTTAATCACATGTTTATTACAGTGAAGCAGCTTAATAACATGTTTATTATAGTGAAGCAGCTTAATAACACATTTATAACAGTGAAGCAGCTTAATAACATGTTTATTACAGTGAAGCAGCTTAATAACATGTTTATTACAGTGAAGCAGCTTAATAACATGTTTATTACAGTGAGCAGCTTAATAACATGTTTTTTAAAGTGATGCAGCTTAATAACACATTTATAACAGTGAAACAGCTTAATCACATGTTTATTACAGTGAAGCAGCTTAATAACATGTTTGTTACAGTGAAGCAGTTTAATAACATGTTTATTACAGTGAAGCAGCTTAATAACACATTTATAATAGTGAAGCAGCTTAATCACATGTTTATTACAGTGAAGCAGATTAATCACATGTTTATTACAGTGATGCAGCTTAATAACACATTTATAACAGTGAAGCAGCTTATTAACACATTTATAATAGTGAAGCAGCTTAATCACATGTTTATTACAGTGAAGCAGTTTAATAACATGTTCATTACAGTGAAGCAGATTTATAACATGTTTATGACAGTGAAGCAGCTTAATAACACATTTATAACAGTGAAGCAGCTTAATAACACATTTATAACAGTGAAACAGCTTAATCACATGTTTATTACAGTGATCCAGCTTAATAACATGTTTATAACAGTGAAGCAGCTTAATAACACATTTATAATAGTGAAGCAGCTTAATCACATGTTTATTACAGTGAAGCAGATTAATCACGTTTATTACAGTGAAGCAGCTTAATAACATGTTTATTACAGTGAAGCAGCTTAATAACATGTTTATTACAGTGAAGAAGCTTAATAACATGTTTATTACAGTGAAGCAGCTTAATAACATGTTTATTACAGTGAAGCAGCTTAATAACATGTTTATTACAGTGAAGCAGCTTAATAACATGTTTATTACAGTGAAGCAGCTTAATAACACATGTTTATACAGTGAAGAAGGTTAATAACATGTTTATTACAGTGATGCAGCTTAATAACATGTTTGTTACAGTGAAGAAGCTTAATAACATGTTTATTACAGTGAAGCAGCTTAATAACATGTTTATTACAGTGAAGCAGCTTAATAACATGTTTATTACAGTGAAGCAGCTTAATAACATGTTTATTACAGTGAAGCAGCTTAATAACATGTTTATTACAGTGAAGCAGCTTAATAACATGTTTATTACAGTGAAGCAGCTTAATAACATGTTTATTACAGTGAAGCAGTTTAATAACACATGTTTATTACAGTGAATGCAGCTTAATAACATGTTTATTACAGTGATGCAGCTTAATAACACAGTTATAATAGTGAAGCAGCTTAATAACATGTTTATTACAGTGAAGCAGCTTAATAACGTTTATTACAGTGAAGCAGCTTAATAACATGTTTATTGCAGTGAAGAAGGTTAATAACATTTATTACAGTGAAGCAGCTTAATAACATGTTTATTACAGTGATGCAGCTCAGTAACACATTTATTACAGTGAAGCAGCTTAATCACATGTTTATTACAGTGAAGCAGCTTAATCACATGTTTATTACAGTGATGCAGCTTAATAACATGTTTTATTACAGTGAAGCAGCTTAATAACATGTTTATTACAGTGAAGCAGCTTAATAACATGTTTATTACAGTGAAGCAGCTTAATAACATGTTTATTACAGTGAAGCAGCTTAATAACATGTTTATTACAGTGAAGCAGCTTAATAACATGTTGATTACAGTGATGCAGTTTAATAACACATTTATAACAGTGAAGCAGCTTAATCACATGTTTATTACAGTGAAGCAGCTTAATAACATGTTTATTACAGTGAAGCAGCTTAATAACATGTTTATTACAGTGAAGCAGCTTAATAACATGGTTATTACAGTGAAGCACCTTAATAACATGTTTATTACAGTGAAGCAGATTAATCACGTTTATTACAGTGAAGCAGCTTAATAACACATTACAGTGAAGCAGCTTAATCACATGTTTATTACAGTGATGCAGCTTAATAACATGTTTGTTACAGTGAAGAAGCTTAATAACATGTAAATTTAATAACACATTTATAACAGTGAAGCAGCTTAATAACATGTTGATTACAGTGATGCAGTTTAATAACATATTTATTACAGTGAAGCAGTTTAACATGTTTTTGCAGTGAAAAAGTTTAATAACATGTTTATTACAGTGATGCAGCTTAATAACACATTTATAACAGTGAAGCAGCTTAATCACGTTTATTACAGTGAAGCAGTTTAATAACATGTTTATTACAGTGAAGCAGCTTAATAACACATGTTTATTACAGTGATGCAGCTTAATAACATGTTTATTACAGTGAAGCAGCTTAATAACATGTTTATTACAGTGATCCAGCTTAATAACACATTTATAACAGTGAAGCAGCTTAATAACATGTTTATTACAGTGAAGCAGCTTAATAACATGTTTATTACAGTGAAGCAGCTTAATAACATGTTTATTACAGTGATGCAGCTTAATAACACATTTATAACAGTGAAGCAGCTTAATAACACATTTACAATAGTGAAGCAGCTTTATCACATGTTTATTACAGTGAAACAGCTTAATAACATGTTTATTACAGTGCAGCAGCTTAATAACTTGTTTATTACAGTGGTCCAGCTTAATAACACATTTATAACAGTGTAGCACATTAATAACATGTTTATTACAGTGAAGCAGCTTAATAACATGTGTCTTACAGTGATGAAGCTTAATAACACATGTTTATTACAGTGAAGCAGCTTAATAACATTTATTACAGTGAAGCAGCTTAATCACATGTTTATTACAGTGAAGCAGCTTAATAACACATGTTTATTACAGTGAAGCAGCTTAATAAACATGTTTGTTACAGTGAAGCAGTTTAATAACATGTTTATTACAGTGAAGCAGCTTAATAACATGTTTATAACAGTGAAGCAGCTTAATAACATGTTTATTACAGTGAAGCAGCTTAATCACATGTTTATTACAGTGATGCAGCTTAATAACACATTTATAACAGTGAAGCAGCTTATTAACACATTTATAATAGTGAAGCAGCTTAATCACATGTTTATTACAGTGAAGCAGTTTAATAACATGTTTATTGCAGTGAAGAAGCTTAATAACATGTTTATTATAGTGAAGCAATTTAATAACACATTTATAACAGTGAAGCAGCTTAATAACACATTTATAACAGTGAAACAGCTTAATCACATGTTTATTACAGTGATGCAGCTTAATAACATGTTTATTACAGTGATGCAGCTTAATAACACATTTATAACAGTGAAGCAGCTTAATAACACATTTATAATAGTGAAGCAGCTTAATCACATGTTTATTACAGTGAAGCAGCTTTAATCACATGTTTATTACAGTGAAGCAGCTTAATCACATGTTTATTACAGTGAAGCAGATTAATCATGTTTATTACAGTGAAGCAGCTTAATAACATGTTTATTACAGTGAAGCAGCTTAATAACATGTTTATTACAGTGAAGCAGCTTAATAACATGTTTATTACAGTGAAGCAGCTTAATAACATGTTTATTACAGTGAAGCAGCTTAATAACACATTTATAATAGTGAAGCAGCTTAATCACATGTTTATTACAGTGAAGCAGATTAATCACGTTTATTACAGTGAAGCAGCTTAATAACATGTTTATTACAGTGAAGCAGCTTAATAACATGTTTATTACAGTGAAGAAGCTTAATAACACATTTATAACAGTGAAGCAGCTTAATAACATGTTGATTACAGTGAAGCAGCTTAATAACATGTTTATTACAGTGAGCAGCTTAATAACATGTTTATTACAGTGATGCAGCTTAATAACACAGTTATAATAGTGAAGCACCTTAATAACATGTTTATTACAGTGAAGCAGATTAATCACGTTTATTACAGTGAAGCAGCTTAATAACATGTTTATTACAGTGAAGCAGCTTAATAACATGTTGATTACAGTGATGCAGTTTAATAACATATTTATTACAGTGAAGCAGCTAAATAACACGTTAATTACAGTGAAGCAGCTTAATAACATGTTTATTACAGTGAAGCAGCTTAATCACATGTTTATTACAGTGATGCAGCTTAATAACATGTTTATAACAGTGAAGCAGCTTAATAACACATTTATAACAGTGAAGCAGCTTAATAACATGTTTATTACAGTGAAGCAGCTTAATAACATGTTTATTACAGTGATGCAGCTTAATAACACATTTATTACAGTGAAGCAGCTTAATAACACATTTATTACAGTGAAGCAGCTTAATAACATGTTTATTACAGTGATGCAGCTTAATAACATGTTTATTACAGTGAAGCAGCTTAATAACACATTTATAACAGTGAAGCAGCTTAATAACATGTTTATTACAGTGAAGCAGATTAATCATGTTTATTACAGTGAAGCAGCTTAATAACATGTTTATTACAGTGAAGCAGCTTAATAACATGTTTATTATAGTGAAGCAGCTTAATAACACATTTATAACAGTGAAGCAGCTTAATAACATGTTTATTACATTGAAGCAGCTTAATAACATGTTTATTGCAGTGAAGCAGCTTATTAACACATTTATAATAGTGAAGCAGCTTAATCACATGTTTATTACAGTGAAGCAGATTAATAACATGTTTATTACAGTGAAGCTGCTTATTGACATGTTTATTACAGTGAAGCAGTTTAATACCATGTTTATTACAGTGACACAGCAGAACATTTTAATAACAGTAAGAAACCATAACATGTTTATTAGAGTGAAGCAGCTTAATAACATTTTTGTAACAGTGAGGCTGCTTAATGAAATGTTTATTACAGTGAAGCAGTTTAATAACATGTTTATTACAATGAAGCAGTTTAATAACACATTTATAACAATAAAGCTGCTTAATGACATGTTTATAACAGTGAAGCAGTTTAATGACATGTTTATTACAGTGAGCAGCTTAATAACATGTTTATTACAGTGAAGCAGCTTAATAACACATTTAAAACAGTGAAGCAGCTTAATAACACATTTATAACAGTGAAACAGCTTAATCACATGTTTATTACAGTGAAGCAGCTTAATAACATGTTTATTATAGTGAAGCAGCTTAATAACACATTTATAACAGTGAAGCAGCTTAATAACATGTTTATTACAGTGAAGCAGCTTAATAACATGTGTATTACAGTGAAGAAGCTTAATAACATGTTTATTACAGTGAGACAGCTTAATAACATGTTTTTTTTTACAGTGATGCAGCTTAATAACACATTTATAACAGTGAAGCAGCTTAATAACACATTTACAATAGTGAAGCAGCTTTATCACATGTTTATTACAGTGAGACAGCTTAATAACATGTTTTTTTTTACAGTGATGCAGCTTAATAACACATTTATAACAGTGAAGCAGCTTAATAACACATTTACAATAGTGAAGCAGCTTTATCACATGTTTATTACAGTGAAACAGCTTAATAACATGTTTATTACAGTGAAGAAGCTTAATAACATGTTTATTACAGTGAAGCAGCTTAATAACATGTTTATAACAGTGAAGAAGCTAATAACATGTTTATTAGTGAAGCAGCTTAATAACATGTTTATTACAGTGAGCAGCTTAATAACATGTTTATTACAGTGAAACAGTTTAATGACATGTTTATTACAGTGAAGCAGCTTAATAACATGTTAATTACAGTGATGCAGCTTAATAACATGTTTTATTACAGAAAAGCAGCTTAATAACACATTTATTACAGTGAAGCAGCTTAATAACATGTTAATTACAGTGATGCAGTTTAATAACATATTTATTACAGTGAAGCAGTTTAACATGTTTTTGCAGTGAAAAAGTTTAATAACGTTTATTACAGTGAAGCAGCTTAATAACATGTTTATTGCAGTGAAGAAGGTTAATAACATTTATTACAGTGAAGCAGCTTAATAACATGTTTATTACAGTGATGCAGCTCAGTAACACATTTATTACAGTGAAGCAGCTTAATCACATGTTTATTACAGTGATGCAGCTTAATAACACATGTTTATTACAGTGAAGCAGCTTAATAACATGTTTATTACAGTGAAGCAGCTAATAACACATTTATTACAGTGAAGCAGCTTAATAACATGTTTATAACAGTGAAGCAGCTTAATCACATGTTTATTACAGTGAAGCAGCTTAATCACATGTTTATTACAGTGAAGCAGCTTAATAACATGTTTATTAATAGTGAAGCAGCTTAATCACATGTTTATTACAGTGAAGCAGCTTAATAACACATTTATTACAGTGAAGCAGCTTAATAACATGTTATTGCAGTGAAGCAGCTTAATAACATCTTTATTACAGTGAAGCAGCTTAATAACATGTTTATTACAGTGAAGCAGCTTAATAACACATTTATAACAGTGAAGCAGCTTAATCACATGTTTATACAGTGACACAGCTTAATAACATGTTTATTACAGTGAAGCAGTTTAATACACATGTTTATTACAGTGAAGCAGTTTAATAACATGTTTATTACAATGAAGCAGTTTAATAACACATTTATAACAATAAAGCTGCTTAATGACATGTTTATAACAGTGAAGCAGCTTAATAACACATTTACAATAGTGAAGCAGCTTTATCACATGTTTATTACAGTGAAACAGCTTAATAACATGTTTATTACAGTGATCCAGCTTAAGAACACATTTATAACAGTGAAGCAGCTTAATAACATGTTTATTACAGTGAAGCAACTTAATCACAATTTTATTACAGTGATGCAGCTTAATAACATTTATAACAGTGAAGCAGCTTATTAACACATTTATAAGTGAAGCAGATTAATCACATGTTTATTACAGTGAAGCAGTTTAATCACGTTTATTACAGTGAAGCGGCTTAATAACATGTTTATTACAGTGAAGAAGCTTAATAACATGTTTATTACAGTGAAGCAGCTTAATAACACATTTATAATAGTGAAGCAGCTTAATAACATGTTTATTACAGTGAAGCAGTTTAATAACATGTTTATTACAGTGATGCAGCTTAATACACATGTTTATTAACAGTGAAGCAGCTTAACAGATTTATAATAGTGAAGCAGATTAATCACATGTTTATTACAGTGAAGCAGATTAATCACGTTTATTACAGTGAAGCGGCTTAATAACATGTTTATTACAGTGAAGAAGCTTAATAACATGTTTATTACAGTGAAGCAGCTTAATCACGTTTATTACAGTGAAGCAGCTTAATAACATCTTTATTACAGTGATGCAGCTTAATAACATGTTATTACAGTGAAGCAGCAATAACACATTTATAACAGTGAAGCAGCTTAATAACATGTTTATTTACAGTGAAGCAGATTAATCACATGTTTATTACAGTGAAGCAGATTAATCACGTTTATTACAGTGAAGCAGTTTAATGACATGTTTATTGCAGTGAAGAAGCTTAATAACATGTTTATTACAGTGAAGCAGCTTAATCACATGTTTATTACAGTGATGCAGCTTAATAACACAGTTTTAATAGTGAAGCAGCTTAATCACATGTTTATTACAGTGAAGCAGATTAATCACGTTTATTACAGTGAAGCTTAATAACATGTTTGTTACAGTGATCCAGCTTAATAACACATTTATAACAGTGAAGCAGCTTAATAACATGTTTATTACAGTGAAGCAGCTTAATCACAATTTTATTACAGTAAAGAAGCTTAATAACATGTTTATTACAGTGAGACAACTTAATTACATGTTTTTTTACAGTGATGCAGCTTAATAACACATTTATAACAGTGAAACAGCTTAATCACATGTTTATTACAGTGAAGCAGCTTAATAACATGTTTGTTACAGTGTTGCAGCTTAATAACATGTTTATTACAGTGATGCAGCTTAATAACACATTTATAACAGTGAAGCAGCTTAATCACAATTTTATTACAGTAAAGAAGCTTAATAACATGTTTATTACAGTGAAGAAGATAACACATTTATAACAGTGAAGCAGCTTAATAACATGTTTTTTTCAGTGAGGCAGCTTAATAACATGTTTATAACAGTGACAGCTTAATAACACATTTATAACAGTGAAGCAGCTTAATAACATAGTGATTACAGTGATGCGGTTTAATAACATATTTATTACAGTGAAGCAGTTTAACATGTTTTTGAAGTGAAACAGTTTAATAACATGTTAATTACAGTGATGCAGCTTAATAACATGTTACTTACAGTGATGCAGTTTAATAACATATTTATTACAGTGAAGCAGTTTAACATGTTTTTGCAGTGAAAAAGTTTAATAACATGTTTATTACAGTGATGCAGCTTAATAACATCTTTATTACAGTGATGCAGCTTAACATGTTTGTTACAGTGAAGAAGTTTAATGACATGTTTATTAGAGTGAGAAAGCTTCATTTGTTTATTACAGTGAAGCAGTTTAATGACATGTTTATTGCAGTGAAGAAGCTCTATGACATGATTATTACAGTGAAGCAGCTTAATAACATGTTTATTACTGTGATGCAGCTTAATAACACATTTATAACAGTGAAGCAGCTTAATAACACATTAATAACAGTGAAGCAGATTAATAACATGTTTATTGCAGTGAAGAAGCTTAATAACATGTTTATTACAGTGAAGCAGCTTAATAACATGTTTATTACAGTAATGCAGCTTAATAAAACATTTATAACAGTGAAGCAGCTTAATCACATTTATAACAGTGAAGCAGCTTAATAACATGTTTTTTTTTTTACAGTGATGCAGCTTAATAACACATTTATAACAGTGAAGCAGCTTAGTAACACATTTATTACAGTGAAGCAGCTTAATCACATGTTTATTACAGTGATGCAGCTTAATAACACATTTATAACAGTGAAGCAGCTTAATAACACATTTATAACAGTGAAGCAGCTTAATAACACATTTATAACAGTGAAGCAGCTTAATAACACATTTATAACAGTGAAGCAGCTTAATAACACGTTTATTATAGTGAAGCAATTTAATAACACATTTATAACAGTGAAGCAGCTTAATAACACATTTATAACAGTGAAGCAGCTTAATAACATGTTTATTACAGTGATGCAGCTTAATAACACGTTTATTATAGTGAAGCAATTTAATAACACATTTATAACAGTGAAGCAGCTTAATAACATGTTTATTACAGTGAAGCAGTTTAATAACATATTTATTACAGTGAAGCAGCTTAATAACATGTTTATTACAGTGAAAAGTTTAATAACATGTTTATTACAGTGCAGCTTTCTAACACATCTATAACACTGAAGCACCTTAATCACGTTTATCACAGTGAAGCAGTTTAATAACATGTTTATAACAGTGAAACAGCTTTAATCACATGTTTATTACAGTGAAGCAGCTTAATAACATGTTTATTACAGTGATGCAGCTTAATAACACATTTATAACAGTGAAGAAGCTTAATAACATGTTTATTACAGTGAAGCAGCTTAATCACAATTTTATTACAGTGAAGAAGCTTAATAACATGTTTATTACAGTGACACAGCTTAATAACATGTTTTTTACAGTGATGCAGCTTAATAACACATTTAAAACAGTGAAACAGCTTAATCACATGTTTATTACAGTGAAGCAGCTTAATAACATGTTTTTTACAGTGATGCAGCTTAATAACATGTTTATTACAGTGATGCAGCTTAATAACACATTGATAACAGTGAAGCAGCTAAATAACACGTTAATTACAGTGAAGCAGCTTAATAACATGTTTATTACAGTGAAGCAGCTTAGTAACACATTTATTACAGTGAAGCAGCTTAATAACATGTTTATTACAGTGATGCAGCTTAATAACACATTTATAACAGTGAAGCAGCTTAATAACACATTTATAATAGTGAAGCAGCTTAATCACATGTTTATTACAGTGAAGCAGATTAATCACATGTTTATTACAGTGATGCAGCTTAACAACACATTTATAACAGTGGAGCAGCTTATTAACACATTTATAATAGTGAAGCAGTTTAATAACATGTTTATTACAGTGAAGCAGCTTAATCACATGTTTATTACAGTGATGCAGCTTAATAACACATTTATAACAGTGAAGCAGCTTAGTAACACATTTATTACAGTGAAGCAGCTTAATCACATGTTTATTACAGTGATGCAGCTTAATAACACATTTATAACAGTGAAGCAGCTTGATAACACATTTATAACAGTGAAGCAGCTTAATCACATGTTTATTACAGTGAAGAAGCTTAATAACATGTTTATTACAGTGAAGCAGCTTAATAACACGTTTATTATAGTGAAGCAATTTAATAACACATTTATAACAGTGAAGCAGCTTAATAACACATTTATAACAGTGAAGCAGCTTAATAACATGTTTATTACAGTGATGCAGCTTAATAACATGTTTTATTACAGAGAAGCAGCTTAATAACACATTTATTACAGTGAAGCAGCTTAATAACATGTTAATTACAGTTATGCAGTTTAATAACATATTTATTACAGTGAAGCAGTTTAACATGATTTTGCAGTGAAAAAGTTTAATAACATGTTTATTACAGTGATGCAGCTTTATAACACATTTATAACAGTGAAGCAGCTTAATCACGTTTATTACAGTGAAGCAGTTTAATAACACATTTATAACAGTGAAACAGCTTAATCACATGTTTATTACAGTGAAGCAGCTTAACAACATGTTTGTTACAGTGATCCAGCTTAATAACACATTTATAACAGTGAAGCAGCTTAATAACATGTTTATTACAGTGAAGAAGCTTAATAACATGTTTATTACAGTGACACAGCTTAATAACATGTTTTTTACAGTGATGCAGCTTAATAACACATTTAAAACAGTGAAACAGCTTAATCACATGTTTATTACAGTGAAGCAGCTTAATAACATGTTTTTTACAGTGATGCAGCTTAATATGTTTATTACAGTGATGCAGCTTAATAACACATTGATAACAGTGAAGCAGCTAAATAACACGTTTATTACAGTGAAGCAGCTTAATAACATGTTTATTACAGTGAAGCAGCTTAGTAACACATTTATTACAGTGAAGCAGCTTAATAACATGTTTATTACAGTGATGCAGCTTAATAACACATTTATAACAGTGAAGCAGCTTAATAACACATTTATAATAGTGAAGCAGCTTAATCACATGTTTATTACAGTGAAGCAGATTAATCACATGTTTATTACAGTGATGCAGCTTAACAACACATTTATAACAGTGGAGCAGCTTATTAACACATTTATAATAGTGAAGCAGTTTAATAACATGTTTATTACAGTGAAGCAGCTTAATAACATGTTTATTGCAGTGAAGAAGGTTAATAACATCTTTATTACAGTGATGCAGCTTAATAACATGTTTGTTACAATGAAGAAGATAATAACACATTTATAACAGTGAAGCAGCTTAATAACATGTTTATTTCAGTGAGGCAGCTTAATAACATGTTTATAACAGTGACAGCTTAATAACACATTTATAACAGTGAAGCAGCTTAATAACATGTTAATTACAGTGATGCATTTTAATAACATGTTTTATTACAGAGAAGCAGCTTAATAACACATTTATTACAGTGAAGCAGCTTAATAACATGTTAATTACAGTGATGCAGTTTAATAACATATTTATTACAGTGAAGCAGTTTAACATGTTTTTGCAGTGAAAAAGTTTAATCACATGTTTATTACAGTGAAGCAGTTTAATAACATGTTTGTTGCAGTGAAGCAGCTTAATCACATGTTTATAACAGTGACACAGCTTGATAACATGTTTATTACAGTGAAAAAGTTTAATGACATGTTTATTACAGTGAGACAGCTTCATATGTTTATCACAATGATGCAGCTCAAAACATGTTCATTACAGTGAAGCAGATTTATAACATGTTTATTACAGTGAAGCAGCTCAATAACACATTTATCACAGTGAAGCAGCTTAATAACATGTTTATAACAGTGACACAGCTTAATCACATGTTTATTTCAGTGAAGCAGCTTAATCACATGTTTATTGCAGTGAAGAAGCTTAAAAACATTTTTATTACAGTGAAGCAGCTTAATCACATGTTTATAACAGTGAAGCAGTTTAATAACACGTTTATTACAGTGAAGCAGTTTAATAACATGTTTATAACAGTGAAGCAGTTTAATAACATGTTTATTGCAGTGAAGAAGGTTAATAACATCTTTATTACAGTGATGCAGCTTAATAACATGTTTGTTACAGTGAAGAAGTTTAATAACACATTTATAACAGTGAAGCAGCTTAATCACATGTTTATAACAGTGACACAGCTTGATAACATGTTTATTACTGTGAAAAAGTTTAATGACATGTTTATTACAGTGAGACAGCTTCATATGTTCATTACAGTGAAGCAGATTTATAACATGTTTATTACAGTGAAGCAGCTTAATAACACATTTATAACAGTGAAACAGCTTAATCACATGTTTATTACAGTGAAGCAGCTTAATAACATGTTTGTTACAGTGATCCAGCTTAATAACACATTTATAACAGTGAAGCAGCTTAATAACATGTTTATTACAGTGAAACAGCTTAATCACATGTTTATTACAGTGATGCAGCTTAAGAACACATTTATAACAGTGAAGCAGCTTATTAACACATTTATAATAGTGAAGCAGCTTAATCACATGTTTATTACAGTGAAGCTTAATCACATGTTTATTACAGTGAAGCAGCTTAATAACATGTTTATTATGGTGAAGCAGCTTAATAACATGTTTATTGCAGTGATGCAGCTTATTAACACATTTATAATAGTGAAGCAGCTTAATCACATGTTTATTACAGTGAAGCAGATTAATCACATGTTTATTTCAGTGATGCAGCTTAACAACACATTTATAACAGCGAAGCAGCTTATTAACACATTTATAATAGTGAAGCGGCTTAATCACGTTTATTACAGTGAAGCAGATTAATCAGATGTTTATTACAGTGAAGCAGCTTAATCACATGTTTATTACAGTGAAGCAGATTAATCGCATGTTTATTACAGTGAAGCAGCTTAATCACGTGTTCATTACAGTGAAGCAGCTTAATAACATCTTTATTACAGTGATGCAGCTTAATAACATGTTTGTTACAGTGAAGAATAACACATTTATAACAGTGAAGCAGCTTAATAACATGTTTATTTCAGTGAAGCAGCTTAATAACATGTTTTTAACAGTGACACAGCTTAATAACATGTTTATTACAGTGAAGCAGTTTAATGACATGTTTATTGCAGTGAAGAAGCTTAATAACATGTTTATTACAGTGAAGCAGCTTAATCACATGTTTATTACAGTGAAGCAGTTTAATAACATGTTTATAACAGTGAAGCAGTTTAATAACATGTTTATAACAGTGAAGCAGTTCAATAACACATTTATAACAGTGAAGCAGCTTAATCACATGTTTATAACAGTGACACAGCTTAATAACATGTTTATTACAGTGAAACAGTTTAATGACATGTTTATTACAGTGAAACAGTTTAATGACATGTTTATTACAGTGAGACAGCTTCATATGTTTATTACAATGATGCAGCTCAAAACATGTTCATTACAGTGAAGCAGATTTATAACATGTTTATTACAGTGAAGCAGATTAATAACACGTTTATTACATTGAGGCAGCTTAATCACATGTTTATTACAGTGAAGCAGCAGAAAGAACAGTTTCTTTTATTTATCTTCAGACTTCAGCAGCTCCTTGTCTCAGAGCTCAGACCATCTCACACTGGTTTCTTCGCTCTACTCCAGAGGCCTCCTCAGTCACCAGATCTCAATCCAGTAGAGCACCTTTGTAATGTGGTGGAGCAGGAGATTCTCCTCATTGATGTTCAGGAGCTGTGTGATGCTGTCATGGAGATCTGGAGCATCATCTCTGAGGGCTGTATTTTAAGCTCCTTGTTGGATGAAGAAGCTGAGACTGAGAGGTGTCCCTAATGAAGTGGCCGGTGGGAGTAGAACAGAGATGATCCATAAACAGCAGAGTGATGAGGTCAGCATGTGTGTGTGTTTAATGCCCAGTGTGGACTTTAGCTCTGGTGTAATGATGTCTCTCACATTTCTCGCTCACTCACACACCTTCACTCTCGTATGTGACCCCCCCACCCCCACCCCCCGGCCCCTCCGAGTGAACACTGGCGGCTCGGCGCCTTTGTCCTGCTGCTGATCTGAGAGGGTGTGTTGGTTTAGTCAGACTGAGGATTTGTACAGAGGCAGATCCACCAAAACCCACAGAGCCCAGACCAGGACCACAGGCTCCCCTCCACCCGCTGATCCACATACACAGAGACCGTTTAAGAGGTGATCGACAGGTTGATATCTGAAAGCCTGCACGCAGATGTTGTTTGTGTCTGCCCTGTGATTGGCTGGTGGCTGCTCATTCTCATGAGGTGAAGGCTCCGGTCCTCACATGCAGCACTCTCAGTCTAGCTGATGGACATCGTTATTTGACAAGACACTGACAGAGTCTGCTGATGAGACACACGGACGGACGGACTGAGAGACAGACAGACAGACAGACGGACGGACAGACGGACGGACTGACAGACAGACACAAGGATGGACGAATGGATGGACGGACGGACAGACAGGCAGACAGACGGACAGACATACAGACAGACAGACGGACGGACGGACTGACAGACAGACACACGGATGGACGGATGGACAGACAGGCAGACAGACAGACAGACAGACAGACAGACATGCAGACAGACAGACATGCAGACAGACAGACAGACAGACAGACACAATTCTGCCCTTGCTTTTCTCTTACAGTTCTGCACTTGATGTTTCATATGATTAAACTGTTTTTCTGTTCCACAGAATAAAGTAGATTATAGGCCACCCTCAGTTAATGGATATAGGCAGATGTGAAAGGAAGCCGGAACACACCTGAACGACGTGCCGGTCAGAAATATACAGACCTCTTCAACCGGAATGCACCTGAATGCCTCTAAAAAGCAGCTTTCACTCATGCATACAAGAGCCCTTTCTTTTATTCAAGCCATTTTACCAAAATAAATGTAAAATTGATGAATACATAAAGAACATCTTCAGATTTCGCCTTCTCTGACGTGTTAAACAAGATGCGTCTGACGAACACTGGGATATCATTTGTGGGCTACGGGCTTTCCATGATAGGTTGCAACTGGTAGGAGGCAGTCACTTGCTTAGCTTAACCGGGTGTTAAATTGGGCCGTGCAGCAAAATATGTCAGAACACCGGCTTAGTCAAATAAATAAATTAACCAATTCAAAGTGGCAGTAGCGACAGACCATTTTTGCATGAACAGCCTGCGGGGCTCTCATAAGCACCGAGATGCACAAAAAATCTGAGCGCAACATCAACATGAACGGGACATGATACCAGAGATTATCTGTGAACTGCCAACATGTTTGAAGGAGCCTTGACTTCATAAAATGGGGCGGCGGCAGCTCAGTCTGTAAGGGCTTGGGCCGGGGGCCCGAAGGGTGGCTGGTTCAAGTCCCGCCGGACCATGTTTGGAAGTTAGTTTGGTAGCTGGAGAGGTGCCAGCTGACTTCCTGGGCACTGCTGAAGTGCCCTTGTGCAAGGCACTGAACCCCAAAAAACTGCTCGGTAGCGCTTCTTCAGGAGCAGCAAGCCATCTCTCTGACATCTCTCCATTAATGCATGATCTTAGGTTGTGTTTGCATGTGCATGTGTACTTCAGCCTGTGTTTGTGTAGCATGTTCAACAGAGTGTAAAGAATTGAATTTCCCCTTGAGGGACGAATAAAGGATGCCTTTCCTTTCCTTTCCTAAAAACATTTACAAGCGCGAGAGCGCGAAGAGCACTTCACGGTGCCGGTAAGCGTAAAGACGCACAGGACATGGGACAGTGGTCCTGAATCACTGTGTGTGTTTATTGTAACTCAGCGGTGTGTCATTTGTACATATGCACAGGTGTTATGTGAACAGAGCGATTTATAAAAAATGACGAGGCAGTCTTGTGGTTAAGTAAAACTCATCTTTCCTGAGCAGTCCAGCTCTTGTTTACACCTTTTCTAAATGATGAAGTCATCCTGAGGTTTCCTGCGTCACTTATTCTCCATGATATCAGGGCAATCTGAAGGATCAAGCTCCAAATGCAGTCTAGAATCAATCAATCAATTAATCAATTAATCAATCAACCAATCAACCAATCAATCAATCAATCAATCAATCAATCAATCCATCCATCCATCCATCCATCCATCCATCCATCCATCCATCAATCCATCCATCCATCCATCCATACATCAATCTATTAATCAATCAATCAATCAATCAATCTTTACTTATAAAGCACTTTTCATACATAAAATGTAGCAGAAAATGTTGAACATATAAGTACTAGTGCAGTGGTTCTCAACCTGTGGGTCAAGGCCTAAAAGTGGGTCTCAGAGCTATTTTCAGTGGACCGCATATAAATCAGGTAAAATTTTTACCTCCCCCTAAAGAAAATAAATATTTTGCCATAAATTACTTTATGTGTCTGACATCTTACATTATGCCTCAAGGATGTGCACAGTAATCAGAATAGAGCAGGCTTTACCAACGTCGCACAGTTCCTGCAAGAATCTTATCTTACTTTCACCCCTCGATATACGTACTGCTGGTACTGGAGGAGGCAGCAGTTGCTGGTTCTAATCCCAGTCCATCTGGGCTTTTCTAGGTGGAGTTTGCAGGGTCCCCCGGTGCACAGCAGTTTCCTCTCATAGACCAAAAACATGTCCATTAGTTACTTGGTGACTTCGAATTGCCCATAGGTATGGATGTGAGAATGACATCTCTATGTTGCCCTGTGATTGACTGGTTCATGCTTATGGTTCACGTGCCCTGCCTCGCCCCCATGCCAGCTGTGATAGAGTACAGCCCCCTGCAGCCCCAAACGGGATATGAGGTGTAAATAACAGATGGATGGAAGGTACTGGAACAAAAAGTGACCGTGTGTTATTCATACTTTGTGTAAAAACAGGTAACTTCTGTCAAAAACCAGGTCTAGAGTTTTAGATTGTTGTTGCTCAAGTCTTTTAAACCCAGTTACATCACTACATTCTTGTGGAAAACTGACATTGATTTGGAAAAATCTTGGTGATGTCATATTTATAAAACAGGAGGTTATGACTTTGAGTCATACTTGTTTATTAAAACTTAATTGTTAAACTTATGACTCTGATCTTGGAAATGTTATACCAAAGGTTTAGTAGCTCTACAAGCCTGCTTTTAGTTTCCTCTCATTTTCATTTTGTCTTTGATTCATGTTCTACCAGTAAAAAAGGTAAGCTGCAGTTTTTGTGTGAAGTTAGCAGTGAGTCCTACCTGTCCTGTCTGGGGACATGGGCTGGGGGACTTGTGCTTGTGTCTCAGTGAGGGTCTGCTGATGATGAGGGTCTACGTGATTCATAATGAGTTCTAGCTATAGCATTGGTCCTCATTTACATTCACACCTTTAAATCATTTAAATAATTAAACCCATGTCGGGTTGTTTTGTGCTTCAAGTGTCTTCATGTTGCACTATTGGCCTACCTGTGTCACCTAATCAGGCCGTGAGCTTTCACACTTTAGGTTTGGGGTAATGTCAACATCTACAGCTGCTGTTTCTAAAACCAAGCTTTCTCCAGCCTCCTTTTATTATGATGCTGAACAAACAGGGAATAAAAAATTCACTTCCAGCGGGACACGTGGACCTAAACTGTCTGCCAGAATTCATCGACACTATTTCTCACCCCATCCTCCTCCATAGACTTTCCTCCATAGGCATCACCCACACCCCTCTTCACTGGTTCCACTCCTACCTCACAGGCTGCACTCAGTTCATCCAACTCAAGTCCTTCACCTCACAGCCCTCCTCCGTCACTTCAGGTGTGCCCCAGGGTTCTGTCCTGGGGCCCCTCCTCTTCATTATATAACTACTCCCACTTGGCAATATTTTCTGTAAATTTGGTATCCACTTTCACTGCTTCGCGGATGACACCCAGCTCTACCTATCCAGTAAACCCGACGCCTCTCTTCCACCTTCCTCCCTCACCCACTGCCTCTCAGAAATCAAATTCTGGTTCACCTCCAACTTCCTCAAACTTAACTCCGATAAGACCGAACTTCTCCTGGTCGGTACAAAATCCAGTTTATCCAAAGTCGACAGTTTCTCCCTCACCATAGACAACTCCACAGTGTCCCCCTCCCCTCAGGTTAAGAGTCTGGGTGTCATCCTCGACAGCTCTCTGTCTTTTCACTCTCATATCAATAACATCACCCGGTCTGCATACTTTCACCTACGTAATATAAACCGTCTCCGCCCCTCCCTCAACCCCTCACACCACGGCCATCCTGGTCCACAGCCTCGTCACCTCCCCCGTCACCTTGCAACTCACTCCTCTTTGGTGCCCCCCACAAATCCCTCCCTAAACTTCAAATGGTTCAAAACTCTGCAGCCCGGATCATCACCAGAACCCCTCCTTTCATCACATCACCCCCGTCCTCCAGCAGCTTCACTGGCTCGCCATTAAGTTCAGAATAAACTTCAAAATCCTGCTGTATACTTTCAAGGTCATTCACAACCTCGCCCCCACTACCTGTCTGATCTCCTCCACATTGCCACCCCCTCTCGCTCCCTCAGGTTATCCTCCTCCCTCCATCTCTCTGTGCCCTCCGCCTGGCTCAGCACCATGGGTAGCAGAGCTTTCAGTCGCTCTGCTCCCAAACTCTGGAACTCTCTCCCCCCGGACCTCAGAAACATTGACTCCCTTCCCCACTTCAAATCAAAACTCAAAACCCACCTGTTCCAAACTGCATATTCCCTTTAATTATAATATATAAAAAATATATAACACAGATGTGAGACCACACTACAGACAAATGCAACATAGATGTATAACAACACAACAAAAATATGCAACATAGATGTGGAACAACTCTACAGAAATATATAACACAGATGTGAAACCACACTACAGATACACAACATAGATGTGAATCAACATAACAGAGATATACAACATAGATGTATAACAACACAACAGAGATATGCAACATAGAAATTAAACAATGCTACAGAGAAATGCAACATAGATGTGAAACAATGCAATAGAGATTTGAATCAAAGATGTGAAACATTGAATAGAGATATGCAATATAGGTATGCAACATAGATATGAACCAATGCTACAGAGATATGCAACATAGGTATGAACCAATGCTACAGAGATATGCAACATAGATATAAACCAATGCTACAGAGATATGCAACATAGATGTGAAACAATGCTTCAGAGATATATAACATAGATGTAAAACAGCGCTACAGAGCTATCCAAATAGATGTGAAACAATGCTAAAGAGATATGTAGCATAGATGTGACACAACACTACAGAGATATACAACATAGATATCGCCTTCAAACCTCTAACGTGTGCCATTTTGGTGAGGGAAAGTGACTTATTTTCAACAGCAAGTACCCCCCAAATATGGCCTCCATGTTGATACATCACACCCATAGCATGGTCTACACCAGAGGTGGAAAAAGTACTGAAAAATTGTAATTGAGTAAAAGTATCTTTACTTTGCTTAAATCCTACTCAAAGTAAAAGTAAAAGTACCCATCTATAAATTTACTCAAGTAAAAGTACAAAAGTACATCATTTAAAATGGAATTTGAGTAAAAGTTACTTAGTTACTTTCAGTTATTTAATGCAAAAAAAAAGGATGAGCCATGAATCAAATCCAGCACAAGTTGTTTTCATCAACTTCGAGGCATATTAAAGTACACATCCACACTTGTAAAAGCTTGGCTGAGCTCAGTAACATGATCCTCTTACTTCCTCACAATACAAGGACAACAAGGACAGTCACAACCTGTACTGTAATGTGCAAACTATTTTCAGTCATATTGTCCAACTGACAACACTACAATTAGAATAAAGAAAATTAAACCAGAATCAAAGTATTCAAAACACAAAATGCACACAAAATAAAGTGCCCACAGGATCCCACAATTCAAAATAAAATGCCGGAGGATCCTGCTATTCACAATAAATCTCTCCATATCCATATCTCCATATCTTGGTCAGCAACAGCCATCTTCCACAGTGTAGATCCAATTATGAGACAGGCGGCGCCAAGACAAGGCAAGGTAATGCAATTGACTTTCACTTCCGGGACACAGGGTTTTCCGCCCGCATTTAATTTTTTTTCACTATCAATATTGTACTCAGTAACGATAGGGGGTTCAAATGTAATGAAGTAAAATACTTGGCTCAAAATGTACTCGAGTAAAAGTAAAAATTACATATTTCAAAAACTACTTAGAAAATTACAAATTACTCATAAAAAGTACTCAATTACAGTAACGTATATATATATATATATATATATATGTGTATGAGGACCATAATGCTCAGGACCTCTGTTCATCTCATGGTGCAGCTTTGCTCAGCGTATGATATGATGCTATATATCTGCCTGTACTTGCAGTTCTTTCTGCCCGTGCCCACCCCGGTTCTTCCGGGTAGCCTCTCTGATCCTGGTTTAATCCACACTCTGGTAGTACTAAGGGGCCCAAAAGTGCCAAGAAAATGTCCCCCACCCCATCACAAGAACAGCAGCCTGAACCGCTGGTCCAAGGCCGATTGGATCCATGGTGTTTTTACCAAACTGTGATCCTACTGTCTGAATGTGTTATGGAAAGAGTCCTGTGTGTCTCCCTCAGCATGATGGATGATAACAGGAAGTGGAGGCTGGCGGCGCTGCAGCCTCTAGGAGGCTAAAATCACTCATTTATCCCCCCCCCCCCTCGCTGCGACCATGACCCTGACCCAGCAGATGATGTGAGGATGATTTTATGAGTTGGCTCACAGCGATGGGTGGGATTCACTGCTGAGGAACAATGAGGAGCGAGCCAGGACGACTAAACGATCACTGATGTCAGACTCTTGGATGGTGTACAACAGACGTGATGATGAGAGCAGGTTAAATAAACATTAAAATCTTTTTTTCTTTTTTTTACTGATTGTTGGACTCTGAAGAGGGACTTCAGATAGCTGTGGCTGAGTAGGCTGTTGGTCCAGCAGCCATGTTAAAGACGCCGTCTCCTCCAGTTCATGTTTACGATTGGTAACCAGGAAAATTCTTTGACCCTACCCTAACCCGAAGACATCAGATATCATGTGACCTGTTCTCTGATCCTGTTTGTACTCAGCCACACCAGAGAGGAATAGGAATAGATTGTTCTGTCAGTCACATTATTCACTGCAGAGTTAAGAACAAAACAGGAGCACTTTTGAGCTGCAGACGTGAGGAGAGGAGTGAACCTGTGTGAAGCTGCCCCCCACCCCACACAAAATTTAGGGAAAATAGTCTTTTTCGTTTGTGCTGTCAAAACTTTCGTTTGTACTGCTACGTTTTTAGAGACACAGTATTACACACTTTATTTTCTAGCGATGGCGTGATCCAGCCCCCCAATTGCTCCAATTGGACCAGAAATGGTGACGTTCATTTGTGCTGGTTTGTGCCGTCAAAACATTTATTACCTCCGCCAAGAGGTTATGGATTGGTGGCGTCTGTTTGTAAGTTAGTTAGTTAGATAGTTAGTTAGTTTGTATTTCTTTAGCAAGATAACTCAAAAAGTTATAGAAGGATTTCCATGAAATTTATTTTTAAGAACAAATGATTAGATTTTGGGAGTGATCCGGATCACCGTCTGGATCCGCCATGATGAAAAATACGATTTTCGTGAATAACTTCTGAACTAAAATAGACATCATTATGAATCCGATTGCTAATGGTATGTTTTCATGGTCAAGGAATCCAAATATCTTCATGAAATAAAGGCAGGACTATTGTGCATGGTGAAAATCACAATATGGGTGATGACTGTGGAGGTCAGGCTGAGGTCTGCACTGCTTTTCTTCTTTGTGCTGCAATGGTTTAATATATATTTCACACTTTATTTTCCGGGCGGCATGGTGGCGCAGCAGGTAGTGCGCGTGCCTCACAGCATGAAGGTTCCTGGTTTGATTCCCGGGTTGGACAGGGGCCTTTCTGTGTGAAGTTTGCATGTTCTTCCCGTGCATGCATGGGTTCCCTCCGGGCACTCCGGCTTCCTCCCACAGACCAAAAACATGCTCATTAGGTTAATTGGTGACTCTAAATTGCCCTTAGTTATGAGTGTGAGCGTGAATGGTGGTCGTATCTCTATGTGGCCCTGCGATCGGCTGGGGACTGGTTCAGGGTGTACCCCGCCTCTCGCCCAATGACAGCTGGGATGGGCTCCAGCAGTTAAACACCACAAAGAGGAAAGAAAAGAAGTATCTCGAGCGAAGCCAACTGCCAATCCAGCCACATGCTGCTTACAATCCTGAACACACATAAGCCGCAAATTCTTGCCAGTTACCAGATAACAGAAAAGTTCAGTTCCCCAAACATCACAGGCTAACGCACAACATGCTAACCTCGGCTTATGGTGCATTCCAGTTCCAGTTGAAGTAGGAATTTCCGAGTTCCGAGTAGGAAACTGCAACTGGAACGCCCCCCGAAGTCTGACTTTCCTACTGGGAACTCGGTGAAACCTCGCCACCCCCGAGTTGACAATCGAAGATGGATGCCCCCAGTGTGAACAGTTATTTAGCTCCTGTAATAATCAATTTATTTGCACTTCTGACTGGGGTGTGTCGCTCTAGATCAGCTGTAAACATAGTATTGTTAGACTTATATTTGCAAAAATGCTGCCATAGTGATAATCACATTCTTCATGTGATATTTGTGAACAACAACGCAGGGCGTGCTAACAACAGCTAACAGTAGCCTGATTGATCGGCACATTTTTTTCCGAATTCAACTGGAACGTGGATAAGTTGGAGATGACGTCACTCCCAGTTCTGAGGTTACTGGAAAGCAGCATTAGTCAACACAGTGGGACACAGCTGCAACTTAGCCTACCTAATGGGCTAAAGTTAGCAGAAACAAAGGGGTTATCGGGTCGGTAAAGGACGGATTATATTCAGCCAACTGTTATACTTCTCAAATTTCTAAGTTTATCCTTCAAACTTCAACAAGTAACGCGAACATTTACAAGAATAGAATGAAACTTTCAACTATCTCTCTTCTCTTCAACAGCTGATCCTTAAACGTCTTCATTCCCTCTGAACTTCTTGGATTTGATTAATTTAGGAAGTCTGCAGCTGAGAACATGAAGTCCACATGGAAACACTGATGGACCTCACAGTTGTGCAGTTCCATGTTTCATCACCTCATGAATCACTGTGGTGGCCCCTCAGGGGACCATGAACCTCAGCTTTAACAGCACTCTGTTATAGGGTGGGAACGATGGAGAATGAAATCACAGCTCAGGGAGAGGTCGCTCCATTAGCGGTCACAGTGGACACAAGTCAGCGTGAAGCCCGCCCCCCCCCATCACCAAAAACCCACCCTGTAATTTGGGTAAAACATTCAGTGGTTCTTATTTTTATTAAATTCCCATAACGCTGGGGGATTAAACTGTAGTGATTGGAGTCCAGAGACCAGTGCCAGGCAGGGGGGGGGGGGGGGGTCACTACCATTGAAAAGCTTCTGGCCAACAGGCAGCCAGTCAGAACAGGGTCCTCGTATGAGGACCATACGTTCAGCAGCATTTATATATATATATATATATATGTATATATGTATATATGTATATATATATATATATATATATATATATATATATATATATATATATATATATATATATATATATATATATATATATATATATATATATATATATATATATATATATATATATATATATATATATATATGTATATATATATATATATATATATATATATATATATATATATATATATATATATATATATATATATATATATATGTGTGTGTGTGTATATATATATATATGTATATATATATAGATATATATATATATGTATATATACACATATATATATATCTATATATATCACCGCCAAGCCTCATGGACCTATTTGAGGGAGGAACCATGAGCCTCTCACACTCTCTCTCCACATCTGCCTTTGCCCCTTTTGTTTACTCGTCTCTGGCTCTGGTCTTGTAGGTGGTCTGGGATCCTTGGTGTAGACTGCCTGCTGCTGTGGAGCCATGGAGTCTCAAAAACTACAATTACAAACATGGCACATATTTGGCCATTTCATTAGGAACATTTCATTCCCATTATCATTACAGCTGTTAATGTAGATATTAGCATGATCTCCATATCCATGGTTGATACATCTATAGTAACTATTTTTAGCACCACATAGTCATGAAGTCCCTCTGAAAATGGGATGTCACATCTCAAGAGGCCTTTAACACATTTATACTTGTGGTCTGGGCATCCATGAGTTTGTCACTACCATAAAGTCTTATTTTCAGTAAGAATATCATTGATAATACTTCTATAAAATGATCATGACAACCATTCAGACATGTGGACCCTCCTGGAAACCAGATGTAGAATCTCAAGAGGCTAACCTCTAATAAATCAGATGACAGGTCTATGGTTCATGGATCTGTCACTAACTTTAGTTACTTTAGTCCACTTGTCTCCTCTTACCTCCCTTCCTTCACCCTCACACCAACACAGCATGGTGTGGATTTGCTGTTCATCATGAGACTGGGATCCACATTCAAGATTTCCTGCTGCTTAACAGAAGGTTTTTTCTTGAGCCATGATGGAGGGATTCATGATTGGCTATATGGATTCATGTTGGTGTTAGATGGATATATTTGTATATATATATCATATATGTATATGTGTAGTTTATATATGTACTGTATATGTGTATCTATGTATATATGTGTATCCATAAAATGAAGAACTTTATGCTCTATTGTAAAGTGTCTTCAGATAACACTTGTTATGAATTGGTGCTGTACAAATAAAGATTGATTAATTGATTGACTGAGGCTGCTGTGGTCTTCACTGACCTCGGCCATCCTCTCCTGTGGATGGATCCTCAGCATGTCTGCAGGCTTGTGGGAAGAGGAGGCTGTGGATCCACCACGAGATGATAGACCACCTACCTCTGCCTTCCCCAAACAACAGGATTGTTATTTTCCTTCCTCCCCATCTGTATGGAGGTGTTTGTAGGTGTGTTATAGGTCAAACAGTAAATGTGTCAGGTAGTATCCTGGATGTTACCAAGCACATTTGGACATATTTTCTTCCTTTACAAGTATGACAGGATGATGGATTTGTTTCATCTGCATTATGATATTGAACAATGTCTGAGGCTTTGAAGAGACCCTTCCTCCTGTAGATGATGCAGACATGACTGAGGGGTGTTTTACTTACCTGAGGGAGGATTCAGACTTCTTTGTAGATCCAGCTGTGCATTGGATGAAGCCAGTATACAACAACAAATAAACAGAACAACAAATAAATAAAACAACAATACACCATTACAACAGAACAACAAAGCAGCATAATAACAGAGCAACAGAACAACAATAAACCACAACAACAGAACAACAACTTAACATAATGGGCTCTAATTTCGTAGATCAGGTGCAGGCACAGCACAGAGGCACCTGCCCTGCCCTGCGCCACGCCGACAGGGTGTGTCTAGCGCACTTTGCAAGTTTCCTGGAGCCCACACTCCGGCACAGCAATGTTGGGGGCTAAGTTTTTTCATGTAATCAAATTTATCGCTGAGTCTAAGGTGAATGCCAGTTCCTTGCCCTCAGGGCGAGGACCCTAATAACTTGTTTGAAAAATTCCAGTCTGGTTTGCACCCTGGCCATAGCACGGAAACCGCCTTGATCAGAATCACCTCCTGATGGCAGCAGACACCGGCTCTTCCTTCCTACTCATCCTCCTGGACCTAACAGCTGCTTTTGATATGGTTGACCACAATTTCCTCCTCCACCGCCTGCATCACACCATTGGACTGTCAGATCATTGGTTCACTTCATATCTAACCAGCAGAACTGAGCATGTGGCCGTGGGCAAAGCCAAATCACACACCCACAGTGTCACCTCAGGGCTCGGTACTGGGCCCCACCCTCTTCTCCAACTATCTGCTCCCCTTGGCAATGTCATCAGTACACATGGGATATCATTCCACTGTTATGCTGATGACACACAGGCCTACTTTAGGACTGCCCCCACTTCTTCTGCTTCTCTGCCAACATTCACACTGACCACCTGCCTGGAGGAGACAGCTTAATGTCCTACAGTTAAAGCAGCACTACGGAAGATCTCCGCTTGACCGGAACGAGAACTCAACTACCCATAAGCGCTAGCGCGTGCATACTGCAGTAAAGGTACAGATCTGCCGGTCGCGTGCATTTGTTTTGTAGGCAAATCACAGAAGCCAGGACTTTGTGTAGCACCTCTGGTCTTTACTGAATTGGGCAAATGAGACACTCACATCACCTAGGTTCGTGAGGAGTAAACACCCTAACGACTCACAAAAGGAGTTAGTGTTGATTTGAACAGATGACACTTTTAATGCCTGGACAGCATAGAAATACATACAGCAGTGCAGTAAGAAAAATAAACAAAATAGAGCTCTGTAAAAATAAACAAAATGAAAGTAAATAGTCCAAGCAGTTGGGCTCTCCAACTGTGACGCTTCTTTTCAAGGGGGATATCAATGTATTTAAGTTCAGTCTTTCACGTCCTGTATCTATGTCAGTCCTATTTGCTACTACCCGGGTAGGTTAATAGTGCGTGAGTATCTTATCTGGTATCAGGGAGTGTGAATCAAGCAAAATCCGACGTCCTCTGGCTGGTCCCACGGCTGGCCACACCGCTTCCAAGACCACCTCAGACTCACTGGGCAAGGCTCGCCATCACTGTTCATCAGAATTTCTCGTAGCACAACAAAAAAACCAACCTACACAAAAAGTGCAGAATTGTAAGTTCTTCTATTTCTAACATGAGACCTCATTAACTTCTTAGTTCCTTTAGTTATTTATAATGTAAATCCAAAGACAAAGGAAATACTTCAAATAATAAAATAAATTGTTATGCATCATAACAATTAGTGTGTATACTACAAAATATAAATGAAATACTGGTCATGAATTACCTGTTATCAAGGTATCTTGGCAAAATAAATTATTTATTTATCCTTTTAACCAGTTTTACTCAGTATTGAACCCCTTTTTAAATGAGCTTTTTAACTTAACATATGTCTTTTTAGCTCTCTTAAACATATTTTGATATTTTACACATTAAACATGAAAATGAATTGAGATAACTTTGTAATTATCCTCAAGAATACATTTTTCCACAATAACAGGAAATGTAAACATATTTATAAAATGAATTAATCCATTAAGTGGCTTAAATTCATTGAAACAAAATGATTCAATATCATTAAAACAGTTGAAATTACCCTTTATGGTCTGAACACACTGGCTGGGCCACCTATCTGAGCTGCATTAGCTATTAGCAAAGCGATTAGCAGGCTAGCACTCATTACAATAGAACAGCATACCCTGAACACTAATAACGAGTTAGCGCTAGCGTTAGCATCCCGCGCTAATGATTAGCATCAAACATTGCATTCTCGATCTTTTTAAACTATCAAAACTATACAACCGTGGACAATAAAGTGTAGCACTGACATTGTAACACCCTTCCATAACACCGGTTGGTCTTGTAGCAACATCATTTGTTCATAAATAGCTTATATAGGCCATCTTCTCACAATGGTTAGCAACACAACAGATGAGCATTCAACATGGAGGTTAACTCACCGGAGTTTCTTCTATCATAAATAACTCGACAGAATTTATCTCCCTCTGGTTCACAGCTCGCTTTCTGATAAGAGAACAACTTATTAACATAAACTTCAAAGATTTTAAATGAAATGTGCAAAGGATATTAACTATTTATGGGTTTTTGTACCAGTTATGTTCATCGCTAAAGGCAGAACGTCTGCAGCGCGAAGATACAGGAAGTGACATCACAGTGACCTAGAGGTCACAGGTATTACTTTTCTAGAATGCATTATGCTTTGTTAAGAGGGACATCTAGTGGGGAATAGACAAAACTGCCTGTTTAGATGGCATATATAGGTTTAGTAGCCCTATATTTTGTATGGGTTACATTTGCTCAAAAGTATTCTTCTGTCTTCAGAGGCTGTTTGCAGGATGGATTGCGACGAGGTTATGTATTTATTTTTGACTAAATGACGATGTTAAAAATCGCTAAGTTCAACTTGTTCTATTACTGTGAAGTCGCCCCCGCCCTGTTGAAGCGATAAAGTGAATAAAAGTAAAGACAACGACGCGCTGGTGATATCACACACTTGAAATAGGTCTAAACAAAACTACATACTGGTACGTTCTCAAGAATACTGTAAACGGATGGTAAACAATCAGCAAGTACTTACAAGTCCAGCAATAACAGGGCCAAGTCCGAATCGGTCGGACATCCATCCTCGTCTTTTATTTCACGCCAGCGAGTGTGAAATAAACCGAACCGATGTTTATTCTGGTCCGAGCATTCAGCTTGTTTTTCTCTCGCTTTCATTGTTCGGTATCCTCAAAATAAACTTTTCTTTTTCTTGCGTTCTTTGCTGCCTCCGCCATGACTACAGCTCTGCGTCTGGCTTTCGCCGACACTTCTGTGTTTTAAACAAATCGGGAATCAGGGGAAGTGATGTAGCCTATGCCGTAAAGCAGTCCAAATATGTAGTTTTTAGTGTGGCAGGGTTCCCACCATCCACCCCGAAGTTACATAGCGCCAGTGAGAGCGATACAGAACACTTCAGAACACGACAGAGGTGTCATTCAACTTATTGTAAAGTGGTGGACCATCACAATGAATATCGAAGGATTATATTATGTTTGAAAAGCTACATAGTGTTGGTTTAAACAGTTTTAAAACACAAGCCATGCTAGTTGGGACACCACATCAGCTCTGCTCCTCCACCATCACCAGCATCACATTTTCTTTCAATGAAAGCCTGACCAATGTGTTCATGATTTGGAGGGATGAGGAAGTGTAGGCCTGAGGGGCGGAGTTTTATAGTGTTGGGGGTGTGGCTTGGCCATGATTGACAAGAAATGGAAAAGGGAACAGCACCCTAAATCAGGGAATCTTCCAAAACGTACGTAGGAAATAGGAAAAGTTACATAACACATCCACACATGGACCTTCATCTTCAGTGTATGCCCCGCCCACTTCCTGCCCTGACCTCTGACCTCAGCTGGAAGAGGAAGAGTCAGAGGAACCTGGGGTCTCCGTGGCCCCGCCCCCTTCACATGTGTTTCCTGTTTCTCTGCTCACTCACAGCACTGATCCAGACTGTGTGTTTGTGTGTGTGCGTGACTTCAACTTGTCTTTTGTTTTGGTCTCTCCCCCAATTTCTCTCCACATTTTGCATTGAATTTATCAGAAGTCGTGCAGGAATTCCTGTGACAGTTGAGTGTAAGGGTTTGGACAAAATGACCTATGTGTTGATGTATTTCTGAGTCAGTACGATGAGGGTTGTGGTTTTAGTCATGAGTCATTGTGGTACTTTTGGTTAATCTACACTGTGCTGCTCCACTGAAGAGAATTGACTTGGATCCCAAAGAAAGTTAATCAGCAAAAAGAGCCTAAAATGTTCATCATGTTTGAAAGCTCCCTGTGGAAACAGTGGAATGACATGAGACTGGAAATTCAGACTGGAATGGTCAAAAGTTTAAGGAATGTTTTATGGTTTAAAAAAAACAGCCAACCAGCAATCAGCCAACCAGATATCAGCCAACCAGATATCAGCTTACCAGATACCAGCAAACCAACTATCAGCCACCCAGTTATCAACCAACCAGCTATCAGCCAACCAGCTATCAGCCAACCAGCTGTCAGCCAACCAGATATCAGCCAACCACATATTAGCCAACCAGATGCCAGCCAACCACATATGAGCCAACCAGATATCAGCCAACCAGACCTAAGCCGTCCAGCTATCAGCCACACAGCTATCAGCCACCCAGATACCAGCCAACAAGATACCAGCCAACCAGATTCCAGCCAACCAGAAACCAGCCAGCCAGATATATGCCAACCAGATACCTATCAACCAGATATCAGCCAAACAGCTACAAGCCTACCAGATATCAGCCAACCAGCAACCAGCCAACCAGATATCAGCCAACCAGATACCAGTCAACCAGATATCAGCCAACCAGATATCAGCTTACTAGATACCATCAACCAACTATCGGCCAACCAGATATGAGCCAACCAGATATGAGCCACCCAGTTATCAACCAACCAGCTATCAGCCAACTAGATATAAGCCAGACAGATATCAACCAACCAGCTATCAGCCAAACAGATATTGGCCAACCAGCTATCAGCCAACAAGATATAAGCCAACCAGCTATCAGCCAAACAGATATCAGCCAACCAGCAACCAGCCAACCACATATGAGCCAACCAGATACCAGTCAACCAGATATCAGCAACCAGCTATCAGCCAACCAGGTATCAGCTTACCAGCTATCAGCCAACCAGATATTAGCCAACCAGATACCAACCAACCAGCTATCAGCCAAACAGATATTTGCCAACCAGAAACCAACCAACCAGATATCAGCCAACCAGATACCAGCCAACCAGCAACCAGCCAACCAGATATCAGCCAAACAGCTATCAGCCAACCAGATATCAGTCAACCAGATACCAGCCAACCACATATGAGCCAACCAGATATCAGCCAACCAGATATCAGCCAACCAGATATCAGCAACCAGATATCAGTCAAACAGCTATCAGCCAACCAGATATCAGCCATCCAGATACCAACCAACCAGATACCAGTCAACCGGTTATCAGTCAACCAGATATCAGCCAACCAGATACCAACCAATCAGATACCAGTCAACCAGGTATCAGCCAACCAGCTATCAGCCAACCAGTGATCTGGAAGGGCAGGTTAACAGGTATTAAGGTGTGTGTGTTTGGATGAGGTTTGGAGTGACAGGCGACAATTCTTTAGACATCTTCAGACACCCTTCAATCACAAACTACTGAAATCCAGCAGAGGCTGAAAACCAGTCCAGTCCTCCTTTAAGTGGAGGACAGGAGCACGTCTTTGCCCATCTTGCTGGAGCCGACAATCTCTTGCGGAGTAGCCTCTAAAATCTGACCTGGAATAGTCAGAATGAACTTCTGTTATTGAAGAAGACTGAGTGGTATATAGTTTAACCATTTCAGTCCATTAGATCATCCTTTAATTGCTGTTACATCAAACAGACGTCCTGACAAAGCGCTGTGGGCCGAGCTGGTTTCTGATTCTGAGTCCAGCAGCAGCTTCAGGTCAGTGAAAGCTCAGTTCCACCCTGTTAGTCAGCCTGAATTCATCTTTAACTTACATAACGTTACATAACCAGATCACCGTTTACTGTAAATGAGGAGAGAGCAGCTGAGAGAGGCCTGGAGGAGGTTAATGGGTTTGATCTGATTCATTTTGGACCTCTGCTGCTCGGAGATGTTTGTCAGAAGTGTCTGCAGCTCTGTCTCATTAGAGCAGGACCAGAGCGAGTCTGTGAATCAGCGGGCAATCAATGAAAGAGGAGGAAAAATAAATCCAGGCTCATGATGTTAGAGACCTGACCACAGATCAGATGTTTTATCTTCATAGATCGACTCCCTCCGTCCTGGCTCCGTGCATGAGAAACTCGATCTGAGAACACTTACACAATTTATTCAAACATTTAGATTCACAAAGACTGAAACTCCATCAAAAAGAAAAATCAAATTCAGTCCAGTTTAAACAAAGAGGCAGCCACAGGCGGTCTGAGGAGGAACTATAAATATCTACTGTCAAAAACGTTCAGACCATTAACCCGTCAAACTGCAGATCAGACCAGGAACCAAGAACCACAACATCAGATGCTGTACAAGGTCAAAGCCAGAGAGCTTAGGACACTGGAGACAGTTCCAATAATTTACAGATTTTACTGGAAAAGTACAGCAAACTGATGTTAAAGGTACCAAACAGCACAGAGATCACATCCATCACTGTTCTTCTCAGGTCCTGTTTGCACGGAGACAGTGTCACCTAAAATGCAAATGTTTTTCCTTTGCTTATTCAAACTCTAACTTAGAAACAAATAAACTGCTATAGTGTGCATGCCAGTCCAATAGATGATGGAGGTCTGAAGAGAAACAGTGTTGCGACAACACACGCAAGAAGTAGAAAAACTTTTCACAAACAACAATGGAGAGTTGATGCACAAAGATGTGACGGGGTCAGTGTTAAGGGGTGTTCTTTTATGTTTGTTTAAGTAATTTATTATTTCAACTTGCAATGTTTTGGGTTTTAGTTGTTTTATTGATTTTTAGTGTGTAATGCTTTTACTTTTGCATGGAGTGTTTCTTTTCTTACTGCCCCTGAATGCACCAGACACTGACCAAAGCAGGAGGTGATGAACAGATGGGCAGCCGGTGTGCAGCATGGAGGAAGAGGGTTAAAAGCAGCAGCACATGGAGGCACCTGGACGACTTAACGGAGGCACGGCTAACGCACCCGGACAACACACGCCGTGCTCACATTGGCTCCAGAACGGTTGCAGTCCAGATTCAGTGCGGATTTTCCGCAAGCTCCCACTCACATCAGCTCCAGATAGAGGCTGTGGCTGGCTCTGGTGCTGGGTGCGGAAATGGCACTCGCGAGAGTAGAAGCTCACGTGGGTTGACATTCTTGTCTGGGCTTCGCGCAAGAACAAGCCCCATATGCAGGAACTACATGTAAGGAGATGCTATGCTGCTCACTTTTACGACCTCGTGTCACCGGGTGTGATGTTATGTTTACATTTACTACTAATGCGAGTGTGCAGTCAAAGAAGAGTCACATTTGTTTGTACACTGATTTTATTTTGAAAAACAACAGATCTTCATGCATCACCCGGCATTTCACTTCCAGTTTAGCTCGTCATATTTCATTTAGTTTGACGCAGACCCTCTCCGGCGTCCGGGAAAAATAGACTTCTTGCGGATTGTTTCCGTTGTGCCGTAAGGCTCCTGCAACCGGACTCGCACTGCCCGGGGCTAATGTGAGCCTACAACAGTGATTTTAATGATATGAATTACTTGTGGTAGCCGCACCGGACCCGCACAGGATTCAGTGTGAGCCTGGGGTCAACGGAGGAGGCACGTGAGACACAGCAGCCACGCGACTTCACGGAGGCACGGCTACACAATGCACCCAGATGACTTCATGAAGGAGGCACATGAGACACAGCAGCCACGCTCAGCCAACTGAGACCAGACCGATCACACGTCTGGACTTTGGAGGCATCAGAGTCCAAAGCACAACAACCCTGTACCTGTTCAGTGAGAATACTCCAGCCTGGGTCGGTAGTTTGGCTACCGCCCAGGAAAACTGTGAGTGTCTTTCAACTTTGTTGAGGTGGGTACAAGGTGGCCGGCCGTGTGGCCAGGCAAAAGGTGCATTTTGGGCATGTTGAGTGGTTGTTCCCGGTTGCATCGGCGGAGGAGGCGGGAGAAGGGTCAGGAGCTGCGAAAAAGGCAGGCAGCCAGCCTCTGAGGACGTGGGGCTGCTGGCGTACACGCACTTGAGTGGCCAGATCAGCAGACGTGAGGGCAGCAGGAGTGATGACCGAGTGGGACTACATGGACTAAAAGACTTGTTGAGGCATCATTTTATCCTGTTTTCATAAAATTGTTTTATTGTAATAAACCCTGTAACATTCACCCTTGGCTTGTTTTTTTAACTCTGCTCACCCCTGGTTTTTAAAAACCTGTAACCTTTGAGAGTCCTAGAGCTCTGAAAACCTCTAGGTGGCGTTGTCGGCATCTGACATCAGTGTTAAATATTTTTAAATTGTTTTTAAGCATTTTTAGTCATCCTTAATTGTTTTATCCACACTTAGGTGTTAATCTTTTTAAAATTTTAAATTAGTTTTAAGACGCCCGACAAAGACGCAGGAGTTTCTTATCTTGATAACAAATTTGTTCGGATAACAAATCTGTCCGGATAGTTTTGTCTGGATAAAAAACTGAGCATGGTAAACAGCTCAAATGTTACTCGGTAAACGGCCGAAGCTGTTGTTGTTCCTGGTATGTGGACCCTGGTTTCACAAGTTTGTGGATTCAAGCACTCCAGGTACTGTTCTCATGTAAATGGGGGGCCAAAATGCAATGAAAACTCTTCGGATTTGGCCGTGTGTAAACAGGCCTATAGCGACAACATCTCACAGTGGTCTGCCTTCAGTTTTAAAGCTCCCCTGGAGGTCGAGACACTTAGAAGACCCCTGAATCTGGATCAGGTGGCCTGGTGGAGCAGAAAAGTTTAGTCTACTTCTACTGGGCTCACCAGATTTATCAGGGGCATGTTCTTCTTCATGTCTGATCAGGTGGTCTCTGGAGCAAGGGCGTCAGTTTGTTTTGAAAAGTGGGGGGACGGCGACTGGCAAAAGTGACTTTAAGAAGTGGATGATGACTACAATTGATTTTACTTTAGTTTGTGTACTACAAAAACCATAGAGTAATTTAATGCTTTAAGTGATGGTCATATATTGCATAAAAACCTCTGCAGAGCTGGGCTGACAGTTTCATATGAATTACGAATCCCTAAACAGTGTTGAACTTCATGTTGCAATCAGCATGTCAGATATACAGTATTACCTGTCACAATCTCAGTCTCAGCCTCAGTCTCAACCTGCAGCCTGCTGCAGCCTAATCAGCCCAACTCACCTCACCTGCGCTCCTGCTCACACCTGCACCTCATCTGCTGCAATCAGGCCACCTACATAAACCCCAGCTCCACACACAGTCAGTGTCAGACTGTCTTCGCACTCATGCTGAGCACTCCAGACCTGTCTCTCAGATTGATCACCCGTTGCTGACAAGTTTCGTCCCTGACTCTGCCTCATACGCCTGACCCTCGGCTTGACTACAAGGTATCGACTAGCTTCTTTCTTCACTCACCCGTCTGCCTGAGTCCCCGGCTATCAATCCGTCTTCTGTCTCTGACGCCAAGTTTTTGCCTGTCCTGATCTGTGGTGACCTGCCTGGTATCTGATCCTCTGCCTGTCTTCGACGTTGAGATTCGCCTGTGTCCTGATTCGTGCTGGTCTGCCTGGTATCTGATCCTCTGCCTGTCTTCGACGTTGAGATTCACCTGTGTCCTGATCTGTGTGAGCCTGCCTGGTTTCTGACCCCCTCTGCCTGTCTTCGACAACGAGAGTTCGCCTGAGTATCCTCTCCGAGTGTTCCTGAACGCCTCTGCTCGTTCATGAGTGAGTCAAGCCTCAGCCGCTGTTATCAGATGTTCTAAGGCAAAAGGATACGCTACAAGACTGGAGGTTTATCTGATTGTTTATTCGACCGGTTCAAAGATAGTCTGACAAAGATTCATTTGGATGCTGTGTTAGTGAATGAGTGAGGGTATCGGTTGAGTGAGTGTCTCGGTCTCCATGCTGTCTCTAACTCACACTCACACTCACACTCACTGGAGGTCACTTGGCATTTGAGGGATACTTATATAGTGTTTGACATTCTCTACATGGTTATGTCTGTATGTCGGTTCTCTATACATGGTCAAGCTATTTCTGGTTACCAGACTTCTCTGTGGATTTCTTCTATTCTCAGCATACTTAGTTCATACACACATACATATATGGACAAAGTTACATGAATTGGTCCTTGACTAAATTGATTGATACCAGAGTAAAATGATACATGATTAGAAATGATACATGACTTAAAATTCATGCTATCAGCTGCTCTCCTCTTAAGACTGTGTTCACCTTTGTCTGATTGTCTCCTGTGTGGCCGTTTTGGCCGAGTGGTGAGAGCGCTCACCTGCAGACCCAGCTTCGCGGGTTTGATCCCCGCTCAAGTCTCAGTAGCTCATCTTTAAAGACTGCGTTCGCCCCTGGTCTGATCATCTCCTGCATGGCCGAGAGGAGAGAGCACACGCCCACAAAACCCAGGCGTGCAGGTTCGATCCCCGCTCAGAGCTGTGCGTTTGAAAATCTGTGAATAAAGACTGTTCTTTGTTTGCACCTTAACTACTTGCTCCTGGGTCCTTCCTGCAAACGTGTCAATTACCTACATCTCTACAGAGTTTACAGCTCAGGCACAGCACATACCGCCCCTTTGTGTTAAAGTTTGTTGAACCAGTCTGTAAAAATGTCTTCTCCCTGTCAGGTTTCTGCAGCCAGCCTCAAGTGGACAATCTGGGCACTGCAGGGTCAGAATCTTATTTAAGAGGGGCACCGGTGGATTATTGGCCCTTTTCCACTAGCACGCCTTGGCCCTACTCTACCCTACTCGATTTGCGGCGTGTTTCCACTAGCCTGGTACCTCCTTAAACAAGCTAGTTTTAGTACCTACTCCACTCTGGTTCCAAGCGAGCTGAGTCCATACTAAAAGATGATGTCACCGACTGCCGGCTACTGATTGGTTAGACAATGTCGTCATCGATGAGTCATGAGTACAACAACCTAGCATGCTAGAGGTAGCTACCATTAGCTTACCCTCATGCGTCTTTTCTTTGCAGCTGGATTGCTCTCGTCCTCGGCTTCATTGTGTTGTATAGCTTCCAAAACTCTCCTGTGCTTCTCAAGGGGTATTTCTTCTTACCACCTGCAGCCTTCTTCTGCTTTCCTTTTTTACTCGGTTTGTGACAAAAAGCCACAGATTGTTGTGTCGCGCTCAAAATGATGTCACCGCAGTGCCGCTCAGCTGTTTACAGCAACACTGCACCCCGTTGGGCAGGCGACTAGGGCTAATGGAAAAGCAGCACAGGGCCGAGTAGAGCCGGGTAGAGTCGAGTCGAGTAGAGTAGGGCTAATGGAAAAGGGCCATTAAATTGGTGGTCTGCATGGATCATCTTCAGGTTGGATGAACGTTGTTATTGTGCACACACTCAGTGATGAAGGATCAACCACAGTCACAGAGTGATGAAGAGGTCTCACTGTCCCAGGCCCTTTTGTCAAAGCAGACAGTCAGAGAAAGGCAGACCTGATCTGTAAGACCTTTCCCTGGTCTGTAACTGGTCCTGAGGAACCACAGAGACCTTTCCCTCGTAGATCAGACTCTGGCACAACAGGAACAGAAAGCCGGATGATGGCAGAGCGAGCTGCAGGATCATCCAGACCATCAGATCAGTCCCATCACACACTCTGTGGAAATTCCCTCATCATGCCTTCTGCTCTGATAAAAACTGTTGTGACCATGGTTTCCATGGCGATGTGAACAAACATGGCGAGCAGAAGTTTAAACAGATAAAGAGTCTGAATGTTTGAACCCAGAGAGGCTCAAACTAAACATCAGACTGACTCTCGTTAGAGCTTTATCATCCATCAGCAGATGTGAGGTTGAGGACACAAACGATGGACGTGCTCAGTGTTTTCAGGCTCCTGTGTGACAGTGTCATCTGTGGTGACCTGTGGATCCGGAAGGTCAACAGTCTGTTTGCTTTCCTTAAAGGTGCAGTGTGAAGGAATTAGCATTTTAACAACATCAGAGCTGTGTTCGAAATCGTCCACTCATTCACTCACTAATCCCTCTGTAGTGTAAATGAAATAGTGGACTCTATAGGGAATGACCAAACGAGATTTTGGACACTGCACTGAAATTTTCTGAACATCATAGCGTCAGTAGATGTTCCGGTTATCCCTGTGTTGTTTTTTATTTTATGTTAATTGTTATGTACCTGTTGAGTTGTTTAATTTTTGTAGCTGCATTTATTCTGGACGTTTGTGAGGTGTTCGTAAATAATTTGTCAATAAAAAAAATCCCTTTGATGGAAGTGGACGTGCCAAAATTCAAGTAAACAAACCAGGCACTCGGGAGGATAAGTAGCAAATTTTGAAGCTATTTTCAGCTAAAAGACGTAAAAGAGCAAAGCTACGAACGTGTTAAAGATACTTTCATACTTTTAACAGTTATAAATGAAGCAAATCCTAACAGCCTTCTTTCTCTTCTTCTATGGAAAATAACACAACCACATTGCATTGTGGTATACGGAAGTACAATAGGGTACATTGTATGTACGCTCACATTTGCTGTGCATTGTGGGTATTTTAAAGTGCACTATATTGTGAATGAAATCAACTGCTGAGAATTCCAACAACACTACAAAATGGCGAACACACTATATAGTGCACTATATCCATGAAAGGGAACAATTTCAAACACAGCTTTAGCGTTAAGATGTAAATGAGCCCGAGTGTTTCTAAAACATCACATCAATAAGTGACAAGAGACCAAAAAGGATTGTGAACAGGGCAGTAACCAGGTGAGGGTTTTTCATTCATATTAGAAACTATTTTTTGATAGATTATAGGTTAGTTAAAGGTGCAGTGTGTAGAATGTGGCATTTTATACATCCACCGCATTTCGCCAAACAGAAACGGTGAATATAGGAGATGTATGTTTCTATTTGTATATAAAGTCCGTCAAAATAGGAGTACAATCATCCCCATAAAACGTTTGCTTTATTTTTATTTATGTAGAAAAATCTTTATTAAAAAAATTACATTACTGCGGGCCGCTGTTTCGTGTAGGCCGACATATTGATCCGCCGTGTTGTCTACGGGTGTTTTTTAGGGACAAAAAGAACGAAATGCGAATCTGTCTGCCGGTTCTGAAATCTACCTGGAATGCAGGTGAAGAAGAGGAGAGGATGGCGGTGGATGCTTAGAAAGTTGTTACTCTTTCCTAGGGATTGCAAGGGAATCCTTTTTGGTCTTCACAGGATTCCGTTGCTCAGCGACGTGACATTTTGGCTACAGTTAGGTTCATTCTAGAATCTGAACGCTAGATGTCGCTAAAATCCCAAGTTCTACACACTGCACCTTTAAGATGATGATTATAGGTTTTGTAAACTTTTGTCAACTCATCTTCCAAAATCGCGTTTTACTCTTTTTGTCCCTTAAACTCACCCATAGAAGACATGGCGGATCGTTAAGTCAGCCTCCACAGAGGGGAGACCTACAGTACATAAATATAAAAATCTTTTTCTAACGTAATAAAAAGAAAACTAAAGTTTTATGAGGATGATTGTTCATCTATTTTGACTGACTTTACATACAAATAAAAACATTAAATCCTATATTCGTTGTTTCTGTTCAGCGAAATGCTGCAAACTTCTCCACACTACACCTTTAAGAGCTCCATTCAGACTCTCACATGGACATGGAGGTCAAAACAAACCATCTCAGATAAAGTCAGTGAAACAGAATCTGACCTAAACTTTGAGAGCCTCATCATGTTCAGCCCTGAGCTCCAGCGGGAAACTCCGACCCTCAGAAGAACAGCATGCATGTGGTGTCTGCATGTGTGTGAGTGGAGCACACGTCCAGCATCCTCCTCGCTCCATTTACCTCCAAACTGAAAACACATGGCTGCAGCTCCAAGCTCCGTTACACCAAGCCTCCCTTGACTCCCTCATCATTCTTCACCCACCTCCTCCCCCAACATGCCCTCACCCCATGGACCTGGATCTGATGACCAGGAGAGTGAACATGAGGTCCTCCTCGCCATGTAATGGTAGGACTGTACCTTAATAACCAGTCAGGCCGTCCCACTGGAGGGGAGCTTGGTGAACCCTAATGGGCGGAGCTTAAACTGCTCTTTCTGTTGATTGGTCACAGCAGTGGTCACTGAGGCTCAGCTACAACAGAATCTGCATCACGGTCTGATCAGCTGTGACGGTCCAATCACCGCTCAGAGGTTTTAGAAGAACTGGTACGTCCGGGTGGAGCATTGAGCTTGAGGTGCTGAGGCCTCCCTCTGGACCTGAGTCCTGGTTTGACCCCCTTAGTCCTGCTGACCTCCATCAGACCCTGGATCCTGGTCTCAGGAATGGGGCATCTGTTTCCTCAGAGTCTGACCTCCTGGCTTCCTTCTGAGGAAGCTGCTGCACAAACACGATGAGACGCTTTGACTCATCCTCCTCACTTTTTCACCTCTCTCTGTTTCACAGTCTCTGAGATCAGAAGAGAACTGGAAGTGTCCTGACCGATGAGGACGACATGTTAATGACCTGGGAAACAGTGGCGGCTGCTGGTCAGTCAGGGAGGGGAAGCTCATTTTTCTTCTGGCCTACATCATAAATTTATTTATTTATGTATGTAAATGATCTGTGACCCTGTTGTACCAACTAGGTGTCTTTTCCAGGGATTTTATTCCCCAAAAACCCACTTTTGACCAGACAACACATTTTATTTGTGACAGCACTTCCAATGAGCCATCTCACCTTGTCATACCAGGAATGCTTAAAAGATCTGATACTTTTCCCCACCTTTAGCACTAAATCAATCTAGGAGTTGATCTGCCCTGCTGTTTAACTCTAGTTTTCTCTTCGTAAGGAAGACTATCAAATGGCCTCGCCAAAATCTGGTCTACAACATTCATACTATCTGCCATGACGTGCAGCTTGCTAGCAGCTGGAGCAGCTATGTGAAACCACTGTTTGACGGGCTGTGAATGTGAGTGAGAGAGAGAGAAGCTCCCCAGCCACAGCTGCTTGTTTGTGAAAAGAAAAATTGACAGGAGAGAATCTTCAAACACAACGCTAGACATTTTTAAGAAAGATAAAGTCGCTGGTGATCGATAAAGCCTCCGGATCAGTCCAGAACAACTGAATGTAAAACTTAGAAGATACCCCGGTGAAGGGTGAGCTTTCAAGATCGCTGATTGGCTCATTTTACTGTCAATCAAAAAAGGATTCGGCCTCAGACAGATCATCCAATAATCATGCAGAAGCTCAGCGTCCAGGCCAGCCCACTGCCTCATAGACCCCCAGAGACGCTGAGCGTCCGATGGGCGGGACAAAGCCCAGCGTTTATCCAATGACCGTCCAGTTTCCACAGTGGAACAACCCACTCTATATTTAAGCGCTGAAGTCAGAAGACGCTCAGCGTCCGGCTGTGTTGAAGCACTAAGATGCAGCGGGGATGAATGAGAAGGAAGTCCCGCCAGTTACCTGTGATAAGTAGCTGATTCTGAACAAAAGATGAAGGTATTCTAGCGCATATTTAGTCAATGAAATGTACACACAGCAGGACATATCACCACTTTTTTGGGGGACATTTTAGGGGAAGCTGAGCTTCCCTTGCAGTCTTAGAGCAATCGCCACTGCTGGGAAACTATCAGGGCTCAAACTATTTCACAAAATCTCACAGTTTGATAACTTCATGTCTGTCAGAGTGAACATTAATAATAAATTATTTAATCAATGTTTTATCAATTACTTTTTTAGAGTTCTATTAATGATTTTATTTAAAATTCATCAATAATATTAATAAATATGTATCAATGATTTCATTCATAATTTTGTTAAGTATTTATCAAATATTTTATCAATAACTATATTAGTGATTTAATTGGGTTTATTAATGAATTCAGTAATGTTTTTATTAGTGCTGTCAGATGATTACAAAAATTAATCTAATTAATTACCAGATTTATAATTAATTAATCTAATTAATCGCATTTCAATCCCATATCTGCTTAAAGTACCCAAATAAAGAATTTGAATTCTAGGATATTATAAAACTGTAGTGCAGGACTTTGTGTGTGTGTGTGTGTGTGTGTGTGTTGTGTGTGTGTGTTTGTGCGTGTGTGTGTCAGAAAATTCTAAACTCAATCAGGCAACTCAAATGACACTTTAAGTGTGTTTCATAAATCAAATTCAAAATAAGAAAAAGGTCGAGGACATCCAGCAAAACAATTAGGCCTTATGGATTATTAAAGAATGTAGTACAAATATAGATAAATTAATTCAAAAAGAGTCACGTCCAGACCCTGGTTTACATAAAATTGTTGTTCAAGTTTTGTGTGTCATGCAGTTTGTGTATTTGTTGAAAACATAAAATAACCCCTTGACAATGAAACCAGTGAGTTGAAATGACCTCTAGCGCCACCATCAGGCCAAACAAAAATTTAAATTAGAATGAATGTGTCTTGAAATATTTAAATGTAAATCTTTAAATTTCCTGACAGCATTAATGACCTTAAGAGTATGAGCCTTATTGGTTTTGTGATGATATGACCTTTCCTGTAGCGCCACCATCAGGTCAACCTCTCAGTTCAAAGTTTGTATATCCTGAAAATCTTTCATCCAAATCTTTTCAAAGGACCTCTTTCACAATGCATGTAATTTTGCCCACAGCCCAATTTTTTGTTTATTGTGTGGTATTTGTAGTACACCCAGAGACTCCCAAGAATATACCTTTAGAAAATCCAAAAGTCATCCAGGGCCTGTACTATGACCTATTTTATGATCATTGCCATAGGTGTGAGCCAGGGTGCACACTTTACCCCAAAACTTACTCAAACACAAATAATAAATCATCAAATTGGGTCAAATCACCTTCACTGAAGTCTGGTGCATCTTTTGAAATCAAATGTAAAGCTAAGTATTACAATTGAAAGAAGTTACTGAATTTTAACCGGAAAAAAATGAGTTTTTTTTATGATTTTTTCAACAAATTCAATTCTTTAGAGATGTGTCTGACCAACTTACAGTTGCTGTACAAATAAAATACTTACAAATTATTTGGCCACATATATATTCTCAAAGTGGAAAAAAAAATCATCAAATTCTGAGACCGGTAAAGTTGTTCAATTAACAGGTTGGGTTACTGTGGAAGAATCAGGATACTGTTCCATGTCTTGTATTGTATCAAGGGTAATGTTTTATTTCATGCAATTTGCAGCAAATGGATGTTAACTTCAATTTAGTATTGTGCATTCAATTGAATTATATATTTTTTTCATATATTCTATATATGAAGTATATATATTATATATATTCTACATGAAGTATTCAAACATGAGACATCACCCAAACTGAAGTTTGAAACCTTGTCAGATTCTGACTGCCATGCATGGACTGGCTGGACATTGGTGCAATTTCAGAACATGTATGACATGTGTGAATCTGATCTTGTTTCAGGTTCAAGTGATAGTTCCAGAGCAATAGATTTGCTTCTTTACTTTTGAGCAAAACTGAAAACAAACCTTTCATGGAATCAAATGACCATGCTTACTAATCTTTCCCAAGCTACACTGTCAAGATATTTTCATACAATTGCAGATATTTTGAACACAATAGTTGTTCCCAAATACCTTGGCACAAATCATATTTCACGCCACTCACAACACTGTCTTTACTAAAGCTTTTTATGGTGACCAGGTCACTCTTATCTTAGATGGTACATATATCTACCTCAACAATTGCAGTGATCATCAGTTTCAAAGGGCATCTTACGGAGGACAGAAAAAACAAAATTACCTAAAATTCATGTCAGTTGTACTGCCTGATGGATATGTTTTAGACACTATTGGCCCCCATCATGGTAACGTAAATGATGCAACAATAACTCGGCTCATCATGGAAAAAATTGAAATATTGAAATCTTGGTTAGAAGCAAATGACAATATGATTGTAGATCGCGGTTTCAGGGATGCCTTAGATCTTCTTGCTAAGTTGGGGTATGATGCTAGAATGCCGTCATTTTTACCAACTGGTAAATCCCAATTGGATTCCTCAACAGCCAATAGTGATCGTTGCTGTACCAAAACAAGATGGATAGTAGAGTCCTACCACGGGGTGTTTAAAGAAGTGGATGTTGTTTAAGGAACAACTTACCTCAAATTATTTCGTTGAGGTCATTGGCAAATTAGTGCGCATAGTAACTGCATGTCTCAATGCCTTCAGAGGACCAATATATGTTTCAGATCCAGATCGAGAGGAACGAGATACTAAGATGGCTCAGCGTATGCTTTCACTTTTAAAAAAGACAATGTTTTGGCAAAACGAGTTGCAGAAGACCCACATATGTCACGTAGAGCTCGTAGTGAATGGCAGAAGCTTGAAGCATCTGATATCTCGTTCCCTCATGTGGATCTGGAATACCTTGAGACCATAACATGCGGTACATACCAAATCAAACAGTCCCCTGGCTACATTGCTGAGCATCAAAAAAATGATGGTGACTATGAGATTTGGGTTTACCAGCACGATGCTGATCTCATTAGGGGACAGATTCATTCTCGTCACAGATCTCAAATAAAATACAATGTTTGGATTCAATTTGACAAGAATGCATCAGATGATCCTGTGAAGGCATATTATTGTCTCTGTCCTGCTGGAAAGAGAACCTCTGGCATGTGTGCACATGTTGCATCTGTAATCTATTATTTGGGATATTATAAACATTTTAAGAATCAGAAACCCCTCCAACCACACACAAGCAAATTCAAAGACTCCATTCTATGAAATAACCAGCCAATCATACATCTTATGGATTTCTCAGATCCCCTTTCCCTCACTATAGTTCCAGTCTACAAATTAAAATTGTCCAAGCCGTTGCTATGCAAAAAGACACGAAGGCCATAAAACAGATTACATGTATATATAAGTACTAGAAACAGAAATTGACAGAAGTAATGTTTATGTATTGCTGTCATTGTAGATATATACAATCTGATTACAACAATCCAAAACTGCATCGGTTTTTACTTGTATCAATGGCTCATTATTATCTCATCACAAAGGCATAATATACAGGCCCTTTGTGGCTGTTCAATATTAAAATGAATAACATTTCATGTGAAATGTTTGTTTTGAATCTAGCATTCAAATTCTAAAAGAAATCATACGTAAAGGATGAATTCTGAACAAATCTTTAAAGGTTCCCTGATATACAAGACATGGAACAGTATCCTGATTCTTCCACAGTAACCCAACCTGTTAATTGAACAACTTTACCGGTCTCAGAATTTGATGATTTTTTTTCCACTTTGAGAATGTATATGTGGCCAAGTAATTTGTAAGTATTTTATTTGTACAGCAACTGTAAGTTGGTCAGACACATCTCTAAAGAATTGAATTTGTTGAAAAAATCATAAAAAAACTTTTTTTCCCAGTTAAAATTCAATAACTTCTTTCAATTGTAATACTTAGCTTTACATTTGATTTCAAAAGATGCACCAGACTTCAGTGAAGGTGATTTGACCCAATTTGATGATTTATTATTTGTGTTTGAGTAAGTTTTGGGGTAAAGTGTGCACCCTGGCTCACACCTATGGCAATGATCATAAAATAGGTCATAGTACAGGCCCTGGATGACTTTTGGATTTTCTAAAGGTATATTCTTGGGAGTCTCTGGGTGTACTACAAATACCACACAATAAACAAAAAATTGGGCTGTGGGCAAAATTACATGTATTGTGAAAGAGGTCCTTTGAGGATCACATTCATCTCTCTCACAAAATGAACCTTATTGATTGGTGTTTTTGGCCCCTTTCCCCTCATGAACTTATTTATTTACTTATTTTTTTAATCTTCTTTTTTGTAACACATTTGTGGTTCATCTCTGTAAAGTCTCAGTGAAATGTCTTTACAGACATGGTTGCTGGAAATATTGCCCTATAAGCTTCAAGGTTCCAAAGTCTTGCTGTTTTGAGTCGTAACCTTCTGCCAAAATGGGCCAAAGCCGCCTTACAAGTCAACACATCCAGGTCTTTGTGCTGTTAGCAGGAACTAGCATGGATTTAATTTAGTTGATCTCTCTAAAGTTAATATCAGAGTCTGTAATGTTAATGAAATGGGACTAAAGGAAAGACATATATGTGTAATTGTAGTTATTGAGGCTTCGTGACTCCACAGCAGCAGGCAGTCTACACCAAGGATCCCTGACCACCTACAAGACCAGAGCCAGAGACGAGTACAGGAGCAAACAAAAGGGGCAAAGAGAGAGAGGAGCTCAGTGTCCAGATCCATAGCCAGGTTTACATGGAGCCTAATATTAGGATTAGAATCGGTTAGAAGCCCAAACTGAATAAAAATGCTCCATATAAACACCTCATTCAGAATAAACAGGCCAAATCTGAATGGAATTTCATTTGGTTGCACAGGGGTAGTATATTCCTTTTCCCAAACTGATTAAAAGTAAAATCCTGTCATGTAAATGGTGCATCAGAAAGTTGTCAGGCTGGGTTCTGTCTGCACATGCTCAGTCTGGACGTAAACGAGCAGTGACGTTTACTCACCTGGAAACATGGCGGCTTCCAAACAGAGCACACAGCACTGGTCTGAGAGTTTGGTGTTGATTAGGGCTGTTACTTTAGTGCATTAATTAGATTAATTAATTACAACGCAAATTAATGCGTTATAAAAATTAATCACAGATTAATCATAGCACACAAACATTTTGATATTGTCCAGCTGGAGGACCCGTACATGGCAGTGGCACGTCACTTCACACATGCGTCTCTAGTCAAACCAAACAAAGCCCAGGTGACAACAGGAATGGCATATTGAAGACTTAGTCTTATTTTATTGTTGAATTAATTTATCTATATTTGTACTACATTCTTTAATAATGCATCAGGCCTAATTGTTTTGCTGGATGTCCTCGACCTTTTTCTTATTTTGAATTTGATTTATGAAACACACTTAAAGTGTCATTTGAGTTGCCTGATTGAGCTTAGAATTTTCTGGACAAGTTGCCCTGACTTTGGTTTTATTTAGTCACCAATAAAAATGTGGATTTACAAATCTTCACTTCTTAGTGTATTCATTTGATTAGTTATGCACTACAGTTTTGTAATGTCCTAGAATTTAAAATCTTTATGTGGGTACTTTTTTTTTTTTTTTTTTATGTATTTTTTTGGGCATTTTTGTGCCTTTATTGATAGGAGAGAGACAGTGGATAGGCCCGCGAAAGGGGGTGAAAGAGCAGGGAAAGACACTCTGCAAACTGGTCACAGGTGGGATTCGAACCCGGACCGGCAGAAGCAAGCACATGGGGTGCCTGGTTGCCAACCACTCCGCCAAACCAGCACCCCATGTGGGTACTTTAAGCAGATATGAGATTAAAATATGATTAATTATAAATCCTGTAATTAATTAGATTAATTTTTTTAATCGCCTGACAGCACTAGTTTTAATACAAACTCTCAAAGAACTAAACATTATCGGACACTTAGTAGGAAAACGATAAATACTGAACTATCAAAAAAAGTCCACGAAAACTTAGTGAAGCCGGGATAGATCGAAACGTTGAACAAATAAGGAACCGCTGGAAAACTCTGAAGGCTGGCTACTATAAGGCTAAACAGCACAACCCTCAAATAACTCAATAAAACACCTTCTTACCGCCATCTTTGATAAATCATGTGATGTTTAAATAGATCTGAGCGTATCACGTGTCTTTAATACTGCTGTTCTGATTAAATGTTGTGGCACATGTAAACACCAGATCAGAATAGATCACGTCACATGTAAACACTTCACCTGAGATCTTCAATCAGAATGATTTTAATTAGAATGAAAAAAAGTCTGCATGTAAACGTGGCTCATGTCTCCTATGTGGTCTGCAGTAAAAGCATCAGGTTCACGGTCATGAGTGCTCTGTAGGTCTGGACCTTCATCTTCAGTCTGTAGACCCCATCAAACAAAGTTCCTCAGAGAAGTCTCTGTATTGAAGACGTGAAACGTGGAGTCTGTCTGCACCTGAAGCCTCAGAGTGTTATCACACACACACACACATTAACCTGTGTCCTGTGTTTGGTCTGGAGCACTGCCAGACCTCCTCATGCTCCCCTAAGGCTCCTCACCTCCGGCCTCTGCTGCAGGCTTGAGCCGGCATCAGACACGCGTGTTCAAACACACACGCAGTGCTCGAGCCGCTCAGATTATCGGCCTGATGGTTTTTATTTGAAGATTGTTTCTCCGCACAACACCTCAGATCTGCTCAAAGCTCCATCCTGCACGAACGTGACAGGCTTCCCTCTGCTTCTCCTGGGCGTGTTTTTCAGTTCTGGAACAAAGATGGCGGTGTGGTTATGATTAACACTCTGATTACTGATGGGGGGGGGGATGACAAGGTGACAGCTCATATCTGATACACATTTCCACGGCTCAGTCTTCTCAGTCTTCTGATTTATTCAAGGTTTTAAAGGGACGGTCCTGGTTTGATGGAGAGGAGCTACTCGTAGCAAGACTGAAAAAATATTTCACAAAAGCGTCTGATGAAAAGTCCACATGAGATCAGCCTCTGAATGACCCAACCTGAGGGTCAAACTACACTATAACTATGTCGGCTCCACTTAAAGGATAAGTTTGGTTTCTACAGATTTTACATTGTTTATAGAATGAAGTAGAACAATATACTCACCCAGAAGGCTTTCCTGATCCAAACAGTGCTTCGGGAGATATTTAGATCCAAAATTGAGCGGTGGACATCCGTATAATGGTAGTACACGGGGCATGTATAGCGCCGCTCCTAAAACTGCATTAATCGTCCAAAAACTGATTAGTTTCACAAATATTTCATCATGGTCCGCTCACACTACTCCTCCAATTCAGTCTGTGTCGCTCCAGACATGTTTCTGTGACTGTTCTGACCTCTGAAGACTGCTCTCTGGCCAGCTGTTCTTTTCTTTGCCTCCACGTCCTCCTTTCGATGAGCTACTCATCTGTAAAATCTGGCTCAAAACTGTAAGGACACCCATCATATTCAAAGTTCTCCTCCACAACATCTTCATCCCATAGATATTCGTCCATTTTGCACTAAACTGGAAGAAGAAAGTCGTGTAGCTGGCGGTCTTCCCCTGAAACAATGAGCCGTACTGAGCATGTGTGGAGGCAAACATAAACAAAGTCTTCAGTTCAGAGGTCAGCACAGCCACAAAAACATGTCTGGAGCGACACAGACTGTAATGGAGGAGTAGCGTGAGCGGACCATGATGAAATATTGGTGAAACTAATGACTAATTTTGGACAATTAATGCAGGTTTAGGAGCGGCGCTATACATGCTCCGAGTGCTACCATTATACGGATGTCCACCGCTCGATTTTGGATCTAAATATCTCCCGAAGCACTGTTTGGATCAGGAAAGCCTTCTGGGTGAGTATATTGTTCTACTTTATTCTATAAACAATGTGAAATCTGTAGAAACAGAACTTATCCTTTAAGCCGGGCATCCACTGTGCGATTTTTGGCCCTTTTTAACACGATTTTTCACCCGTGCGACTATTTAGGGGATCAGACCGAGTTTTGGCTCAATCGTGCGTCTCACATCGTGTAGTATACACGAGGTAACGAGAAGCGATTTACACCTCACGACCACCTCCCGATCGATCGGATCAGGTGAAACCTGTTAGAAATCCTGGTCGACCCTCGTGAGGCTATGTCACACTACACATGCGCAAACGTAGATACAGAAGAGAAAACAAATGCATAAGATGAAGCAGCATGGCATCACAGCGGACCTGGACCCAAGCAATGGAGGGTCGACTTGTTGAGCTGTGGCAGGCACAGCAGAGCCTATTCGGGCAATGCGTTTTTGTTATTCTCATCTGTGAGCATACGACCACTTCCTACTTCTTCTTCTTCTTCTACTACTACTTTAACGTTGCATTTCCGGATACAAGAGTCCGACGTGTCGTCATGGATGTATTATAGGACTTTATAAGTTCTTATAATACATCCATGCATGTTGTACATGGACGAACAGTGTGAGCAGTCAGATCCCATCTGAGCATTGGGTCGTATAGTGTGAGAAGAACCATCGTGAGCTGTGAACTGTGACCCCTGCGATTCACTCGTACAGTATGAGCAGCAGCTGAACACCGCGATTGAAAAAGTCGTACAGTGGATGCCCGGCTTAAGTGGGTTAAAGTATTTATTAATCATGTAAATCATCTGCAAATTTAGCTGAGGTCATGATGGAGGCATAAATCTGCCACGCTGAAGCTCTACTTTGGTTTGTTAATTATATAACTCATTTATTTTATTTACCGGGGGCCTCGGTGGTGCAGTTGGGTAGTGCCCTCGGTCAGTAGGTTGCAGGTTCGAGCCCAGTTAAGGGCGACACATGGCGATGTGTCATTGGACAAGACACTGAATCCCACGCTGCTCCATCTGCTGTGTCAGTGGCGTATGTAAGGGCATGAACGTGTTTGAGATTCTGATGGATATCTAACATAGAAAATCAGTCCCATCGGTGTGAATGGGTCAGTGTGACCTGTGGTGTAGAAGCAGCTTTGAGTTATTGAAAAACTAGAAAAGCTCAAGTCCATTTAAATTTATTTAGCCTTTGCAATAAACAGTCAAACTTACAAAAGAGGACAAACACAGTAATTCAATTTAAAAAAATACTCAATAAAATAAAAAACAGTTTTTATTAAATACGGGACGGATGGTGCACATGCCTCCCCAGGTCAGGCAGGGCCTTTTGTGTGAAGTCTCCCCGTTCTCCCCGTGCATGCGTGGGTTCTCTCCGGGCACTCTGGCTCCTTCCACAGACCAAAAACATGCTCTTCAGGTTGATGATTTTAAATCGCCCTTAGCACGAACGTGGTTGTGAAAGGTTGTGTGTCTTTCTATGTGGCTCTGCGATTGGCTGGCGTCTGGTCTGGCCTCTCGCCCAATGACAGCTGAATAGGCTCCAGCCCCATGACCCCAAAATGAATAAGCATCATAGAAATTGAATGAATCAATTAATGATCAAATACAATAAAACACAAAATGAAACAAATTGAATTTCACACAAATGTAATAAATATAATGAAATTAAATACTTTATACCATAAAGGACAATAATTAGTAAAAACAATTAAAAGCAGAATGAGGTAAATATAATATAGACAGTAGTTAATAAGTACTATAACAGAAATACTCAATACAATAAAAGATAATATTTTATAAATAAACTAAAAGATAACTATAAACACTTACAATAAAAGACAGTATTAATAAATACAATAAAAGACAATACAAAATTAATACAATGAGGACTGTTTGTCAAAATTACAACAGGTAGAGATTAACCTGTGTAGTCTGTTCTCCCTGTGCATGCATAGTTTCTCTTTGGCACTCCAGGTTTCTCTCGACGACCATAAACATGCTCATTAGGTTAAGCTAGGCTGGGTAATTTTGGAAACAAGCATGAATTTAAATGTAGCATCTCGTCAGGGCTCCGTCTACCCCCCCCCCCCCCCCCCGTCCTCAAAAATTGCGCCCCCGCTCACATGCACGAACGGCACTCAACCAGAAGACTGACTAACTAGTTCCTCTGTCATTCTCCATGAAACTACCGTATTTTCCGTATTTTATCCTCTTTCCTGACGTCCTCCTGTATCAGTATTCTCCTTTAAATCTCCTGTGTGATGATATAATAATGAAAACATTCCTCTGCCTCTCCAAACTGAACTCTGTCTCTACCCTGAAGGGGGCGGTAATGCTCCAAAATGATGGATGCCAACCGCCGTAAAACCGAAGAAGAAGAAAAAGCCTGGTGAGAACGTCCACCTGCAGTAGCCTGGGTGGCAGCTGTGGTGAGATTAGAGCCAACAGAACAAACTTAGAAAAACAAAGAGTTTATTTTAGATTTCTGTACACCTGTCTTAAAATGGGAGGGATACTGGAGCTTGGTTGGGGTTGTGGGACAGCTCACAGCGGGCTTCCCTTATTTTCAAAGACTAAACTTGACAGGTAAGCATTCTCCAGTGTAGCTGGATCCCTTTCAGCTCGGCTACACTGAATCGAGTCTGTGCACACAAATGTACGACGAGGAAGGTGGGCAGAATGGCAATTATTGGATTTGATTGGTTTAATAAATTCAGAATGAGTCGCTTGGTTGGTGTTTTCCCTGTTTTACTCCTGCTGTGGACGGTGTCTGTTTTTCACTCTTTTTTAAGAACACATCATGCCTCAGTTACCATCGGGACATAATGATCATTTTAATTAGAATAACAAAAAGTGTATCTAAATCAAATTACCAACTCTAGCTTTAGCTGGTGATTCTAAGTTGCCCTTAGGTGTAAGTTAAAACATGAATGATTGTCTGTCTCTCTATGTGGCCTTGTGATTGACTGGCCATATTGTGGTGTGACATTAAAAAATTTATATGTTTGGATGTCTCATTTTGGTTTGGACCTGGAAAGTTTGAGCGCTTCGACTCCATTGAAACGCCTTCTCTGTCTTCACAGACACCCACACAAACCCACACACCAAGATACACACACACACACACACCCACACACACACACTCACACACACACTCACACAAAGGAATCTGGCCATTGGACATTTCCTTCATTCCTCTGTCGGCCATTAATCTCAGTGAGGGAGGGGCGAGTGAGAGTTACAAAGAAAGAGAGAGAGAGAGAGAGACTTCATTCAGCTGCTGGCAATCGCCCAAGAACATTCTGTCCTGGTGTGTGTGCTTGTGTGTGTGTGGCGGTGTGTGCTCGTGTTGTTGTTGCTGCAGGGCGCTGACACACAGACCTGCACATGCCGACATGTTTAGACAGAGAATAACAACAAAGACCTGAGACGCTGAAGACTGACACCTGTGGTGACCTCAGGTACTGTCAGCAGGTAACTCACCTGCAGGTGGAGTCTGTCCTTCATCAGGCAGATCCATCCTGCAACGGTCCTGTCAGAGTCTGCAGGAGGACCGAGAGGTAGTCTGGACTAATGTAGGTTAGCTGTGACTGCAGGCTTCAAGCTGAACATCTGAACACCTCACCTCTTTATTTGTAAAACTGTGAGCTGGATAAGCTATTGTGATTAGCTATCAGCTTCAATCCCTTTCCCCAGCCACATTAGTATTCTTATTTAGCCACAGACTGAAAAATTAATACCACTTTTTGCATAATAAAAAGTCAAAAATAAGTGGCATGAGACATTTTCTCCATAAACTGGACCAGGGCTGAAATTTCTGCTTTTATGAACTGTCCAGATGTTAGAGAGCTGGGCTAGCTTTCAAATTACAATAAGGAAAATTTTTATAACATGGCATAAAAGCCTGGCACTGAAATGTACAATTTAAAAATCCATGTGCTGCTGACCTCTTGGTCTTGCAAAAAAAATCTTATCTTAATTAATTTATTTATTTATTTATTTTTGTTGGTAAATTAAAGGCGCTATGAGGAGAATCTATTTCCGAAGACATTAAGACTCTGCTACCCATGAGCACGCACGGCGACTGTCATAATGCTGCGTTCCAGTAACCTCGGAACTGGGAGTGACATCATCTCCGACTTATCGGCGTTCCAGTTGAAGTCAGAAAAAACATGCTGATCTACCAGGCTATTGTTAGCTGTTGTTAGCACGCCCTGCGTTGTTGTTCACAAATATCACATGAAGAATGTGATTATAACTATGGCAGCATTTTTGTAAATATAAGTCTAACAATACTATGTATACAGCTGATCTAGAGCACCCCAGTCAGAAGTGCAAATAAATGGATTATTACAGGAGCTAACTGTTCACACTGGGGGCATCCATCTTCCATTGTCAACTCAGGGTGGCGAGGTTTCATCGAGTTCCCAGTAGGAAATTCAGACTTCTGACTACAACTGAAACGCACCTAAAACGCACCTGTGTTTGTTGTGATGCTAATGAATGCAGCTCAGACCTTCCTCAGAACTCTGCATTGCTTCACAACTTCTTTTTTCAACAACTTACAGGATGCAAAGCCACGAGGTAATGTATCTCTTTCTAGTTACGTAGCGGTAGTTTTCGATGTATGACAACAAGCAAATTTTGGAAAACTTAGTATTGTAATTTTGTAGTCGGCTGTCCGACCCGACCACTTAGCTAAGGAATAGCATTTATAGATAGCCTTTTTGATGCTATAAAACTCATCTTAAAGTGTGTATTTCGATCAGGCATATATCTAAAAGTGAGACTTTCTTGTAATTACTAAGAAACTCCTCATAGCATCTTTAAGGTTAAATGAGAAAAGAAAAAGGAGTCCATCCAAGAAACAGATCAGAGACATGGGAGTGGAGTCGCCTTTGTGGGAGGCTCGGCTCAATCTAGTGAACCCCTCTAGCAACCGAGCAGTTTAACTTTGTTGCTAAGCAGAAAAAATCCAAAATGAGATTTGAGCGCACAAACAAGGTATTAAAGGAAAAATCTGAGCACAAAATGAAAAAGTTTTGCTTTCAACACATGCAGATCTGCTCTCAAAGATGAAAAATGGTCACTAAACAAAAATGCTTCACTTTAAAACATTGAAACATTGCTGTCAAACATTAGAGCCTGCTCTCAAATAAAGATAGGATTTTTTCTGTCCTCAGAGAAACTACACTAATCCGAGGGAGCATCAAGAGCCAGAGGGGGAGCACAGCTCTGTGGATGTAGCTAAATAATGTCCTGTGGTGTGATGATCATGAGTATCATGAACTTCCTGTTTGGGCTTTAAAATAGATGCAGCGGAGTCAGGGGTGAAAAGCAAGAGCAGAGTACTGATGGAGAGCAGAGCTGGCAGAGAATGAAGGGAGGGTGGAGTGTTCGTTAGCTGCATCAGCGCAGTGCAGCAGATGATAAAGTTGCAGTTTGTGAATTCACCAAAACAAATATTTCTGGCCCTATTTTGTGCTTTTCCTGGTTCCTCTCCTACCTGTAGAGATTCAGTGCGTGAGACTTTGGTGCGTGCGCATTACATGCACGCACGCTGCGTGTTCTGATCAGAGCCAACTGAGGCATGATCAGAAGTAGGTAATATTCAGCAATGCTCTGCTGATAAACGTTTCTAAAGTGTGTTATTTGAGATTTAGACGCCGTTAAACTGCTGTGTTAAGTTTAATATATTGTTCGATTTGTTCTGCATCAGTTTTGTAACTTTATGAAGTCTCCAGCCAAAGTTTTAACACATTTTGTTCTGAAAGTAAGAGCTAATGCTGTGGGGCTGCAGCAGCATTTAAGCTAGGTCTCTCGTTTTAATGCACGTGTGTGTTTTTTATCAGGGAAGCGTGTGCTGCAGACGAGAAACACTGCGCTGAGTCGTGGATTTTTGTATTTTCGTCCATGAATATACGTATGGAGACATTTCTTTTGTGTTTAAATACTTTACTGTTATAATGAGTTTATACCATGGTCAGTGAGAATTCCAATGTCAACTGGCGTGCTTTAGATTGGTCTAATGCACGCCAGTTGACAGTTAGTTCTGCAAGTTAAATCACCATTGTATCTCTCCGCTGTGCGCGTTACCATAGCAACGCGTCACACACATTTCAACGGGTGAGGATACCACAAGAGTGCTGAAATATGGATTTTGAAGTCAATTTCAACATTTTTGGGCCAAACAAAACATATGATGAATGGGAAGAAGAGGAAACAAAAATAGAACAAGCTAGGCAACGTTACAAGCAGGTAACATCAGAAGAGCTCAACAAGATTGAAAACGAAAAAGATGAGGAGAACACAAAAAAGTTACAAAATGGGCTGTTACAATTTTAAGAGAATATTTAATGTCGAAAGGAAGAGATGCTGAGTTGAATTTGTCAGCTGCTGAACTAAATACTATTCTAAGAGAGTTTTACGCATCAGTGCAGACTCAAACTGGGAAGCACTACAGCGTGAAGAGTTTGATCGCTATGAGGGCAAGTTTTAAGCACTTTTTCACAAGATTCAACATTATGGAAGACCCTGAATTTAAATCAAGCAACGCTGTATTCATGTCTGTGATAAAACGGTTCAGAAAAGACAAAAATGATACGAGCTGCCACCATCCCAAAATTAGTGAAGCAGACATCAAAATCATATCTTCATCTGACGTTCTCTCCTGTGACTCACCTGCTGGCCTGGTGCGAAAAGTTTGGTGGGACATACAGCTGTGTTTCGCCAGAAGAGGCCGAGAAGGAAACAGGGATCTGTCCAGGTCCTCGTTTGTCCTTCTGCAAGATGATGACGGCGTAGAATACGTGTCTTTGGCTCATAATCCGCATACAAAAAACCACTCGAACCCAAATGAAATCCAGAAGGAAAGCCTCCGTGGGTTTATGTTTGCCATGCCAGGAGATCCCTGATGCCCCGTGGCAAGCTTCAAAAAATATTTATCCAAATGTCCAGAAGACGCCACGGCCTTTTACCTACATCCAAAGCGCTCCCGAGATGTCCAATCCCAGCCCATCTGGTACTCAAGGGAACCAATGGGATTGAATACTTTGGGTATCATGTTAAAGAGAATTTGTGAAGAGGTGAGAATAATATGTGTATTGCCAAATGGATTTAGTAAAATATACAGGTTTAAATGTCCATTATTTTGGTTTAGGTCCGCGTCTCTGCACCTCTATCCAGGATCTACACGAACCACAGCCTCAGAAGCACCGCTGTGGGCAGACTTTCTGCTGCTGGGTTGGAGGCGTGCCAGATCATGGCAGTGACGGGCCATCGATGCGAGAGCAGCCTGCGATCCTACCGGGCCCCGTCTCTAAATGACAGGAAGAATTGGAGCGAAATTCTGTCTACGGGCTCAGCAAATGACTCAGCAGCATCCCTGCCATAGAAAAAATCCAGCAAGGAAAACGCGCCAGTGTCTTTTCATAATTGCACAATCAACGGGAACATTCAGTTAAATTTTGTTTGAAGCCTGCGCAATGCGTAATTAAGCATGACGCAGTTCCACTCTCTGTATTGACATTGTTTTATAAGCCTAATACATTATTATTATCATTATTATTATTATTATTATTATTATTATTATATTTTTCAATAGGCCTATTTATTAAATGTTTTGATATTGTTCTTTGGTTTGTTGAAGTAGTGCTTAATTTGTAATGAATCTAATTCAACTTAATTTTAATTGACTATGAAGACCTATGAAGATTAACCCGTTTTTAATCAGTATAATATAGCCTATATATATATATAAATATTGTTCCCATAAAGGCCAACTACCTATTTTTGTGGTTGTTCTTTGGAGTGTGTGGTGTGAATAAACATTTTTTATGGCGCATGGCATTCTATTTCTCTTGACAACGGTTGCTAAGACAAAAAAACTTTTTTGGTTGACTAACAAAAAATAGTTCCTATATTTGAGCACATTTAGCAAGTTTACAGCAATTATTCACTATTTCTTTTAAAGTTTACAGTTTGTGGGACCAAAGTATAAGCGGATTAAACAACTCGGAAGCGTGGGTTAGACCGTTCTAACTTACTTACTCCGCTGCGTGTCGTGGTGTTCCCACTCCACGTCGTGCCTTAGAACGGTCTAACGCATGCTTCCTTGTTGCTTAATCCTTACTTAATGTTGAGGCAGTTGAACTTCATAATGTGTTTTTTTATATGTATTCTGGAATGTTAGAGCTTTAATGCATAAATACATGAGTTAAGATATGAATTCTATGTTTAAGAAAAAATTACAAAAAGGGTTTTGCTCCAAATTCTATATTATTTGGTGTCTTTGTTGATACTATGGCTAAAATATGCACATTTATATTTTGCATTGTATTACATTGTGTGTCTATGAATACAGCTGTTTGGAGCATGATAGGAGAGTGGACAAGTAAAAGTCCACTCGGTTGGTCCATGGTCCACATCCTGTCTCCTGAGTGGTCTATCGATATTAACCCAGAACACAACGCAGAGGACACACACACGCATGGGTTACAGCAGACTAACATGTTTGTCTCTTAGCTGACTGTCTGTGACCACTGTATGAACACTACAGACCATGTACACTTAGGACTTGGGCGGAGCCATGGGGAGTCAGTCAGTGGAGGCTTTAGAACATAGTGGAAGATGATCCATGGAGACGACAATACTGCTAACAACTTTTATATAACTTTGGATCAACCTACTGACAGACAGAGAGAACCATATGTGTAATATGTTCCAGTTTATTCTGCATAATTAAACCAGTAAAGATAAGAGCGTTACAGATGTTCTCTGTCTGAGCTATGTGATCTGTTTTCAGCACATCTAACATGAACAGAAGAAACATGAAGAGCGATCAGTTTAGATCTGAATGAGCAAACAGATGATGATGTCCTTAAGATGGAGTGCAAAAGTCCTGCAGAGAAACCCACCTGTGATTGGACGGATGTCTGTCATGTGATCGACACAAACCAGCTGTGAGGGCAGGTCAGTTTGAGTTCTCTGCGTAAAAGACAGCTCAAAGACATCGTCCCATCAACTGAGACCATTCACCTTTCACCTTTCCCCTTTCACCCCCCCATCCACAGAGGTCAGTCCCGTCCCTGCTGGTTCAGATGAATGCCCTCACAGGCTCGTTAGTCTTCTGTCAGCCAGAGGAAGGACACAGAGTCACCTCCTCTCTGTATAGACCTGGAGTGTGAGGCTGATTCTGCCGCCTGCTACTCGATGATCTACGGCTCTGTTGACAGAGACCTGAGTCCGACCTACAGGGACTGGGGGACTTCCCCCTGATGAGGACTGACTCACATGTTCATCTGATTGGCTGTTCCTGTGCTGAGTGAAGTGTCCTCAGGGTCTGGGACTTCACGGGTGTGGGGAGGGGTTGATCTGAGGTTAAGATGTCCAGAGAGCCCTCTCTCACCTCAGTGTTTATTTGTGCAGCTCTCTCTCTGATCACCTCAGGATTGGCTGAGGTAATGAGGTCAGCAGGTCAGCAGATCTTTATCCCATGGTGTGTGTAATGGCCCTTTTCCATTAGCCCTACTCGACTCTACCCGACTCTAACCAGCTCTACTCTACTTGTCTTGTGCTGCTTTTCCATTAGCCCCAGTTGCCTGCCCTACGGGGTGCAGTGTTGCTGTAAACAGCTGAGCGGCTCTGCGGTGACGTCATTTTGAGCGTGACACAACAATCTGTGGCTTTTTGTTACCAACCGAGTAAAAAATTATAGTAGAAGAAGGCTGCAGGTGGTAAGAAGAAATACCCCTTGAAAAGCACAGGAGAGTTTTGGAAGCTATACAACAGATTGAAAGCAATTGAGCTGCAAAGAAAGACGTATGAGGGTAAGCTAATGGTAGCTACCGCTAGCATACTAGGTCGTCGTGCTCATGACTCATCGATGACGACATTGTCTGACCAATCAGTAGCCAGCAGTCCTTGTTACATCTTTTGGTATGGACTCAGCTCGCTTGGAACCAGAGCGGAGTAGGAACTAAAACTAGCTTGTTTTAGGAGGTACCAGGCTAGTGGAAACACGCTGCAAATCGAGTAGGGCCGAGTAGAGTAGGGCCAAGGCGTGCTAGTGGGAAAAGGGCCACAAGAGAGAATATCCATCTCTTATGCTGAGGGGCCATTTACACAAGGCCTAATATGGTCAAATCTGAAGAGTTTTCACTGCGTTGTGGCCTCTCATTTACATGGGAACAGTATACAGAGTGCATAAATCCACAAACTTTTGAAACCAGGGTCCAGGGTGGAGAGTTTTCTAAACACTCCTCCCTGCAGCGCCGTGTCAACCAGAGTCAGAGCGTCTCAGGGTGAAACGGACGTCACTGCATGCACAGTACTCTGTCACACGAAGGCTGTGCACACATACCAGGAACAACAACAGCTTCATCGTCTACAGAGTAACGTGTGCTCGGTTTGTTATCCAGACAAAACTATCCACACAGATTTGTTGTCCAGACAGGAAACTCCTGCGTCTTTGTGCTTCCACCCACCATTGTTGCTTTTGAAAAGTTTTTCTTCTTCATACGTGTGTTGGAGCAGCGCTGTTTCTCTGCAAACCTACATCACCATCTACTGAACCAGCATGCATACTACAGCGGTTTCATTTGTTTCTAGTGTCTCCATCTGACACACACCTTTGTATTTTAGGTGAGTGTATCTCCGTGTAAACGGCCTCAAACTCTGCTGAAAAAAAGCTGGTGACCTGCAGCAGGACACTGGTTAAAGGTGCTATGAGGAGAATCTATTTCCAGCGACATAAAGACTCTGCTACCCATGAGCACGCGCAGCGACTGTCGTAAAGACGTGACCCAAGCCAAAGCGTGCGTTTGTTGTGATGCTAATGAATGCAGCTCAGACCTTCCTCAGAACTCTGCATTGCTTTACAACTTCTTTTTTCAACAACTTACAGGATGCAAAGCCACGAGGTAATGTATCTCTTTCTAGTTACGTAGCGGTAGTTTTTGATGTGTGACAACAAGCAATTTTTGGAAAACTTAGTATTGTAGTTTTGTAGCCGGCTATATATGGCTACTTACAGCCCGTTGCTCTAAGAAGTGTCCAAATAATAAAAATTTGCTCTAGTTTTAATTGTCTTGTTCCTGAAGTTGAGTATCCAGGCCAGTCCAGCCCTGTCCGACCCCACCAAGAAGCTAAGGAATAGCATTTATAGATAACCTATTTTGATGCTATAAAACTCATCTTAAAGTGTGTATTTCCATCAGGCATATATCTAAAAGTGAGACTTTTTTGTAATTACACAGAAACTCCTCACAGATTCTTTAAAGAAATGAAACTAGAAAGCTCCAGAAGATTTGTGAGGCCCACGCTGTCTTACTTTAAAGTGCACTGCTCGTCCTCCCTGTCTGTCAGTAGGTTGATCCAAAGTTAGGGTGAAGGTGTTTACAGTTTCATACATGAATCAGCTTCAACAATGTCCCAAAGCCTCCTCCGATGATTAGACATCTTAAGTGACATCACAAGGCTTCACTATGCTCTTCCTGGTCCCAGTTTGGACCCCCTTAAGCTTTTATTCTTGTGTCATAGAAGGCTCTCTTCTAAAGGATGAGCCAAAGGACATGAGGCCTTATGATCATCATCTCTAAAGCCCTCTGAAGACCATGAGCTCTGGTGGTGGATGCTGTTTGCTGTTGGTGTGCTGTCCTGCAGTCTGAGCTCCATGTTCCTAACTGTCTGGCTTTAGTTCTCAGTGCTCCTGCTGTTTTCTGGTGTGCAGTTCGGTCTCTGTTTTTCCTCACTGCTTTAAATTACTGCACAGTTCGAGCTGCAGCGTCTGAGCTCAGCGTGTGAACGTCTGCAGAGGAAAAGCTGCAGCTGTCAGATTAATCCAGAGCAGGAAGCATCCTGTGAAATCTGCAGGGAGAAGAAGGATCACGTCTCACTAAATGGAATTACTCCACGATGTGTGGTAACTCAACTCCACCTGTCTCCAGCGCTCCAACCGCCCGGTCCCACGGCTGCACGGTGACCGGGAAAAGGAGGCTGTTTATTTAACCAGGAATATTCCCTTAAAATATAACCAGGATAAAGTCTTTATATGCTGTCAGGAATTTTCACTGAATATAAAACCACAAAAAAGAATCTTTATATACAGTCAGGAATGTTTAATAAATATCTAACCAGGGAAAATGTTTTTTATGCAATCAGAAATTTTCCCTGAATATGTAACCAGCAAAAAGTCTTTGCATACACTCAGGAGTATTCACTGAATATATGACATACATATATTCATACATATTCGGACATATATAAATATATGTCCGAACTGAAATGGGAAAGAAGGCTCTTAGGTTCTCTGCACCTTCTGCATGGAATAACCTGCAGACTGAATTTAAGCTGCAGAGCTTGGTTTCTCTGAATGTCTTTAAATCTGCAATGAAAGCTCTGGAATTAGGCCTGTGCTCAAAATATCGATATGGCAAAATATCGTATCGCACTCCTTTGGGATTCGTGTATCGATACGGATTCTACAGAATCGATACGGCCTAAATATTTTGACAGTTGTTGTCAATACACTTTGTCTAATGCTAACAGTGGCACAGTTCAAGGTAGAAGACGAGCTACATAATGAAGCATATGTTCTAAATTTGTACTTAGGTCTACCATCTTTGAGGATCTGAATTTATGTCTCTCAAGTAGTAGAACCACTTAAAACTCATCCTTGTTCTTTTTCTTCTTATAAGAAAAAACTAAACTTGTCAGGAATTTTGTGTAAAACGTAGTCAATGTTCACAATTTACGTGTATCAGGATACGTATGGTATCGTGAAGTTGATGGAAATACCCAGCCCTATCTGGAATACAGAAGTTCTGAATGTCTCTGTTTTAACTGATGTCTTTTTATTGTTCTCACTTCTTTGTTCTGTATTGAGTCTGTGTGACAGTTGAAACTGTGTTTTGCTGTCTTTATGGTCAGGTCTCCCTTGTAAAAGAGATCTGCTGATCTCAATGGGACTAACCTGGTTAAATAAAGGTTAAATAAAAAAATATATATATAACCAGGAAAAATTATTTATATACAATCAGAATTTTTTTTACTGAATATATAACCAGGAAATGGCTTTGCATACACTCAGGAATATTCACTGTATAATTACCTGCAAAAAAGTCTTTATGCACAATCAGAAATTTTCACTGAATATATGACCAGGAAAAAGTCTTTATATACAGTCGGGAAAATTCACTGAATATATAATCAGGAAAAAATCTTATATACAATCAAAATTTTTCACTGAATTTATGACTAGAAAAAAGTATTTTTTTAAATCAGGAATATTCACTAATTATATATAACCAGGAAAAAGTATTTACATACAGTCAGGAACTTTCACTAAATATAAAACCAGGAAGAGGTCTTCATATACAGTCAGAAATTTTCACTTAACAAACATAAAAAATATCTATATTGATTAATGGTGGGACAAAAACATTCCATGAATATTAGTTCCAAAGCTGGAAAAAAACATCCTGTCCTGGAAATGCAGCTTCACTTCAGGCTGTTAGACGAACTGTGGGGTCTCAGTTTGATCCCGAACTGTCATGGGCTGTGATGACACTACAACCATGTTAACAACAGTGATGAACATTTAACGGCGTGTTCCCACCGAAAGCGTAGTGAATTTTTCGCTCGTCGATATTACATACAAAGTCAATGTAAAGACGCGAGTTGACGCTGCATCGGGGCGAGCATAGAGCGGCGTCAAGCGTTCAAGTGTTGAGCAGTGAGCGACGAGCGTTTCGAGCGAAAAAACGCTCGCCGCTCACCGCCCAACGCTTGACGCTCGAGTTGAAATAATTAAACTTTTCAAGCGAGCGAGCGTCTTGACACGCCGGGACAGCCTATCAGCGTGGAGATCGTCACTGACGCAGGGCATTCTGGGATTCGGAGTCTTGCTAATCTGACAAACTGCTAGCCAAACTGCTAAACTGGAGACAGATGGAAAGGCGCTCCGCAGCTGGAATGAAGCGCCTGTAGTTGGTATCCAGGCGGGAGATCCTGGCACCAACCCTGGCTAGCAGGTCTTCAAACTGGGCAACAGTCAGCCCGAAGTACCGCTGGAACCGGCCGTCGTCCAGACGCAGCTCCTGCAAGAGACGGTGGAACTCACCGAGCTCACACCGCCTCTGTAGGGTAGCATGCATCCAGTACCGACGTCGGCGCCTAGCCACAGCTGACTTCTCCACAGCAGGTACAGAGCAGCGACGGTGGTAATCGGAGCCATGTTCGACGATGAAATGATATGATGAAATGATAATGGCGGACGATGCGCGAGCGCTGAGCGTTTTTTTGCAAATTTGTACCAGCGTCTAAACTCGAGCGTCTAGCGCGGCGCGTATTCACTTGACGCGCAAATACACTCGCTTTCAACGCTTTCAGTGGGTACGTGCCGTAACACTCAAACAGGAACCTGAGAGCCCCAGTCCAGCACCAAACACTGCAGTCAAACTGTTGAAGTCTCCATCAGAGGATAGTCCACTGTGGTCATAAAGGATGGACATAGTCAGCAACAACTGTGGAGTTTAAACCAGAGGTGGGAGAAAGTCACTGTTTTGCAAGTCTCAAGTCTTTAAACCCAAGTCCAAATCAAGTCTAAAGTAAAGACAAGACGAGTCCAAGTCAAGTCTGAAGTCATAGGCTTGAAATTTTCAAGTCCTTCCAAGTCATAAGCACCGTTGACCAAATAAAAAAAACAATAAAAAACAGGACAGTTTCATCACTTTATAAAAAACAACCAGGACAGTCAGGGCAGGACATGAAAACAGGACACTTGGTCACCCTGGGCCTTAACTTTACAATTATTTTCAGCTAACGTCAGTCTCAGTTTTTAGCCACAGCAAGTTTACGAGCAATACCGCTGTTGCATATAACAGATGCTAAGCTAAAGTTACCCAAAAGGATCTCACAACAGGTACCAGACCAACTTACCTTTCTTTCTGCAACTTCAGGTGCTGAACAAAGTTCAACGTCATCCCCTCTCCGTCTGTTTTTGTCACACTGCAGGTTTTGCAAACAACTATTAGTTTTTTGTTTTTGACATCGTAGTTTGTGAATGCAAATGAAATTATCCTCAGTAGCATGGTTCAGCATCTCTGGGTTGTTCCTGCACTCCAGCAGTCTTGTGCTCAGAGAAGTAACTGTGTAATCCACACCCTCTTTGTTTATTCTTCTAAACCCTGATTGGATGTCAAATGTTAAATGTTAAATTCAATGGGGCAGATCCTGTGGGAAAAAAAATTGTCTTGTTGAAAATGACAAAAATCAGTCACTTAGTGGAAAACTTTGAATGGGAGCACATTTTATTGATGATTTATGATGTCGAAGTCCAAGTCGGGTTGCAAGTCTTTGATGATATTGTCAAGTCGAGTCCAAAGTCATCAAAATTGTGACTTGAGTCTGACTTGAGTCTAAGTCACATGACTCGAGTCCACACCTCTGGTTTGAACCAAACTCAGGTGGGACTAAGATACCCAAACTCCAGCCTCAGCCGCTGATCCAAGGCAGAACTGATGCATACTATATTCACACCAAACTCTGAGCCTAAAGCTGAATGTGGAGCAGAGATCCAGACTCTCCAGACCAGGAGACACTTTAACAATCTTCTGTGGTCCAGTTTTAGAGTCCAAGCCTCAGTTTCTGTTCTTAGCTTACAGGATTGGAGACAGAGAGAGAGAGGAGATAGAAGCCCAAAGAAATGAGAATATGCAAACAGAGACTGAGCTCCACTTTCTGCTCTCCTGTCCCCTGATCCGAACTGTGAGAGCGGCTTTCCTAAATCAGGTTACAGCAGCAGACTCTTCATATCAGAGGATGTGATCTGAGCTGATGAAACTCTGTTTGGGAGAAGATCCACAGTTTATATGAGACAATCTGTCATGACAGCAGAGAAACACATCAGAGCTGATCTGGACCATTTTTACTGTGATTGAATACTGTTGAACTTATTTAGGATAAATTGTAGGTAAATATATTATTTATTTTTTATTTAATGTTTCTTTAACAGGGACGATACATACAATATTGCCACAGAAAATAGGAATGTATATAAGACGTGTAGCTTCAGCTAATCTGCAGTACAACAATGAATTATACAGGATGCAGATTCAATTATACAAATACAGTAAATATAGTCAATAAGTACCATGAATAAATAGACACAGTTGTAGTAAATTAGAGGCTAAAACACAAGTTACATTTAACATTAAAGATTGTTAAAATAGTATACTGATAATTACTTATTAATTAATGTTCACATCTCTGCTGCTGTTTAACTTTTGCACTGAACTTTTAGAGTTCTGTTGGAGATTTAATTTCCGATGGCCAGGAATTCCATAGGTGTGTGCCTATGAGAGGGATGACTGCCCGAATGTTGTCCTACACCTTTGGATTTTACAGTTTTGTTGTGTTATGTTCCTTGTTATTGTCCCACAGCTGTCTGTCGTTGTAAAGTTCTGAGACATCACTTTCTGAGCCAGTCCATTTAAGCAATTAAAAACAACTTTCAGAAAGGATCATTTCATAAAGTTGGAGAAGGTCAACAAATTTTATTTCTCAATAATTTTGCAGTGGTGCCATTTTTGTGGCTTCTGGTCTAAAATGTTCACAGCTTGTTTATGAAGTGAAAATAAAGGTTTTGTAGTTGAGGCCCCAGGCAGTGATGCAATAGGACGAATGTGCAGATATAAATGAGCTGCCTTTAAGAAGAGAAGTGACCTGATAAGTCTAAAGCAGTTCAGAGTGGTTTTCACAGTTTTAAATAACTTCTTTATATGTATGTCAAACTTAAGTTGAGACTCTAAAGTTACACCTAAATATTTAAAATCATTTACCACATCTGTTTCTTTTGCATCAATAGTGATGTGAAATTTATCGTCATTGCAACTCCTTCATAACATTTAATAAAACTGTTCAAATTATGTAAATACTATAAACGACTGTTTATTGTTATGCATTGCTATGGCAACAGTGTATTTTTCCATTCATGTCAATAAAACTATTGAATTAAACTGAAATAGAGAGAGAGACACATTTCTGTCAGGTAACTTCACAGAGAGGCAGACGCTGTCACTAGGGGGCAGTATAACACTGATCATGAAGTCCACTTTAACCCTGCAGACCCTCTCAGTCCACGCTCTGCTGTCCAGTCCTGGGCCCACCCTGAAACCTGACCTGTTGATCCCTGAGCAGGACTCTGATGGCGCCCACGATGACCTCATGATTAATCAGACGCTGATGTGACATCACACTTCCTCTGAGCACAGGTGAAACATGAGCAGGGAGTTCTCTGAGTGTTTGTGTTTTAATATTTCAGCCCAATAACAAAAGTAAATAAAGATCATCACTCAGTACGAGGAACACTTCAAAACATGCAGAAATCAAAGAGCGTTTTAGATTTCCTCTGAATGTTTGTACTCATTGCTTATGCTGTCGTTAAAATGAAAACCGCCTCCACGTAAAACAGCTTGTGGATGCTGCTTTTTTTCAGTCATATTTTCCCCCAAAATTGCAAAATGTGTCCAATTATGGCATTAAAAATGTGAAATTACTGATTTTTTTCAAGGTTGTTTAAGTTAGATTTAAGAAAATAAACGCCACTATTTGTGAAGTGAACAATCTCCTGTGAAATGACTCTTTTGACAGCAATACATTATCTTTTACTAATTCTCAGATTTAAAGTTATGAAGCCACATGGTCAACTTACCCACAGACTTGGCTCAACTTACCCCTGACCTGGAGCGCTTTTATTTTGAAAGGACACAGTTTCCAGGCTCTTTGTCATTGATACATCCTTATAATCTCAGTTGATAACAAAGATTCTAATAATAATTTATGTTTTCATTTTATCTCTGTTGCATTTTTCCTTGCCTCAGTGCAACAAAAGTAAAAAAAAAAGGCTCATCTTACCCCACTCTCCCCTAGGCATAGACTTTTCTTGTGAACATGGTGAAAAAACAACCCTTTTGAAAGCAATAAGAATCAAGTAACCTGAGCAGGTAGATTGTTCAATATATTTCACTAATCCATCTGGACAACAGCCCATTGGAAGTGTTTTCGGATTTTAAAGTACATCCCGCAGGTGACTGGATGGTTGTTCTGTTAATAACTCTCATTACGGGCTAATCAGGTTATGAAGTAGGTGGGTGCTACTGCCCCAGAATAAAGTCTAACAAAGTCTTGGGTTTCATTTAATAGAGAAATGTGGGCTAGGTCTAACAAAACTGCTACTGAAGCTATTAGCATCTATGCTAGCCTCTGTTCGAGCAGTCACTTCCTGCTGCTGCCTTGTTCATCGCTCCCTCCTGTAACTGCTTCAAAGATGAACCTGATTCCAGACACTGAAACAGGGTAATCCAGGGCAGGTAAGAGTAACTAACAGACACTGTATCAGACAGAAAACATGATTCATGTCATCAGCAGTGGTGGACAAAGTACTCAATGCCAGTGCTCAAGTCAAAGTATAGATACTCATGTTCAAATACTACTCCAATACAAGTGAAAGTTGCTCAGTCAAATTTTTACTTCAGTTAAAGTACTGGAGTACCTGCTTTTGAAAATACTCAAGTATTAAAAGTACATTTTCCCGTTGACCTTACAGAACGTAATGACTGAAACAATCTACAGAATGCACTGACCTGCTTATAGATCATGTAGAATAAAGAGTTTGAAAATATGCTACAAAGTCCATGGAAATGCAAACTGAAACACTAATGAATCAACAAAAGGACAACCATTGACATTTTTTTTTTTTAAATTTAACTCTGCTAATATTATAAGCATTAACTGAAATGTATAAAAGCGTGTATATTCATTGTTTCTGTTTGGCGGGATGCTGCCAAATCTCACTAAAATGCCAACTAACTTACTAATGTTAGTGACGTCACATTAAACTGCAACTACTTCAAGTGCATAAAACTGTCTCATATTTATCTGAAAGTAAACAAATGTTTACACCATTTTACCTTACGTCCACATACTTTCTCAGGTTGGATGGCAAGTTTTTGTAGGCGGTGAAGTGTGCGCCCGGCAAACAGAGCACACATTTAAACTGAAAAGAATCATTCTTCATTTCGACCACCTCAATATGGACTTCAGATTTGGCCATGGGTGCTCTAGTGTGGAATTGTAGTGGAAAAGTAGCCATCATTACTGCCAAGATGAACTGTAACCACCAACGCTAGCTCAACCTTTACCTGTCTGATCGCAGTAGTGCATGTGCGTCTTCTTCTTCTTTGTTCTTCTCAAAAGTGCATTACTGCCACCAACTGGACTGGAGTGTGGAACAGGATGCACAAAGTATAGATAACACCACTTTAACAAATCACATTTTAGAAGAGAAAATAAATTTCATCAGCTGACTTCATACCTGTACCTAAAAGTAACGAGTAACGAGGCCATTTATAGAAATGTAGTGGAGTTAAAAGAAGAATATTTGTCTTTTAAATGGAGTGAAGTAAAAGTCACAAGTTCCAAAAATAAAAAAAAACTCAAGTAAAGTACAGATACTCAAAAAATGTACTTAAGTACAGTACTCAAGTAAATCTACTTCCTTACTGTCCACCCCTGATCATCAGCATGTACAATAAGCAGGTTTAAAATTATTAAGCCAATCAGAGTCAAAACAGATGTTTTTGCTGATGCCAATGTTTTACCCTTATCAGCCACCATAATCCTACAAACCACTGTGCTCATAAAATAACAGATGTGGCCATGTTATCCTTTTAAATCAGCATAATGAGAAAGAGCCTGCAAAGTTTCAGATTGCTGGTAGTGACCCTGTAAGATAACCAGTCCTTACACAGAAATCTAAAGAAAAATTCTGAATGTGACTTCAATATTGAGTTTTCAAATGCAAAGGTGTTTTCACTGTGCAAGTGTAGTTTTTGCAATGGATTCTGGGTAAGCCTACAGGAGAGTCTGCAGATATGTGGACTTCAAGAAGGTGAAGGATTTGCATCAGAGAAGTCCCCATCAGGGCCCTCGAGGACTTCAGTTCTCTGATCATGAATCTGTTTTAATGTAGACCTCTAGAAATCTTGAATGTGGATCCCAGTCTCATGATGAACAGCAAATCCACATGATGCTGTGTTGGTGTGAGGGCGAAGGAAGGAAGGTAAGAGGAGACAAGTGGACTAAAGTAAGAACTAAAGTTAGGGACAGATCCATGAACCATAGACCTGTCGTCTGATGTATTAGAGGTTAGCCTCTTGAGATGCTACATCTGGTTTTCAGGAGGGTCCTCATGTCTGAATGGTTGTGGTGATCATTTTATAGAAGTATAATCTTAGATATTCTTACTGAAAATAAGAATTTATGGTAGTGATGAACTCATGTACGCCCAGACCACGAGTGCATCCCTACCGTATTTGTCTCTGTTAAGTATAAATGTGTTAAAGGCCTCTTGAGATGTGACATCCCATTTTCAGAGGGACCTCATGACTATGTGGTGATAAAGTTACTATAGATGTATCAACCATGGAGGGAGATCATGCAAATATCTACATTAACAGCTATAATGATAATGGGAATGTTCCTAATGAAATGGCCAAATATGTGTCATGTTTGTAATTGTAGTTTTTGAGGCTTCGTGGCTCCACAGCAGCAGGCAGTCTACACCAAGGATCCCAGACCACCTACAAGACAAGAGCCAGAGATGAGGACAGGAGTAAACAAAAGGGGCAAAGGCAGAGAGAGAGAGAGAGAGAGAGAGAGAGAGAGAGAGAGAGAGAGAGCCTAGTGTGCCAGATCCCCCCGGCAGTCTAAGCCTATTGCATCTTAACTATGAGTCTAAACTCTGGACTATAAGCTGGTCCCTAACTGAAAGCTTTATCACAGAGGAATGTTTTAAGTCTAGTCTTAAAGGTAGAGAGGGAGTCTGACTCCTGAACTGTGGTCAGTAAATGGTTCCAGAGACGAGAAGCCTGATAACTGAAGGCTCTACCTCCTATACTAGTTATACAGACTGACGGTACCACGAGCAGGCCAGCATTTTGGGAGCGTAATGTTCTAGAGGGGTTGTACGGCACTACAAGCTCTTTAAGATAGACTGGTGCCTGTCCACTGAGAGCTTTATAGGTGAGGAGAAGAATCTTGAATTCTATTCTATATTTAATGGGAAGCCAAAGCAGAGAAGCTAATACAGGAGTAATGTGGTCTCTTCTCCTAGTTCTAGTCAGTACACATGCTGCAGTATTTTGGACCAGCTGAAGCGTCTTAAGTGACTTGCTGGGACAGCCTGAAAGCAGAGAATTACAGTAGTCCAGTCTAGAGGTAACAAGAGCATGGACTAGCTTTTCAGCATCGCTCTGGGACAGGATAGGCCTGATTTTAGCGATGTTACCAAGATGAAAAAAGGCTGTTTTTGAAATTTGCTTTATGTGAGAGTTAAAGGATAAACCCTAACATTCGGACCATTTTAACGTTTATTTTTTTTTTAAATTTACCATTCAGTCAGTCCTCAGAAATTCTGGTTATATAACCCTGAAAAACAAACTAAAATTTTATTTTTTGTTTATCTAAAGACCAAAAATTTAAATGATTATTGTTAAATTCTGTCTCTGTCTTAGTCCAATAATTATAGAATTTATGCTTTTTAAACCAACTGGGTAATTGTTTATTAACAGTTTCACAGACGTGTGTAAGACGGTGCAGCTCAGCCCATTCATTCTGGGTCCCTCACTCAAATTGGTCCGTAATGAAACACTTGTATAGAACATTTTGGTTCTCAGGGAACATACACATTAACAATAGCTCCTATTGTTATAAATATGAGATAGTAAAATCATAAAAACTAGAAAAGCACTCTCAGAGCACAAACCTTTGCTGAGGCAGCTCACATATTGCTGTTACATCTATAAGCGATATTTCTGGAACAAAGTTTCCATCATGACTCATGGCCCTGAAAACACACATCCAGCTCTCAGAATCATGATGATGTCATTATGATACAGTTATTGAGCAAAAACCACTGTTCTACAATGGAGGTTATATGGATCACCACCAAAATTTAATCATTTCTAATTTGACAATTACCAACATTTCCTGGAAATTTCAGCAAAAGCTGTCCAGCAGTTTTTGAGCAATCTTGCTCAAAAACAAACAAACAAACACAACAAACAAACAAACACTGGCAAAAACACAACCTCCTAGTTGAAGGTAATCAAACAGTTATTTTTAATAAACCTCAAAAGTGTCACTTTTTTACTGGAGATTTGATCTTGATTTTGACGCTCATGCACGTTCATGTGTGTGTGTTCATGTGTTCATGTGTGTGTTTTCATGTCTGTTTGTGTTCATGTGTGCACGTTCATGCGTGCACATGTGTTCTGGCCCAGGGTCCAGCATGTGTTTTCTCAGTGGAGCGTGGGAGCGTCGCTGCCCCTGCGGACTGATCACCTGTCCTCGAGGATCAGGGCTGGGGGGGGCCACAGTGAGAGAGTTGTGGATTTTTAGAGGATGTGCCCCCCCCGTGTTAGGGGGTGATGTGGATCAAAGGCCTGACACCCACGGGTCCTCTGGGATGTGTACCCCCCAACATACACACAGAGTGACGATGGAACAGGTGTGTGTCTGCGGTGCTGCAGCTGGATCATCTCTGCTGCTGCTGTCACATTAGGACTACAGACACTTCCTGCCCCCCCCCCCCCCACACACACACACACACACACACACACATTCCCACATTAACACAGTCACAGCCCAGAGGTTACATCTACGAGGTGACACCCAGCAGGCAGCAGCTGTCACTCAAACAGGCCCCGCCTCCAGCCTCTATGATCAGGTTTTTCTTACACCTGCATTTTAATGATAAATAGGTAAATCATAGTTTCCACCCCAGCATCTGTCTGGTGTCTCTTGGTGGTGGATTCCTGATTGGTCAGGGTTTCTCTGAAAAAGAAGACGACCTTCACAAACATGCTCGAGGTGGATCAGCGGTGAAGTCCGTGAGAGGTCTTCTCTGATGGACAACATGAGACAGTCTGACAATAAATCTGATCCACCACAAGAGAAACAGTCTTAGGAACTGGGACCTGAGACGAGAAACTGTTTAATAAAAAACCTGGTTCAGGATATGGACCCCACTCTAAAAAGAGACAGAGTTTATAATGTTACGGCCACACCGGATGCAAACTCGGAAAGATGCGCGTTGAGATTACATACAAAGTCAATGCAAAGACATGTTTGGACGCAGATTCGCCTCGGGCGGCGCGTTGGATGCATTTGGTGCAGCGCATATGGAGCATCCAGCATGTTTGGGGCGTCAAACGCCTCTATTCTTGAGTTAAAAATATTGAACTGCCAACAGCCAATCAGCTCTTAAAGCTGTGCATTCAGTTCTGCTCACAGACAGCAGACAGGAGGACGTTTAGCTAATGGAGAAAACCAGGCATTGTTGCTGGAGCTTTGGTCTCAAACATAAATTAAGGCAGCAGACTCTCCTGAAACTGTAAAAAACACTCCAGTTTCTACAGCTCTACGTAACATCACTGTGAGCCCATTAACAATATAGAAACATACACCGCAGCTCTGGTAGCTCCAGATGTGCCTGTTAATCACTTGAAACAAGGCTGCTGATAATGTCAGTGCTTAAATATTCCGTCATAGCAGAAGTCTGAGTATGTGAGTGTAAAAACATAACCCTGCACTGCACACTGAAGTACCATGGCTTTGCTCTCATCAACAGGCTGGAGACATCGCCCACTGCAGAACATCACCAGCATCTGTACAAGACCGTCCACTAACTAGGTCACTCTATTGGATGATATTTACATCAACAATAATCACACATCCTGCAGATTGATATCTTTCATTCAACAATGTGCATTTGAAATAAATACAGGACTATAATGGGTGGAAATCACAATTTAAGGGTGGGACTGAGCTGTTTGGCAGAGGTCTGTGGTCTCAGAGTGCTTTTTTAGTTTATTTATTTACAGCGATGGGACATCATCTCAGGCGTGAAGGAGAAAAAAAGGAAAAATAAGAAAGAAAAAAGAAAATAAAAAAAGATAAAAGATAAAAGAAAAAATAAAAAAGGAAAAAAGGAAAAAGAAAGAAAGAAAAGAAAAAAGAAAGGAAAGGAAGAAAAGAAAAAAAAGGCAAAAAGGAAAAAAAGAAAGGAAGAAAAGGAAAAAGGAAAAAAGAAAAAAGAAAAAAGAGCAAATAAAAAGAAAAAAAGGAGAAAAAAAGAAAAAAGAAAGGAAAAAAAAGGGGGAAAAAAGCACAGGACTCCCAAAAATTGCTCCTTCAAGGATTTGTGGTCTGAGAAAACATCCAGTAAGACCTCCAGGTGTCCGTCCTCTCATGACCAATGAGCCAATCAGAGATCACCACTGCTGCTGTGAATGTGCAGAGAATTCTGGGAAATCACTGCTGTGTTGGTGTGCCAGTAAGTCTTTATTTTCTCTTCATTCTCCAGGCTGCAGGGATGATCACTCTCATGCAGGACGTCCTGCTCTGTCCCCCCAGACCTCCAGGCCTCAGGGTCCCTCCTTTGGATGCCATCAGAGAGGCAATGGGGCCCTGTCATCACCCCCCCCAGCCCTGGACCCCGTCAACCCCCCCCCCCCCTCCCCCCCGTGTGTTTTCACGGCATTAACAATCAGCCCGTGGCCCGCAGTGTTCTGACTCTAATTGGGCTGAGACCTGGTGTTGATTGTGATGGATGGGGGGGGGGGGGGGGCTCGTATTTCATCACTGCTCCGGTCGACTGCACATGAAAAGGGATGTAGGTTTGGGGGTTTTGGGGAGACCGGGGTGTTGAGCACCAAACTGAGACCTGCTGAACGTCCTTCCTCCTTCTCTCCTCCTGCTGTGCCCCCCCCAACCTCCTGCAGTGTGATATGGAAATAACCTGAGCAGGGAAGCAGCCGCTCTGACGTCAAGGAAGACCGGAGCAGATCAAAACCACGATGAGGCCAGTGGAGAAGACCATGACGGGGAGAGGATTTTACTACAGGAACCAGATTAAATCAGAAGGTCCAGCCGGCCGGGCTCAGAGCTCCAGACCACGTCAGGGCACAGACGATCCTATCAGAGATGGTCCAGCTCAGGAGGGGAACACCTGAGCAGGAGGACGTCTGTTTCCAGGAGGCTGGCTCTGATAGTCAAATCAAGCTCCTACGTCGCTGATCAGTGTGTTTTCCTGAGGTCTCACCTGCCATTCAGAGGTTCTCAAAAGGAGGGGCGAGGCCTGCAGGTGTGCCCAGGTTTATAATCAAAGTTAATGAATGACCTTCAGGTGTATTCATGCCCATGCAGATCTGCAGAGACCTCAATGGCCCCGTTTACATGGGTCAAAAAATCCTATTTACAATCAGATTAGAAATGTCTCATGTAAACACCTTAGTCAATCTGATTCACCCGGATCTGATTGTATTTCAGATCAGATTGTAAGAGGTAGTCTACGCCAACTGATAATCCGCTCCATGCTTCATGTAAACGGCTGAGTGGAGTGGATTGGGTTGATAGAGAGGATTGTTCGGTCTGCAGGCGCTCTGTAGATCGTAAGAGGCACATAGAGATGTACGCAGAGCGTGCCCAAACAAACATGGTGAACAAACAGAAGAACTGGACGGTGGAGGAAACAAACTTTTTAATAGAAACCCCAACAAAAGACGACGTGGATCCATCTTTCTAGAGGTAAACAGGAAGCAGGAAGTGCACCTCTTCTTCTCTTACACATTTGCAGGTAGTGGCAGAGTGACACTACTGCGCATGTAAAAAAAAAACAGTACAATCAGATTCAGCTGGGGCCATGCAAACACGGACTGAACGTGGATCTCTTTACTCAAAGTTCATGTAAACAGACCGAATCAGATTCACTTAATCTGATTGATTTAAATCAGATTGAGGAAAACTACCCATGTAAACAGGGCCAGTGATCCTGACTGAGCCGCCCTGGACTATTTATTTTCTCCCTTTTGTTTGTTCATCTTTTTCAACACCTTCCCTTTACAGTCCTTTTTTAAGCCTTCTGCTTGAAAATGACAACCTCATAAAGAAAAGAGTGAATCTCTGCAACCACAAGGTCTATTTGGATTATTTTGGTGGCCGGGGAGAGGGAAGTCTGAGCTTACCTGCTTAGGATGCTGCCCCCGCGACCCCACCACGGATAAGTGGTAAAAAGATAAAAAATATCTTCCTAGCCTAAAAACACCCACATATTTATTGTGAATATCTCTTGGAAATGATGCTGGAGTGGCTGTAAAACTCTAAACATGAATAATAAAATATTTTCACATCATTTCTGCAAAGGACTATTGTTATAAATGCAATGCAGAGTAAAATTAGAGAGGTTTTATAACAATATAGTCAGGCGAGGATTTGAAAAACAGTGCATATTGAAGCAAAGGTAAAAAAAAGTCAAATAAAAGCCACTTTTTAATCAAAAAAAGTGTTTCAAATGTATATGCAGCACTTCCTCCATGTAATAAACTCTTTTTGATCATTGTTCTGACATTTTTGACTCAAAAATGTCCATAAATAAGTCTAAAACTGTAATGTTTGACAATGTGACGCCTCCGTTGAGGCCTAAGACGGTAAAATATATGGAAAGATCTTGGATCAGCTTTCTGCAGATGTCTTGTTTGCTGTGGGTCAGAGCAAGAGGAGAAAATGTGTCATTTGCAATGCCAGCTTTCACCAAGTGCCGTCCTACAGATTTTGATTCTTCTTTATATTTTTGTCTTGGGGTTTTAATTGAGTTTATTGTTTGTAATAATGGCTTATGTGTTGTGTGGTTTCATTTTAAGTGTTTAATTTGAATTACTTGACTGTATTTCTACATGAATAGTTATCTTTTTCTAATGTTTTTGGGAGAGTTTTGAAATTTTGAATCTATTAAATAATAAAGACAAAGTGGACAGGCACAACCCTCATGATGATTCAAAGCCCCGTCATGAGCATGGCTGTTCATTTTGACAGCACCTTTCCATTTAGTTTTAGTCTTTTGCCTAAAACATCTTTAGTTTTAGTCATTACTGCTATACATTACAATCATATGTGACACATAATCATTTGTAAGTTTAAATCACCATTTGCACTGGAAGTATTTAGTAAATATTCAGCTGTTCTGTACATGTCCATATATACATAGAACAATTTATTTTTATTTTTAATATGTATCCTCTCTATCCTTTATTTGTATATGGATCTTAATTGCACTGTCTTGTTGGATTTTGTCTTGTATATATTTTCTGCCTATACTTCTCATAACTTCTTCATACTTTGTTTTTTTTTTTACATAACTATCTACTGCACTGAAAAAAGGAGAAGATGTTTGTATTTCAGAAGCTCCTCCCTGTCTTTAAATCCTGTGACATCCTCTCTGTGATCAGACCTGACGAGATGATCAGGAGCGCCGTGGTCCGTCGGTGCAGCCGGTCTGGGACAGCATGTCTCACTCTCCTCACTCAGTCTGAGATCAGGGAAACTTGGGCCTCATCAATGGGACATGCTGATGTCGGCCTGGACTGTCCTAACCCACTTAGAGACCCTGGGGGGGTCAGCCTAGTCTGAGGCTCTTTGTCTGGGACACTCTGCAGAACCAGGACCAGCTCTGACTCTGGCGTTGAGGAGGAGGACACAAAGACGTCTTTCTGAGGAGACTGAGAGAGGACAGAACTGGAACATCATCAAGACTGAGACGCAGGACCACGCCAAGACAAGACAGGGCCCCCAACAGGGGTCCTGTCAGGTGTGATTTAGGCTTAACCCTCCTATTATCCTCAAATTTACTGACACCTTTTACCCTTAAGGTCGATTTGACCCCAGTGATATTTGCCTTCAAAAAAGGTTTACATTGAATTGTTGATGAAGTTTTTTTTGTGTCAGGCAGTTTCTGTATTTGTTGAAAACATAAATGACCCCTTTATAATGAAACCAGTGAGTTCAAATGACCTCTAGCGCCACCACCAGGCCAAACTAAAATTTAAATTAGAATGAATGTATCTTGAAATATTTAAATGTAAATCCTTAAATTTACTGACAGCATTGATGACCTCAAGAGTATGAGCCCTATTGGTTTTGTGATGATATGACCTTTCCTGTAGCGCCACCATCAGGTCAACCTCTCAGTTTTAGAGTCAGTGTATCCTGATAATCATTTCAAATTTGGGGTGCACATTAATCTCTCGCACAAAATAAACCATATTACTTGGTTAAACTCAAAAGGTGGAGGTTCCTTATTTTAGGCTAGTTTTTATGGACCAGGTTGCTTCCTACAGAAGAAAAATCTGGAAACGCTGGGCAGGGTATGTGACATGTTTTTGTAAAATAAAGAGCACAAAAGAAACACCTGTTATGTTCTCTGTAGTAGAGTTTTATGTAGGCCTACACATTTAGGTACAGATATGAGTTTCTGACCAAAGTAGAGCAACATAAAAGTAACAAGTAACATAAAAAGTTACATTTCATAGTGGGTAGCTAAGTAGAGTAACAAGTTACTTATTAAAAAAGCAACAAGTAACCAACAAATACTATTTTTTTTAAAGTAACTTCCCCAACACTGTTAAGGACAGACCGTTTTTAACCAGTGTGTGAGACTGGGGCCTGAGACTGATTATTGTTGACATAAATATCATCCAGTTGAGTGAGGTAGTCAGTAGTGTGTCTTGAAACCTGCTGACTGAACCAACGTTCTGCTGCTTGTTCAGATGTTGGTGTTGTGCTCTTTGTAGTGGGCGATGTTAACAGCCTGTCAGTCAGAACAAAGCCAAGGTGTTTGCTCTACATTATCAGCAGCCTTGTTTCAAGTGATTGAGAGGCACTTTCTAATGTTAATGGGCTCATATTGATGTTGTTGTGAGTTGTGGAGTCTGCTGCCTTAATTTATTTAAGAAACCAAGTCTCCAGGAAAAGCGCTGGGCTTTTTCCATTTGCAAAACTTTTACTCCTTTCCACTGTGAGCAGAACTATGCATGCACAACTTTCACTGCTGATTGGCTGTTCAGCATGCCATGAGACTGCAGACGGAGTGGCGTGGAGAACTCCTTGGAAGAGAAGCTGGGAAATGTAGTGACATAGGTTTGAAAAACTAGATGTCAGTTTGAAAATAAACTACAATTGTCTGGTATAGACCAGAGGTTTAAAAGTTGGACCTGAAAGCTCAAACCAGCAGGCAGGAGGAAAAGTTGAACAGTTTATTTAGAAAAAAACAAAAAGGCTCCAGATAAACAAACAAAAGATGTCAGCGGTGGCGGGGACTTGTGGAGAACACCTGAAAAGGGAGCAGAGAAAAAGGTAAGTATATTTACCAAAAACACAAGTACAAAAAGAGACCTCAAATTTCATGAGAAGCCTCTGTACAAGGTAAAAGGCTAAAAGCCAGATGCAGGAGAACACGAGGACGAGACTAGCACCAACCGAGGTTCAGAGTGCAATACTCCCGCACTGGATTCTTCACAGGAGCCGTCATAAATAGGGAAGCTGACGAGATGATGAGAGGCAGGTGTGCAGGTTGCAGAGCAGAGAAACTCTGAAGGGGGAGGGCAGACTGCTGAGGACTCACAGAATCCTCACAATTCCCATAATGCCTCAAATGAGTGGGATTTGCAGTTATGAACTGAAGTATTTGTTTGTGACGTCAATCTGGATCATCACCAAAATGTAACGGCTTCTTCCTTGAACCAAATCACATGGTAAAAATGTTCATGTAAATTCTGCTCGCAGTTTTGTGTGATCTTATCAAACAGACACAGAGACAGGGGCTAGGGGTGAAACGAAATTTTGAGCCACGAAATTTTGCAAAATAAAAACAGATGAAATAAAATTCAAAGACGTACAAAATAAAAGCATGAAATAAAAAACGCGAAAGGGCGTGCGCACGACTAGTGATTTTTTACCCTCCTCGCCTACCGTAGCAAAACACTCGCAGTAAGACGTAGTGGAGAAATTAGGTGATGCTCCATCAAATAAATCGGTCTTGTCTACCGATCGGTAGTTTGTGAGAAGATTGCTGATGAAACAACCGTGTGCAAAACATGCCGCTACAGTTCGCCGTATACTGCGGCGAGGACAACTACAAACTACCAACTACTTTGAACTGGAGACAGGCAGCAACTGTATGTTTGTGTAAGTCTGCATAAAAAACAATGTTTGATTTTTGCATCTACTGTTGAGTTGACAGAATTTGATCATACTTGAAGATCAGAAGTATATGCACTGTTTTAGGCTAAACATTATAGTTCACAGCTCAGACATTTATAGGTCTAAACTGCAGCTCTGAGGACTGCTATTTGTTTTCCTTTTCATTCAAGAATGTACTTATCCTGATTGTTACAACAACAAAGCACTTTTTATTGAGATTTTATGTTTGTATTTGCACTGTAGTCTAAATAAGGGGAAAAAAAGACAATTTTGTTTTTTTCAAAGAGCATTTATTTTGCACTGATGCAGCAATATTTTTTGTATGTCTGCATTCGGAAGAAAATAAAGAAAATGAGATTTTTGCACAACTTCCTACTGTTGGGGATTTTCTATAGTCTTTATTTTGTATCGTGAGCCCTGTTTCGTGTTTCGTATTGTTTCGTGAGTTGACTATTTCGTTACACCCCTAAGACAGACCCTGGCAAAACCAAAACCTCCTCAGTGAAGGTAACAACAACAACCCAAGCAGCTTTGGGGGACTAACTGTGCTCGGTTTGTTATCGCTCCTCCAACAGATTGCGGATTTGCTGCAGCAACACTCTGACCGTTCTGACCACTCCCCACTGTCTCTGCCTGAACGCCCGGACACCGCCTGACCCGTCTCCTGACCCGTCTCCTGACCCGTCTCCTGACCACGGTCTCTCTGGTTTAACCATTCATGTTTAAGTGTAGAGCAGCCCAGTTTTATGTGGCCCATCCGTCCTCTAACACGTGTTAACTCCCCCCCTCCCCCGGGCACACACACATCAGTTAATAAAGCTTAATTAGCCTGATTAAAGTCTAATTAGGAGCAGATGGGATGGACCCTAAGGTGACCTCTAACCCTTGAGCTTTGACCTTTTCTGCCTTCAGATCAGAGCAGCTTCTCCCCCTGCACCGCGCCCAGAGGGACTTTAAATGTTTTTCCTCCATAATTAACCCAAAGCTTACTAATGAAGCTGATGAGTTACTCTCTCCTAACCGGCCTCCATCACTCTCATGTCCATGTCCAGGCCTGCAAACCCCTGTTTGACCTCCACAAGGAGGCCCAGGAGGATCCCGATTAGGAACCTGAACCACGTCAGCCAATGCACCAGTCCTGACAGAGGAGAGAGTGGCCCCGTTTACATGGGTAGTTTTCCTCAATCTGATTGAAATCGATCAGATTAAGTGAATCTGATTCGATCTGTAAACATGAACTCTGAGTAAAGAGATCCACGTTCAATCCTTGTTTGCATGGCCCCAGCTGAATCTGATTGTATTGTTTTCTTTTTGACATGTGCTGAAGGTCACTCTGCCACTACCTGCAAATGTGTCAGAGAAGAAGAGGTGCATTTCCTGCTTCCTGTTTACCTCTAGAAAGATGGATCCACATCGTGTTTTGCTGGGGTTTCTATTAAAAAGTTTGTTTCCTCCACCGTCCAGTTCTTCTGTTTGTTCGCCATGTTTGTTTTGGCACGCTCTGCGTACGTCACTACATGCCTTTAACGTACTACGGAGCGCCTGCACAGACCGAACAATCCTCTCTATCAACCCAATCCGCTCCACTCAGCCGTTTACATGAAGCATGGAGTGGATTATCAATCGGTGTAGACTACCTCTTACAATCTGATCTGAAATACAATCAGATCCGGGTGAATCTGATTGGCTAAGGTGTTTACATGAGACATTTCTAATCTGATTGACCTTTCAATCTGATTGTAAATAGGACTTTTTGACCCATGTAAACAGGGCCACAGTAATTTCAACCTGCTGCATGCTGCATCACTTACTGTCCATGATTTAAGAACAATCTTTGAAGGATCAAGCTCCAAATGCAGTCTATGAGTGTAGTGGTTCCCAACCTGTGGGTACAAGCCCAAAAGTGTGCCTCAGAGCTGTTTTCAGTGGACGTGTATAAATCAGGTAAAAATGTGGCAAAATGTCCTCAATGTCCGGAGCCCTAAGCAGGCACACATCCATATTTCATTTCTGCTGTGCTGTAATAAATAAATATTAGCAGATCTCTCAGGATCTCTGTGTATTCTGTCATCTCAGGGCAGAAATTTTGTGTTTTCCTACAACAAATTCTTGACTTGAGATATCTTAAAAACACCTAACATTGGTTGGAGTCATTCTTGAAAAAGACACTGTCCTTTATTAAAAGGTAGGGGTCGGCTCTCCTGGTCAGCTGGTGTTTTATTTCCTTGGCAGGTTCAGATGCTGGTCTGAGCTCCTTCTGGATCCTCTGATCCCTCTCCTGTTGCTGTCTCTGTCTTTCCTTTATCTGTCAGGTGCTGCAGCTGTGGAATGTCCTGATTGGTCAGCAGCAAAACAGTGGAGGAGACCTGTCGAGTGGTGTGTTATGATTGGCTGGGAGCTGATAATTGGCTTTTTAAATTTGACTGCAGGAACAGAAACCCAACGCTTCTCCTTCCTCACTTCCAACGTGCACCATAACGCAGCTTTCTGAGAAACGTGTGATTTGTGCGACTTGTGTATTCACTACAAATTTTGTTCAACTAAGTGATAGAAGCAGTTTGGTATGTAGGGGAGAGTGAAGCCAATTTTTCATTTCTCCTGTTTTTCTGTTCAGGGAGTCATTTTAGGTTTGTATTCATTTTCTTTTACTCTGGAGGTCAGGTTTTGTTTGATTTTTGCTTACTCCATCTGGGGTGATTTTGATGTAGTTTGTAAAAAGAAAAGAAAACAAGAAACATTCAGAGAATAAATTGTTTGGACTGCAAACCATGTTTTCCTATGCTTTTTTATGCTGGTATTACCTTGGGAATGATTTAGGAGCAGTGTTGTGTAACACATTACAAAGTAACGTAACCACTTGTATGAGTAAAAAGTAAAGTAACACACTACTACTGAAAATTTGGTAATGAAACATAGTTCCTTTTTTAATGCACCATGACATTACATTTCCCACAGACAGATCTGACACTGAAGCTGCCTTCTCACCTGCCTGCATTAGACATGAGCAGCGTTGCCAAGTTTGCTCGTTATAAGCTTCTACGGGCCGCAAATCTTGTGAGTCACGCATTTTTTTTTGGGGGGGGGGCTTGTTTTTAAATGTGAAATTTCTTCTTGGGGCTCTTCTGTCCGTGTGAAGCCCCCTGATTATCTTCTCCTAACAATAAAGCTAAAACACGACTGCAGTAGGCAGTTTGTCCACTTCCTCGTTTCCTGGTCATCGTGCACGCCCCCAAACACACTCACGCACATGGAGCATACTCGACACTTTTATTTATTTAACAACTCATATGCAATACAATTATATGTGACATTTACTCATCTGTATATACTATTCATCATTTGCACTAAAACTTAATTCACATTCTGGTGTCTGTGCAATATCTATCTACCTATCTATCCATACCTGCCTCCTGTGCAATACTATGTGAACAACATAGAAATACTGAGAACGAGGAATTGGATTATTTTTCATTCATTAATATTTGTCATCTACCTCATATTGTACACTGAGCCTCAATTGTGCTGTGCACAAGTCTGTGTCTCATCTTGTATATATCTTTTATATTTAAAGCCTCCCTGCAACTTGTTGATTTTCCTTTTTCTTTTTTACTTATACTATTTTTGGATAATTTTTTAACTTAACTATTATTGCACTGAAAGGAGACGCTTTCCAATCTCGTACATTCTGTGTAATGACAATAAAGGCCATTCTGATTCTGATTCTGATGCTCCAGAGCCAAAGTTGCCAGGTCTGCTTATTATAAGCGATGCTCTTTTCTTGAATAGATGCTTGGCACTGTGATATTGAAATGCATTGTAGATGAACATTAACACACTTTATGTAGATTTCTCTTTTTTAAAAGTATTGTATCACATTAGGACGGGAAATAGCTGGAGGTTGTTTATTTTGGGCTTGTTTTTATCGACCTGGAAACACTGGACAGGAGCTCTCGTTCATGTGACATGATTTGTAAAATAAAGAGCACTAAAGAAATAACTGTTATGTTCTCTGTAGTAGAACTTTTTGTAGACCTTCACATTTAGGAACAGATATGGAGTTCTGTCCAAAGTCGAACAATGTAAAAGTAACGGGAAAGTAACAAGTAACTTGAAAAGTTGCTTTTCATAGAGGGAAACTAAGTAAAGTAAAGTAAAGTAACTTTTTTAAGAAGTAATGAGCAAACACTCTTTTTTAAAGTAACTTCCCCAACACTGTTACGGAGTGGTCATTTTTATGTTTCCTCCAGTATCCCCGGGGCTGGTCGTAACAACATTTATTCACTAATTAATTCAAACTTATGAATCAGAGTCAGACGTTTGTGCGTGAGCATGCAGAGAAGCTCAAATGTGGTTAAAGGTAAATCTTCAGCCTGACCCAACATCTGATGGAGACCTCCTGAACAAACATCTGAGAGCTCCACAGTGATAATCTGCTCCTGATCGACTCCACACACTCACACCGAGGCCTGAGATAACCCAGGGAAGGCCAAAGCTCAGAGGTCAGAGGTCATGTCAGCCTGACGGTGAACACATGGAGCAGATAAAGAGACTTCAGAGAGTTCATGAAGAGAGAACAGAAGACTTATTCATCAGACTGTGACAGAGCAGAGGGTTTGAGAAGGTCTTCACTGCTCCCTCGGGTGGAGTCAGGAGGACCAGCCCTCTGAAGAAGGGTTGAAGAAGGTCCAGTGGAGCCACACCTTCATCATGTGAGGGTCTTCATCACTCCTCTGAGAGCACTGAAATTCTCCAACAGATGGACTTTGCAGGTCATCTTCACGAGCCTCATTCCATCTTTTCAGATAATGTCTGGTGGTCCAGCTCTGACCTCCACAGCAGAGAAAGAGTCTGTGATCTGATACGACAAAGAACCTTGTTTCACCATCAAGGCGTCCCACAGGGGTCAAAATCAGGCCCTCTGCTTTTGTCGATCAGTGTATATACAGTTGTGCCCAAAAGTTTACATCCCCCAGCAGAATTTCTGATTTTTTGGCCTTTTCTCAGAAAATATGAATAACACAAAAACCTTTCCGTCACTCATGGTTAGTGGTTGGGTGAAGACATTTATTGAAAAAAGGATTAGCTTACTCTTTTTAAATCATAATGACAACAGAAACTTCAAAACTGACCCTGTTCAAAGTTTACACCCCCAGTTTTTAATACCTTGTATTTCCCCCTTTAACATCAATAACAGCTTGAAGTCTTTTGTGGTTGTTGTGGATGAGGGTCTTTATTTTCTCAGATGTTAAAACTGCCCATTCCTCTTGGCAAAAAGTAAATTCTTGGGCTGTCTTGCATGAACTGCACGTTTGAGATCTCCCCAGAGTGGCTCAATGACATTGAGGTCAGGAGACTGAGATGGCCACTTTAAAACCTTCACTTTGTTCTGCTGTAGCCAATGGCAGGTTGATTTGGCCTTGTGTTTTGGATCATTGTCATGTTGGAACGTCCAAGAACGTCCCATGCGCAGCTTCTGGGCTGATGAGTGTAAATTTTCCTCCAGTATTTTCTGATAGCATGCTGCATTCATCCTTCCATTAATTTTGACCAATTTTCCTGTGCCTTTGTAGCTCACACATCCCCAAAACATCAGTGATCCACCTCCGTGTTTCACTGTAGGAATGGTGTACCTTTCATCATGGGCCTTGTTGACTCCTCTCCAAATGTAACGTTTATGGTTGTGGCCAAAAAGTTCAATTTTGGTCTCATCACTCCAAATGACTTTGTTCCAGAAGTTTTGAGGCTTGTCTCCGTGCCGTTTGGCATATTGTAAACGGAATATTTTGTGGCATTTGTGTAGAAATGACTTTCTTCTGGCGACCCGACCATGCAGCCCATGTTTCTTGCAGTGTCTCCTTATTGTGGATCTTGAAACATCCACCCCAACTTTTTTCAGAGAGTCCTGTATTTCAGCTGAAGTTATTTGAAGGCTTTTCTTTGTGTCTCAGACAATTTTCCTTGCAGTTGGAGCTGAAATTTTTGTTGGTCTGCCTAACTGTGGTTTGGTTTCAACAGAATCCCTCTCTCTCCCCTTCTTCATTAGAGTTTTAACAGTGCTTCTTGGCATCCTCAGTTCCTTAGATATCTTTTTAAATCCTTTTCCTGTTTTGTGTAGTTGGATTATCTTTTCTTGCAGATCTTTTGACAATTCTTTTGCTTTACCCATGACGCAGAAACCAGAAACTTCAACGTAGCACTGAGTGAAAGATGTGCGTGTCTGTCAGGCGCTCAGAAACTCACTGAGCTTTCATACACACACAGATTACAAGCTAATAGATCACAGAGAGGATGGTTACCTTTAGTAGACATTCAAACCCATTTGTGTCAAATTTTGTGCATGTTATCAGGCCAAAACTGGGAGGTTGGTGTAAACTTTTGAACAGGGTCATTTTTGAAGTTTCTGTTGTCAATATGATTTAAAAAGAGTAAACTAATCATTTTTTTCAATAAATGTCTTCACCCAACCACTAACCATGAGTGACAGAAAGGTTTTTGTGTTATCATTCATATTTTCTGAGAAAAGGCCAAAAAAATCAGAAATTCTGCTGGGGGGTGTAAACTTTTGGGCACAACTGTAATTACCTAACTTTCTGCAGATGATATGAATATTTACACATCTAACTCTGATACAGTCCTGATCAAAATCTTAAGACCAGTTGAAAAATTGCTAGAATATGCATTTTGCACATTTGGACCTTAATGAGGTTTTAAATAGAGCTACAATATGCAAAAGCAAGAAGGGGTAGTGTGACAAAAAGCACTTTGAAAAAGTAATTTATTGAAAACAACAAGTAAACTGAAATAGGCTGCTTATCAGCTGATCAAAAGTTTAAGACCATCTCTCAAAAAATGACAAAAAACTCTCCAAACCAGAACAAAAATGTTTCTCAGTAGGACTCAGTAATGAGTAGCTCCACCGTTCTTGTTAATCACTTACTGCATCCAACAGCAGCAATGGCACACAACTGGTTTTAAGATTTTGATCAGGTCTGTAATGTCTGGTGGTTCTAAGGTTCAGACCTCCACAGCAGAGAAAGAGTCTGCAATTCGATACGAAAAAGAATCTTGTTTCACCATCAAGGCATCTTTAGTCGGTTTTGTCGGTGTAAATAATGACCTAACTTTCTGCTGATGATATGAATATTTACACATCTAACTCTGATATGTGACAGACAGAAGTTTTACTCTGTTTGGCTCCAGTACTCTGTGAGACTGTCCAAATAGCTTCTTCTAATAAAGGTCCTGTTGTCTGGAACCAAGGGAAAGTTTAAATCATATCTGACCAGCTGATACCACATTAACCCCTCAACTTCCAGTTCAACTGTTTAACAGAGATCAGCAAATTCAGGAATATGTAATGCGTTAAATAAACAGAACGTCTCCGTTTGTTTCTGTCAATGTTTTAGAATACAGAAAAAACTGCAAACCATAAGAACTGATATTTTCTTTGTGGTAAAGGTTAAAAAACTAAAAATTATTATTAACACAATCATTATTATTATTAATACTTAAGCAGCTAGTAATATGATGATTTATTTATAATTTGTTATTCATCAAAATGGTTTTTTGTTTGTCAAACTCAGTATCATCTATTTAAGTTATTTTTGCTAATCTATTTAGAAACATTTTTGAATTTTCTGACTGATTTTGGCCCAAATGTTTGTATATTTTTATGTCATCGTGTAATTGACTGTTTGCTTTTAAAACTGTTAAAACCAATAGCAAAATAGCAAATATCTGTTTTTTGGTTTGTTTGTGGACTTCTCTGTTCCCTAAGGAAATCAAAGAATGATTTGATTTATTCTGTTCTTTAAAACATTAAATACCCCTGAATTTATTGATCACCTCTGTCAAGCCCGTAGTTCAAGGGTTAAAGAGGAGACTCGTCTACACAAAGAGCATTTCAGGTGTCTCCTGTTTGTCTAGATTCTAAACTCTTCACCTTAACTCTTACCAGTGCACCTGCTGAAAGGGTTTTTAGTCATGGAGACATTTTGATTAGGCCTCATCGTACAAGGATGAGCAGTTCAAGGCTTTCAGAGCTAATGTTTCTGAAATGTAACATGTAAGCTCACCTCAGTGGGTGGCAGTTTGTTATTTTGTAGGATGTCAGAAGTAGAGGCAGTTCTTGTTTCTAGAGGTGTGGGTGGCTTATTGGTTTTAAGTTATAATATGTAAATGTTATTTTAAGTTTGACAATTTTCAAACATCTGAACTTAATACATTCTTGAAAAAGAACAGCAAACTCACAACACTTGTTTTAATTTGCAGTCCTCTGACAGATAATTAAGTTCAGTCAAAAGTAAAATGTATATTTTATTTTTAATGAAGACATTTTCAGTTTGTGTGTCATTTCTTAGGCTTTGTGAAAGTGGAGAGCTGAACAGTATCGAGCCTCTTTGCTCAGACTCAACATTGAGGACTCAGACTTAGGCTTGGGGAACTTTTCTTGTATTTGGGGTAAAGTACTTAGGATTCACGACTCAGACTCGAGCTATGGTGACTCGACTATAACACTGCCTCTTAGCCTTGACCTTTATCAACAAGATCACCAACAAGAGTGTTTGATCGGATGCATTTGTGCATGTTAACTCTAAACTAGTCAATTGATTAGGTTTACTGTACCAATTCTCTCGCTCTCCTATCACACCTGATCTGCCTCCAGGTGTCTCCTTTCCCTCTTATCTCCCGTCTTCCCTGTGTTCCTCTCCTCTCTCAGCTGGAAGAGGAAGCTCCTTGACGTTATCTCTGTTTTTACTCTCTGAGGGGAGTAGAGTCCTCTTCAGAGCAGGATACGTCCTGCTGTTTGACCTCCTTCAGTCCACATTTATCTCACTGCTGCTCTGGTCCTCGTGGTTCTCCTCGTGCCTGGATGTTGATGTTTATGCTCTTTTTCTGATGCCTGCTGCAGAAGGAAATCTTCAGGATGATAAAGTTAAAGTGGATAGTAACAACTACAAATATGTTCCAATTGTAGGCCTGTCACGATACCAAATTTTTCTGGACGATAATTGTCCAAAAAATTATTGCCAGTGAACGATATTATTGTCAGTATTGTTATGAAACATAATTTTTTCATTAATATAATTATAATATATGTCATAAAGTGAATATACCATATCAATGGCAAGACACTTTAATTTCTTAAGAGTATTTAACTATAATTGAAAGTTCAAGAACTTTTAATTAAAATAAATCAAATAAAAAATATAATAAATGTAACAAAAAAGAGAAAAAAAAACCAATGAAAATAAAATAGATCCTGTCTCTGTAAAGAAAAAAAACTCCAATAAAAACACACACAACAATAAAAACAATAAATAAAATGGAGTTTATACAGCTCCTGAATTGTTTGTGACATGTACTTTCTCCCAGTCAGTTCGTACTGTCTGTTGAACGTTCCTAACATTTCTGGCTTTTCAACCGTATTGAAGGGCTGCATTTCTCTTGCAATGTAGCGAACGACACTGTCTGTGAGCGTGTACCTTTTTTGCGCTGCTTTATTTATATTTACTTTGCCGACCAAATGCCTCAGTAAGCGCTGACTGTCAGGACGAAGGCTCCGTTGCACCTTCCCTTCTTCGTTGCCACTACTGCCAAACAAATGTGACATATCGGCTCGTCGGTGTTCATGAGCTCACACCTTGTTCATTCTGTTTAAAACCATTTATTTATCGTGCGGTTTATTGATTCATTGATTATCATTTCTGATTGTCTTTCAAGAATCAATAATTCATACACCACAGACACGTCCAGGAGGACAACCTCAATCCCTGGATTAGAAGGAAGCTCTCAAAAAGAGGTGAAACGTTACGAATTGTAAGTGTGAAGCTGCTTCTGAATCTGCCCAACAGGCTGTAAATCCATAACAGCTTTACTCTCATCAATTACAGCTAAACGCTCTGAATCAGCTCCACACAAACCTGAATATCTCCATGGAGACCTCAGAGTGAAGACCTCACAGGGTTTGAATGCTCAGACCGTCTCTGCATGCTGATGAGGTTAATCCTGCTCAGCTGAGCGCTCTGCCTCTGCAGAGACAATCACTTCAAACAGCATCAGTATGCAAGAGCCTCCATCTCAAACAAGCCCCGCCCACCCAGGAACCACAGCAACAAGCCCAGCCCACTTCTGTCCCATGGTGAAGATGAGGACTGCACAGCGGGGTAGTGGTTATGCTCCACAGTAGGAAAAGCGCCGGGTCGACCCCCAGATTCAGGGCCTGTGTACATGAGGCCTGATTCGGTAAAATCTGAAGAGTTTTCTTTGCATTTTGGCCCCCTGTTTACATGAGAACAGTATACAGAGTACTGAAATCCACAAACTTTTCAAACCTGGGTCCAGGGTGGAGAGTTTTCTAAACGCTGCTCCATGGCGCCCGTCTCCATTCTGTAACCTATCTAGACAAGACTATCTAGAAGCGCCATGCCGTGGCTTTGCTCTGACAGACAAAAACCACTGAAAGGGCGCACCGAGCAGCGCTGCGGTGTGCAGCCCCGTAGGAGGAGGGCTGATCCCCGGAAAGCCATAGGCTCTAATGAGAATAGCGATGTCACACGCTCATAAAACATGTTATAGACTTAGAAAAGAAATAAACAACACCTCACTTCGCTTCTCTAAGGTCTCTTTGTTGGTCCCAACCACACAGCCTTGTGATTTATTTAACTTCTATCCACCTATATCCTTGTAGACAGGATGTTTGGCGTCATGTATACAATATTACATATTTCTGTACCTCTATGATTCACTTTTCTTTGTCCATGTTGTCGTTTTGGTCCTTTGGGACCCTCTGACCGACTGCTGACCTGATGCTCGTGCCTCCGGTTTTGACATAAGGACAAACAATTAAGGAAATTTACGTTTGAGAATCCGCATTGTGTTTTATTTTGAAACTTCTGGATACTCCACAGGTTTACCTCCTGCTTTCTTAATGACAGTGTATTTACAAGGTTTGGAAGCGTCCTCGCAGAAAATGGACCTGAAGCGAATCTCCAGCACCTTGGCATGCACCGGTGCTTCACCAACGTAGCGCGGCACCCTCGAAACGTACTGCTGAGCACTTCTCTCCCATTCTAGTCTATCAGGCAAATTCCACTGCACGCGCTGCAGTGTGTTGGTGCCGCGTTGGAGAACTGTTGATGTCAGAGCTGCTGCAGCAGGTAACAAGAAGGATGGACACAGAGACGGGGACACACAGTTCAAGCAGAAAAAGCTTTTTCAGAAAAGTAACGCACCAATTACTTTACCTGGTAACTAATCACATTTATGAAGGAGTAATTCCATTAGTAACTCAGTTATTTTTTTGGGAAAGTAACTAGTAACTATAACTCATTGCTTTTTTAAAGTAATGTGCCCAACACTGCTTATAACACTCTGCATTCCTCTGTTGTTTGCTGTCTAGTATGGCAGTTGTGTTTTACTCCAGAATAATGACAAGAAAAGTCTCCGTCTCCTCCTCTGTCCAAACATACCATGCCATGTTTACTCCAAGAGAAGTGATCATGTGACTAGGGCTGTAAAGTCCTAGTCGACTGGTCGACTAATTGATCGATGCGTGCTCAGTCGACCAAAATTCTGATTGGTTGACCAAATGTGTCAATTTTTTTTTCCCCCTGCAGTTTATTTTCATCATTTCATTTCATGGCCGCTGCCCGCGCTGCAGCGGTGGTATCCCCCACCCAGTCCGCGCTGGATTTTATGCCTCATATAAACACCCAATTGCAAAATCAACATCACAGAAGGAATTGACCATTTATTTCTGAGGATATGAGGCCCATTGGCCAAGAAAAACATTGAAACCTGGATATTCAGTGCCGGCGCGCCAGACAATTACGCACGCGCTCACGGCAGAATACGAGGGAGGAAAAAGAGAAAGCTTCTGAGTTAATAGATAAAGATAACAGATGTGTACGTCTCTTCAAATGGAGTCCTATATGACAGTGACTGCCCATTTCATTGATGAAGACTGGACAGAAAAGAGTCTTGTGTTGAGAGAGAAAAAGGAGAGGCGGACACATCGATGCGCGACTATATGGATTTGCAGATGTTTTCAGAGTTCAAGAAGAAGAAAGTGTCTGTTGTAGTGCACAACGTGGCTAATATGAAACTCTGTGTGGAAACACTAAAAGAGTCCCATGAATATCCAGGTTCCATTGTTTTGCAGCGATTGGTCGATTTTTGGTCACAATTACTGTGTTTTAGTTGACCAACAATTTCTTTGGTTGATTACAGCCCTACATGTGACCAGGTACGTCACGTCCTGTGACATATAATTGTGGAAAAAGTGTTTCCATTGCGCTTTTGTGATGTATTTGAATATCAAAACGTCTGAAAAACCACCTCATGAAAGCGTAAAAACTTTTTAGTGATATTTTAGTGCTTTTTCAAAATTCAGGTGTTTCCATTACCCGTTTTTTATTGCACTATTTACATTTTGCACATATGCAAGGGTAATGGAAACGCACTTAGTGATGTACTGTTTTCTGTACCTTGAAGTTTTGTCCCTCATTTAAATGTACAAACTCAGAACAGACTGAACGACTTTCGAGTGCTGATTATTCAAAGGACGAGGGAATTTATTGCTGAGATGGCAAAGAGCTGCAGAGGTTACAGATGGGGAGACGGGCGCCATATCAAGCCAACTGTATCCCGTAAGTTAGCACTTTCACCCGGGTGTGACGTTCCCACTGCAGCCAATCGGAGGCAAGTCGATAACAGGAGCCGACTGTTATGTCTGAACCAGTAAGAGAGGAGTAACAGAGAGACGGGGCAGGAAACTGGAGGCTGATTTTAGGGATTTGTGACTGTTTGTCCATCACAATAATTTTGGACCAGCAGAGACTGAAGGACTACGAGTGTAACGGTACATGCACATAGCCGCTGCACATGGCTCTTTAATATTCACGGGGTACTCGTCTACGATTGGTGTGGTTAGGGAAGGCTTTTCAATATTCATGAGGAAAGTGGTCTGTGATTCGTGCTCTTGCAATCATGTACATATTATGTGGACGTGACGCCCCACGATGAGCCAATCAGAAGACGAATATCAAAGAGCTTCCGCCACCACAAAAGCTTGTGTCTGCTAGCAATCAACTGGAGCTTGGAGACCCTCCCCATCGCTGAAATCTCCTGTTTGGGAACACTTTGGCTTCCTGGTGAAATATTGCAACAGAGAAAGACAGGTGGATAAAACGACAGCGGTGATGTGCCAATACTGTTCAACTGAGGTTGGGTATTTTCCGACATCATGTCAAACATGCTAACTCACCTGAAACAGCACCTCTCAGGTGTAAAGCAAATAAGAACACTGTAGTGCAACGTCAACTGCTGTCTGCATTCAAGCAGCCTCTCCCAGACAGTTTAGATTGGGCTGAAGCGATAACAGCATCCATCAGCATTTTTATAGCATCAGATCTAAGAACATATTCAGTTGTGGAAAATGCTGGTTTTAAACACATGCTAAAGGTGATTGAGCCCCGGTATAAAGTACCCAGTTGTCCACATTTAAGCCAGGAATTTAAAAAGAAACAAATTATTTTTAATTTTATCCATTTGTTGTTTATTTATTTTATTTAACTTATTAGTATTACCAAGCAGCACATTGAATTTAATTTGGTTTTCAGTTTGTATAATGACACATTTTTGGTTTAATAAACGTGCTAAACAAGCAAATGGTTTTGCGTTGTTCCCATACTGTACCGAACATGTACCGAAAGCCGTGACCCGTGATTTTTGTGTACTGTTACACCCCTATGAAGGATACTTCTCACTCCTGTCGGACCAAACCAGGTCCACATCACATCACAGCCTCGTAGTCCTTATAGGACTCTGGAGAGCCGGATCATGTCCTGACCTGGACTAGCGTGAAGCTTGTCGGATGGATCTGATGACAGACTTGGACTCTTCTGGTGAGGCTTTTCTGCTGGATGTGCTGCTCTGTGATTGGTTTTCTGCAGAGTGGATGAGCACCTGCCCTCCTTTTACGGCTGAGATCCTGTTTCTGTTTGGATGAAAGGCTTTGACTGCAGCTGTTTTATTCTGATGTATATTTATTACATTATTATAGTTATATAATCAACATGATATATTTACATTCATGGATGTTTTTACTCAAATCCTGTTATGCTCCCCCTGCAGGATGTCCCAGGATGCAGACAAACTGTTAAACCATCTTCTAACCTCCAACATCTTCACCTGTAATATGTCCAGACCTCAGAGCTCCTTCAGACTGACCTGGTGTGATGGAGCGATGAGAGCACTGTGAGGAGGGCTGCAGTGAGAGATGATGGCAGAGAGCCAAAGAAAAGGAAGTCGAGAGCTTTAGAGCTCAGAGGGGGATCATTTCCTCCACTGTGTCTCCGCTGCTCTGCTCCGATGATCTAAGCTCACTCCTCAGATTAGCTCCAATACTCGGAGCTTAGTTCGGCTTGGAGAAACAGCTGGCTCCATGTGGGGCCGACAGATCCAAAATGGACGACCGGCTGCAGCAGTGATGCTCGCAGCAAACAACATTCCTCTCCCACAGATCCAAAGGGAACGTGATACACAACACCAGAGTTTTAATAATTAATGAGGTTCCCACGACGAGGCTGTTCTGCTAAACTCTGAGGGTTCAGAAACAGAAGTACAGAGAATTACTGATCTCTATGTCAGTGTTGAATATGTGGTTCATTGTTTTAACTTTAACAAGGAGCTCAAAATGTTCAAAAGTTGATTATCAGTTCATAAACTGTCAGTCAGCTGCTCAAAGCCACAGTCACGCTCGAGGATTATTCTGTTACTGTCATTAAAGTTTTTATTGAACATGAGTTTAATGTAATTTAACAATCACATAGACAGCAATCCCATGGACATCCCAGAAAGTCGATGTGTTTTACGTTATTCCACGTCATGTAGAGCTGATAAAACAAACAAGCAAACTTTAATATTCAGAAAAAAACAATTCTATTTACTAAGGGTGTAACGAAAGTTCATGCCACGAAATTTCGCGAAATAAAAAATGACGAAATAAAATTTAAAGACGCATGAAATAAAAGCATGAAACAAAAAAATGCGAAGGAGCGCTGGTAATTTTTTACCCTCCTCGCCTTCCATTGCAAAACACTCGCTTCAAAAAGGAGGAAGACGAGGTCGAGGAATTAGCTGACGCTCCTTCGTCAAATAAATCGGTTGTGTTGACCTATTTTGGCTACCCATGTAAAAGATGAGAGAACGGTGAGAAGATTGCAGACAAAACAACAATTGTGTGCAAAATATACCGCTACAGTTCGCCGTATACTGCGGCGAGAACAACCACCAACTACTTTGAACTGGAGACAGGCAGCGACTGTATGTTTGTGTAAGTCTGCATAAAAAACAATATTTGATTTTTGCATCTACTGTTGAGTTGACAGAATTGGATCATACTTGAAGATCAGAAGTATATGCACTGTTATAGGCTAAATATTATAGTTCACAGTTCAGACATTTATAGGTCTAAACTGCAGCTCTGAGGACTGCTATTTGTTTTCCTTTTCATTCAAGAATGTACTTATCCTGATTGTTACAACAACAAAGCACTTTTTATTGAGATTTTATGTTTGTATTTGCACTGTAGTCTAAATAAGGGGAAAAAACTACAATTTTGTTTTTTTTCAAAGAGCATTTATTTTGTACTGATGCTGCAATATGTTTTGTATGTCTGCATTAGGAAGAAAATAAAGAAAATGAGATTTTTGCACAACTTCCTACTGTTGGGGATTTTCTATAATCTTTATTTTGTACAGTGAGCTCTGTTTCGTATTTCGTATTGTTTCGTGAGTTGACCGTTTCATTACACCCCTAATATTTACGCAACCTCCAACCCCTCCTCCTCCATCTCTACCATCTGCCCCTGACAAAAATATGTTGAAGCCTGACATATGAACAGTGGAACAATTGTGGAAGCAACAATCATAAATTTTGATGGTATGGTTATAGTCTGAGGAGAAGGCACAGTTTCACAATTATTACCGGTAAGTGTATTTTATTCCCTGACAACATGATTGTGTAAAGCAGGGGTGGGCAACTGGACGCCCAGGGGCCAAATGTGGCCCTTAACCTTACTCAATGCGGCCCACCAGTCATCCCCCCCCCCCCGCCGCAAAAAAAAAACGAACTGGAAATATGAAGAAACAAAACAACAGATGCGAAATACAGTTAATCATGAGTAACCAGTACCGCTTATTGCATTAATTCAGATAGGTGATATAATATTTATACTAACTTTAGATTGCTAAAGTTGGCATTTAAATATAATTTACAGTACTGGTAAAAAAACAAATATGGAAACAATGGTAATGGTAGTATATTTGTGTTTTAAAAACTGGTAAACTTTATTCTTTTCTGCATTAAAAGAAGCATAATTTACTTACTTTGTTTACTTTGTTATGTGTCATGCTCACTAGATCATTGATTTTTAATTGGGTTTGAGTTAGAATATATATAGCTATATATATGTATATGTATATATATATATATATATATATATATATATATATAGTTGCTCAAATCCTTTTTAAGCTTTATCTTTCCTATTTTTCGTTTATTGATATATTTTTCTTTATTGAAAGTGCCAATAATATGTAACCGTGCGGCCCTTGGGCACTGAAAAAAAGAATGAATGTGGCCCTTTTGGGACACTGTAAAAAAGGCTAGTTGTTTTAACTTAAAAAAAGTGAGTGTCAGGGCTGTCTTAAAATTTTAAGTTTTCTGAATTTAGATATTTAAGTTCAGTTGAATTAAGAACGGTTCAGATCAAGTGAACTTCTTTAGTTCAATAAACTTGTTATTAAGTCAGCTCGACTTGAATTGTTTAGTTTAACAAACTTCTAAAAGCAATCCAATTCCAATAGTATTTTTTATGCCAACACAGTAATTAAACTTCTTTAAACTACAGTTTTAAAGGTAAAACAACTTGATCTGAAGTTCAGCTCACTGATCCTCATCCACAAATGTGAAAAAAGAAATAAAACAGTAAAGATGTGAGCTATAAGCTTGTTTTCCACAAAAGGAGCCCTCATGCAAGCCAGATGAATTTTAGTAAAAGTTAAAGAACATTTGTGGATGAGGAGGCATTTTTCCCACAAGCACTTTTTTGTGTCAAATGTATCTTGAATCTGTTCAGAGCTGTTTTGCTATCCACATTGAACATGTGATAAAAATGTCCAGTTGTCTTATTAAAGCATGAAGAACAGAAGTTGTTTTGGTTTGTCTGGCAATAATACCCTTTAAATACTAGACCTTTGTTTCTGCTTTTAAGATTGTTTTTCTTAAAGCAAATATTAACTTTATTTTATAAACTTGTGTCAACGCAGAACAAAATGAGTAAAAGTTAAAGAGAAATATTAAGTTAAATCCAAATGCAATAAGTCAATTTAGCTCCAAATCATCAGTGACCTGAACTTCAGATCAAGTTGTTTTACCTTTAAAACTGTAGTTTAAAGAAGTTTAATTACTGTGTTGGCTTTAAAAAATACTATTGGAGCTGGATTGCTTTTAGAAGTTTGTTAAACTAAACAATTCAAGTCGAGCTGACTTAATAACAAGTTTATTGAACTTAAGAAGTTCACTTGATCTGAACTGTTCTTAATTCAACTGAACTTAAATTTATAAATTCAGAAAACTGAAAATTTAAAGGCAGCCAGGACACTCACTTTTTTTAAGTTAAAACAACCAGCCTTTTTTTTTTTTTTTTTTTTACAGTGTATCGATAGTTGGCCACCCCTGGTGTAAAGTCATGTTTGCTATCTGAGGTTTTATTTTTCCCACAATCTTTTATTGTTGGTCTCAGACTGTGCTGCCTTTCAACACACACTAATACAGGTATAGTAATTAAAGTAACTAAAATGTGTATGTCTTTGGCATTATATATAAGTGTTGTGTTAGTCATACTGTTATTTACCATTTGAGTGCCTTACAATTCGACCTCTGAAGTCTCTCTTTTTCTTCGGCATGCTTGCTGGTGGGGGGGTCTGTGCTCGATGGAGGACCCGAGTGTGTGAGGACCATGTGCTGCTGTCTGTCTGTCCTTAATCCCTCTGATTCTTTCTGCCTCTCGTTCCCACGTTCTCACCGTTAATTGATAAACAGAGAGAGGGAAAGAGAGCCGAGACTAATCAGACCGACCACTGAGAGAGTGTGTTAGTGTGTGTTGGTGTGTGTTAGTGTGTGTGTTACTGTATTTGTGTGTGAAAGTGTGTGTGTTTTAGTGTGTGTGTGTCAACAGCATCAGTCTGGTGTTTGACTGAAGCTGTAGGAAAAGTCTCAGTGGTTCATTTCTGCAGTCAAAACAAAGATTTTTCCTCCATCCTGGAAAACTTCTCTGAACTCAGAATCAGCTAAAAAGGATCAGTTAAAGGAATATTAGTGAAGGATCAGTAACAAAAGGAATATAAATAGTCAGTCAAAAAGGAAAATGAATAAAGGAACAGCCATGAAGACATATAAATAAAGGATCAAACTTGAAGGAACATTAATAATATTTCATCCATAAATAAATACAAATAAAGCATATGTTATAAAGTAATATTGAGATACGATTAGTTCTAAAGGAATATTAATAGATAATCATTAAAGATGCTATGAGGAGTTTCTAAGTAATTACAAAAAAGTCTCCCTTTTAGACATATGCCTGATGGAAATACACACTTTAAGATGAGTTTTATAGCATCTAAATAGGTTATCTATAAATGCTATTCCTTAGATTCACGGTCGGGTCGGACAGGGCTGGACTGGCCTGGATACTCAACTTCAGGAACAAGACAATTAAAACTAGAGCAAATTTATATTATTCAGACACGTCTTAGAGCGTCAGGCAACTAAGTTTCCCAAATATTTGCTTGTTGTCACACATCAAAAACTACCGCCACGTACGTTAGGTCACGTCTTTTGGTACGTTCCAGTTGTAGTCAGAAGTAGGAATTTCCGAGTTCCGAGTAGGAAACTGCAACTGGAACGCCACCTGAAGTCGGAATTTCCTACTGGGAACTCGGTGAAACCTCGCCACCCCCGATTTGACAATCAAAGATGGATGCCCCCAGTGTGAACAGTTATTTAGCTCCTGTAATAATCCATTTATTTGCACTTTTGACTGGGGTGTGTCGCTCTACGTCTGCTGTATACATAGTATTGTTAGACTTACATTTACAAAAATGCTGCCATAGTGATAATCACATTCTTCATACAACAACGCAGGGCGTACTAACAACAGCTAACAATAGCCTGGTAGATCGGCATGTTTTTTTCAGACTTCAACTGGAACGCCGACAAGTCAGAGATAATGTCACTCCCAGTTCCGAGGTTACTGGAACGCAGCATTACGACAGTCGCCACACGTGCTCATGTGTAGCAGAGTCTTTATGTCGCCGGAAATAAATTCTCCTCAGAGCAACTTTAATAAAGGAATATAAATAAAGGATCATTCATGAAGGAATGTTAATAAAGTTTCAGTCATAAAAATATTTATAAAGATTTCATTTATAAAGGAGCATTTATGCTATTTTATGGATTAAACTAGATCTAAACTACTTCATAAGTCCATTTGCCACTCCTTGTTGACGTGATTGTCCTTTACTCCTGTATCCTGCAGGCTAAAGATAAAAATGCCTCCTTAAGAGAGCCCTTTCTCACAAACTCTCTCAACCTTTTCTTAAAGGTGAAATGAGGAGAATTTATTTCCGGCAACATAAAGACTCTGCTACCCATGAGCACACGAGTGACATCATCTCTGACATATCAGCGTTCCAGTTGAAGTCGGAAAAAATAATGCCGATCTACCAGGCTATTGTTAGCTGTTGTTAGCAGCTGTGTTGTTGTTCACAAATATCACATGAAGAATGTGATTATCACTATGGCAGCATTTTTGTAAATTTAAGTCTAACAATACTATGTATACAGCTGATCTAGAGCGACACACCCCAGTCAGAAGTGCAAATAAATGGATTATTACAGGAGCTAAATAACTGTTCACACTGGGGGCATCCATCTTTGATTGTCAACTCGGGGGATGGCGAGGTTTCACTGAGTTCCTAGTAGGAAATTCCGACTTTGGGGGGCGTTCCAGTTGCAGTTTCCTACTCGGAACTCGGAAATTCCTACTTCTGACTACAACTGGAATGTACCAAAAGACGTGACCTAAGGTACGTGGCGGTAGTTTTTGATGTGTGACGACAAGCAGTTTTTGGAAAACTTAGTTTCATAGTTTTGTAGCCGGCTATATATGACTACTTACAGCCCGGTGCTCTAAGACTTGTCTGAATAATATAAATTTGCTCTAGTTTTAATTGTCTTGTTCCTGAAGTTGAGTATCCAGTCCGTCCCAACCACGAAGCTAAGGAATAGCATTTATTGATAACCTATTTTGATGCTATAAAACTCATCTTAAAGTGTGTATTTCCATCAGGCAGATATCTAAAAGGGAGACTTTTTTGTAATTACTTAGAAACTCCTCACAGCATCTTTAAATCAGCATCACATTTTATAACTGTTGTGGATCATTACTAATGTTTATCTCTTTGAGAGCATGGCTTAAAGACATTAATCTGACCTGTTTATAGCACTGACTGTCTGATGTTCTGGGATGAACAGGATCTTGCCCCGACATGCTGAAAGGTTCAGGTTCTTCCTCTGGTTCATTACAAATGAACTTTAATTCACAGAGAAATGGAGCCAAATCCAGACCATCAGACTGGGACATGGACACAAACATCAGAGGTTTTTTTTATTCCTGCAGAGTCAGCATCTGAGCAGTTACAGAACAGAAATACTCACCTAGAACCGCCAATGATGTGGTTTCCAAGTCTCCAGAGCCTTTATTTGCAGCACATAGATGCGAGCCTTGCAGACAGTAGGCTACACAGGGCTTCTCACCATCACGGCCTGCAGTGCATTTATACTTTGGCATTTTGCACCTTTATTCAGGAAAAGTTAAAATAATACATTCTTGTATCTGTCTTTGTTGACAGTAAAGGTGCGCTGACACCAGGGAAACCCTTGGGGATACATCCAAAGATTAGACATATTTCATCAAAAAAAACCTTGTGTTACTAGAGAAAATGTTTATCAGCATAAGATTGGTAATGAAAATAATTACAGTGATAATAATAAAAATGATAGATAATAGCGATAATTTAACAATTTAAGACAAGTCCAATAATAACTAGAAAAGCACTCTGAGAGCGCAGATCTGAAGCAGCTCAGTTCCACCCTTATGTTGTGATTTCCAGCCAAATTAATAGTCCTGCATTGATTTTAAATGCACATTGTGGAATGCAAAATATAGATCTGCAAGAAGTGTGATTATTGTTGACATAAATGTCATCCAGTAAAGTAACCTAGTCAGTAGTGTGTCTTGTAACTTCCTGACTGAACCAATATGCTGATGCTTGTACAGATGTTGGTGTTGTGCACCGTGATGCTTCCACTTTGCGATGTCACCAGCCTGTCAGTCGGAGCAGAACCATAGCACTTCGGTGCGCGGCGCATTCACTATGTGGAATTTGAGGGTTAGGGTTTCTACACTCATACACACACACAGACTTCTGCTATGACGGACTGTTTCCGTGTAACATTATCAGCCCCAGACACGTCGGGGAGGACTGCGAGTTAGCAGAGCTGCTAACATTAATGGGGCCACAGTAAAGTTACTGGTGGTTGTAGAAGACTGGGATGTTTGTTCCAGAGTCTGCTGCCTTAATTTTATCTTAGAAACCAAGGCTCCAGGACCAGCGCCGGGCTTTCTCCATTGGCTAAACGTCCCCCTCTCTGCTGTCTGTGAGCAAAACTGCATGCACAGCTTTCAGTGCTGATAGGCTCTTTGCTGTGCCGTGGCTCTGCGTGTAACCAGACTGTTTAACCAATCGGATGGTGCTGTGGGTCAAACCACACCTCTAATAATTGTTTTCTGTAAATCTATCCAGGAGTAATCTTCCTAACAGTCAAACAGACAAACAAACCCACAGACAGACCCTGGCAAAAGCATAACCTCCTTGTCGAACGTAAAGATTACACTAGATGTTTCAAAACATGGCTATAATGAAGCTGGGAGTAAATGTCAGACGGTATAACTTACTGGAGGTGAACAGACCTGTCCTCCTCCTGTTAGCCTCTCCATGACTCTCCTCAACATTTCATCCTCCAGAATTTCCAAAATTACTATTTGTGAATTCCATAAAAAGATCAATGACATAAAGTGACAAGAAAACACTTCAAGATGATATGAAATTAATTATTTACAAAACTTTTCCATTATTAAGACAGAAAATAAAAATGATCAAAGATAAACCACTGATTCAATGACTCACGTTTGGCTCTGCTCTCTCTTCCCATACCTCCCCCTCAGACAATCGAGCCCTGTATTATAATGTACCGTATATCACCAAAACTCCACTGCCCAGCTTTCAGACTCCTTTGGAATTATTTGGATTGTGTGTAAACGTAAAGAGTTCTGGTCCTTTGAATCATGCATGCCTTTTTCAGTCACAGGCGACAGTTTTCCTTGCAGAAAAAAAATACCCAAACCAGACATTTGAGAGAATCTAAAAAACATTCCAGAAAAAAGAAGTATGGCCACGCTGCTGCTGTGACCTTTGACACTGAAACAAACATCAGCTCTGAAAAGGGAGAAGGTTAAAGTTCAAGCTAGAGCTGAACCAGGGCTCTGTGCACGTCAATCTTTAATGTGAACGTCCAACGGACCAAAGATATATATGATTAAACCTTGTGTGGACAGCCTGAAGTCGTCTCCTCTGTCCTTCATTCCTCAGAGGTCTCCTCTGTCCTTCATTCTTATATTGTCTCCTCTCTCCTCTATTCCTAAGTCATATCCTCTGTCCTTCATTCCTCAGTTGTCTCCTCTGTTTTTCATACCTAATTCGTCTCCTCTGTCCTTCATTCCTAAGTCGCCCCCCCCCCCCCCCCCCCGGTAACCGCACTCCTCGGCAACCGTTTCCGCCCCACTGAATCGGCCCTGGCAACCACTTTGACTGTCAATCAGTTCAGGTCCATTTATGAGTGTGTGTGTGTGGGGGGGGGGGGGCAGTGGTTGTGCTTGTTGCACTGTGCATGAGCATGTGAGGGGGGGTCAGCACATCAGACAGACCTCATAACAAAGATCCAAAAACTCCTGAGCAGAGGTTTAGTCCAGAGACCTGGTCTGTGAGACCCTTACAGACTCAGTCCTCATGATTGGTGATCATCATCATCATCATCATCATCTGATGATGATGATGATGATGATGATGATGATGATGATGATGGAACTTCATCAAACCATCATGAAGGCTCAGTGTTGGGCAAATAACTTTACATTTGCAAAAGAAATTTGTTACAGTAACAAGTTACTTTCACAAAAGTAACTGAGTTACTAATGAAATTACTCCTTCATAAATGTAATTAGTTACCAGGTAAAGTAACTGATGTGCTCGAACTGTGTGTCTCCGTCTCTGTGTCCTTTCTTGTTGTTACCTGCTGCAGCAGCTCTGACATCATCAGCGGAGTTCTCGGTGTTTTTGGTCTCTAGATTTGAGATTTACTAACAACAGACAAACACTTTGCTTTAGGACATAATGGACACTTCACATGTGTGTTCTTGACTTTTATTTCTTTTACTTCCATCCTGAAAACTCCAGTTTTAACTCCACAGATGCTCCAGACTCACCGTTGCTGCAGCTAGCTGTGTTGCCAGATTTTGTGATTGAAATAAGCATTTTTAAAGAGAGAAACCTACATGAAGCATGTTTTAATTTTTATCCATGTTACATTTTAATTTCAAAGTCATATTTCTTCTTGGTTGTCTCTTAATTTACTTATTAAATATCCTTTTGTTTGGAGGTGGAACATCCTTTTCTTTATACAGAAGTGAAGGGAGGGGCTGCTGTTATTTATAACTTTATCACTAAACTACGGTGGCCCTGAAGTGCAAAACAGATTGGCAAATTACTAAACACATTGGCAAATAACTAAACACATTGGCAAATTACTAAACACATTGGCAAATAACTAAACACATTGGCAAAGAACTAAACACATTGGCAAATAAATAAACACAGCGGCAAATAAATAAACACAACAGCAAAGAACTAAACACATTGGCAAATAACTAAACACAACAGCAAAGAACTAAACACATTGGCAAATAACTAAACACAACGGCAAATAACTAAACACATTGGCAAATAACGTATGGTTACATGTGTAACCAGGGTTCTCTGAGTGAAGAGGCTTCCCCTCCACCCAGAGATATATGTAATATATATCTCTATTGGAGTGACTGAACCCGTGGGTCAGGTGATGTGGATAATTTCTTTACGACAAACCACCTGTGGTCGTGGCTGACAGCCTACTTAAACCCCTGTCAGCCACTCCCCCAGTGATATTAATCTGATGGAACGAATCCCTGAGCGGCCTTGAGGTGGAGGGGAAGCCTCTTCACTCAGAGAACCCGGGTTACACATGTAACCATACGTTCTCTATCGTTACTAGGCTTCCCCTCCACCCAGAGATATATGTAATATATATCTCTATTGGAGATCTGTAAGACACACCGCAATGGGATAGAGCAGTAAAGGCCCACGCTGAGATACGTGAGCTTCGAATGAGACGTCCCCGCCACCAAAGTGCTCAACAAAAACAGTGTGTGCCAACAAACTATATAGCCTACACTATATACATTATATACACACCCCTGGCTCGCCAGCTCCGCAAGACGCAGGATGCTGCTGCCTAAATCCCTGGTGCCAGACGCTACCGAGGGCTAGTTGGCCCTGCAAGGCGCAAGGGCCCAACTCGAGGGGTGAGAAGGCCACTCAACCAGCCTACCCAAGGCTCATTGACAGGGAAAGAATCTGTCATTACTGTCAGGCTGCCCCAAGCACTCGCTCACTGAACGATGTACCTGCTGCCACGTTAAACTGGTAGAATCTAGCAAATGTAGATGGTGCAGACCAGGTGGCTGCTGGACAAATCTCACTAAGAGATGCACCACGCCATGATGCCCAGGACGTTGCCATGCCCCGAGTGGAGTGTGCCCGCAGACCGGCCGGAAAGGGGACCCCCGCCCCCATATACGCCTGCTGAATAGTCTCTACAATCCAGTGGGAAAGACGAGCCTTTGACAGAGGCTGCCCCAGGAGATCTGGCCTAAAACAGACAACTGATCTGTCTGCCTATGGACCCTTTTCCGCTGCACATATACCCTGAGTGCCCTGACTGGGCATGCAAGTGACTGCCTATGCTCTCCATCCTCTGTCGATGCAGAGTAAAGAGACTGTACAACCATGTCCAAATTTGGCTGAGAAGCGGACAGGACTTTTAGAAGGAATGTTGGGTTTGGACATAAGGTCACCCCTGCCCCTTCTGGCAAGAATCTACACAGATTCTCATGCACCGAGAGAGCATGGAGCTCGCCCACCCTCTTGGCTGTGGCCAGTGCCAAAAGAAGAGCAGACTTAAATGACAGCCACTTTAAGTTCACTGCCTCCAAAGGATCAAATGGAGGTGCTTCAAGAGCCTACAGGACCAGCTCCAGGTCCCAGGGCAGGAGTGATGGCCGTGACCTTATGCCAGCACGCCTCCTAGCACCCTTAAGAAACTGGGATACCAGCTTGTCTGTTTCTACCGGCAACTGGTACTGTCCCACCCGCGCTGCCTTAATTGCCGCAACCATACCCCTCAGAGTGGAGGGTGACTTTCCACCATCCAACAATCCTTGAAGGAATTGAAGGATTGCTGGAGCAGAGGCAGCTAGGGGTTCAATATGGTGCTCCTTGCACCAGTTCAAAAAGACCCGCCATCGATGTGCATAAAGTACCCTTGTTGAAGGTGCACGAGCTTCTTGCATTGTAGAAATCACAGACAGAGACAGCCCCATAGCTAGGAACTCCAACCCCTCAGGGGCCATGCCCATAACCGGAGGCCCTGAGGAAAGGGATGAATCAGAGTTCCCCGTGCATGAGACAGCAAGTCCCGACATACTGGGAGCCCTCACGGAGTCCCGTCCAGCAATGGTGGGATTTCTGAGAACCAGGTCATGTGTGGCCATTTTGGAGCCACCAGGATCAGCCTCATTTCCTCCATTCGTACTCTCTGCAGGAGGGATGGAAGAAGGACAAATGGTGGAAACGCATACAGCAGAGCCCGTGGCCATGGGTGAGCCAGAGCATCTGCTCCAAGGGGAGGATTGTCTCCCCCTGGGGAAAAGAAGAGAGCACAGTGGGTTGATTCCTCTGACGCGAACAGATCGACCTCTGCACGTCCGTAACAGAGCCAGATTTCGTAGACCACCTTCGGGTGTAGTCTCCACCCCCCTGGGTCTGGACCCCCCCCCCGGACAGCTGATCTGCTGCATGATTTTCCACCCCTGGCACATGGACCGCCCTCAGGAACAGAAACCTGGGGTGTGCCCAAAGCCACAAGCGGTGTGCCAGTCTGCAAAGGTGGGGAGAAACCAACCCGCCTTGCCTGTTGATATATGCAGCTGCGGTCACACTGTCCGTCTTCACCAGAATGTGCTGACCTCGGAGATAGGGCAGAAAATGTCGCAGGGCTAGATGGACTGCCGTCAATTCTAAACTGTTGATGTTGTGGGTAGTGTGGGGACCATTCCACCGACCGCTGACCCCGTTTCCCCTGAACACTGCACCCCAGCCCCTCAGTGACGCATCTGTCATTACTAAATGACGATACGTCACTGGACCTAGCATGCTGCCCTTGGCGAGATTCTCCCTGTTGTTCCACCAACGTAGGAACGCTCGCAACCGTCTGGTGACTAGGATTACTGTACCCAAGTGACTCTTGGGACCCACACCCCAACACATGAGGCACTTCTGTACTGGGCGCATGTGTAGGAGGGCCAACGGAACTGCCTGGACTGAAGATGCCATCAGACCTAAGAGACGGAGACAGCGCCTCAGTGTGACCCTGGCCCCTAGTCTGAATTGGGAGAGGCACGTTCTGAGGGACAGCTGCCGCTCTTCTGTCAGTGTCAGTAGCCCTGCCTGGGAATCTATCATTAGACCCAGGAACTGTGTCTGTTGAGACGGCACCAACATGCTCTTTCTATGTTGAGACATAGGCCAAGGTGTTGGATGTGGTCTAGAAGAATAGCCAGATGCGCCTGGCACTGAGCCTCTGAATGTGCACAGAGGAGCCAATCGTCCAAGTAATTCAGCACCCGTATCCTTTTCTGTCGCAGAGGTGCCAGAACTGCCTCCATGCACCTTGTGAAGGTTCGTGGAGCCAGAGAGATACCGAATGGTAGGACCTGAAACTCGTATTCTCTGCCATCGAATATGAAACGGAGAAAGCGGCAATGCTTCTCCCAAATCGGAGTCTGAAAGTAGGCATCCTTCAGATCCACTTTCACAAACCAGTCCTGCTTGTTGATGGACTGTCTTACCCGTGGGATAGTCAACACTTTGCATGGTAGGCATCTGAGATACCGATTCAGACCTCTCAGATCCAGAATGGGTCGTAGTGTCCCGTCCCTCTTGGGGATTAGGAAATATCGGGAGTAAAATCCAGCCGGTCTGTTGCCGCATGGCACTTCCCTGATGGCTCCCTTTTCCAGCAGGGTACCAACCTCTGTATGAAGAACAGCCTTCCTCCCTGCGTCCACCACTGTGACTACTGTTGGTGTCCTTGAGGTTGGGGGACACCAAGCAAACTGAATATGATACCCCTGGGTCATGGTTAGAACTATCCAGGGGCTCGCACCCAGTGACTTTCAGGCTGTGACTCGACCCGAGACTGGCTGAACACTGACTGGATGTATCATATTGTCAGGGAGAAGATGAGGGCTTGGGCTTGCCCCCACCTTTGCCAAATTTACATTTGGCTACTCCTTTGGAAGCCCCTGTGCGCCCACGCCATGCCTCCAGAGTAGCCCTTGGGTCACCAGGTCCCCAGCCTGACCCTTGTGGCAGTGTGGGAGCTTCAGCTCTCTTACTGACAGACTGACCAGACCACCTGGCCCTGGGCCTAGCAGTTAATGCACTAGAAACTTCCTTAGCACAGCGCCGGGCCTCCTGTGCTTGCTGCAAGAGAGCAGTGGCACCAGGGCCGAACATAGCTGTCGGCAAAACAGGCAACTTCAGGAGGGCCCCTTTGTCCTCTGACTGGAGCTTTGACTTTGACAAATACAGCTGACGCCTGGTTACCCAGAGCGAAGACATGCCCTTCCCAGTGACCTCTGCCTGTTCCTTCATCAGTGCTGTCAGCATAGATGACACTAGCTGTATCTCTGAAACAAGGCAGGCATCTGTCCCAGAACTCAGCTGATGAACTAACTTCCGCTGGTACAGAGCTAATATGGATGCTGTATTTGCCAGCTGGGTCTGAACTGCCATTGCCCGATGCAGTTTAGCTAGTGAAGCATCCAGCATCTTGCAGTCACCTGATGGACTAGCTGGCCCCAGCACAGAGCTGGACGGAAACAAGAGAGCAGACACAGTCTGGTCCAACTGAGGCAAGACACCACAGTACACCTTTCCCTTGTCCTGCATGGCCGACATTCGTCGTGCAGTAACTGAAAAGACCAGCTTAGCGGTGGGAGTCTGAAATGCCTTCTGCATCAGGTCCTCCATATCAGGAAGGAGAGGCACCCCAAATGGCATCTCTACCTCCATGAAAGCCTCTCCATTGTCAAACGTGAAGGGGGAGGGATTTGACCTGACACCGATCCAAGCCCCAGAGCCTGAGAAGCTCTCTGAATCAGTGCCCTAAAAATTGCTGGCGCTTGCTCTCCTTGGTCTGCTCGTCTTCCTCAGCCATACACTGGATCTCACCATCATCTGATATCCCTAACACATCAACTTCATCATCACAATCATCCTCCTCAAGACCCTCGACTCCGCTCCTTTCACCAGGTCTGAGAGGAGATTTTAGGTAGAAATCTACACAGGAGCTACCTCCAAGTTCCTCTAACCTAGGGCGTTTGGTCTGCTGGAGAACAGGAGGTGGTGTAACCCCACCTCCAGGCTTGGGCCCAAAAACACAGAGCCGAGCCTCCAAGGATCGTTTCAGCAGAATTGAACAATCCATACATGATGATGGATTGTTAACAGCCATTGCAGCATGTTCTTCTCCCAGACATCGCACACACACATCATGACCATCCTCTATGGGCAGCTGAATTCCACACACTACACAGCTATGACCCAAAGATGCCATGACCTTAAATGCTCTTTATTTATTTATTTATTGTTATTTATATGTATTTTTTTATGAATATTTGTATATATATACATATATGTATATATATATATATATATACATATATGCGAGAGAGAGAGACAGGGAGAGAGACACACACGCTCACCCACAAGAGTTTTAACGCCCAGATCTCGCGTGAATCCCGCACTGGATTACCATGCGGAAGTGCCCTTTCTCAACGCCATAATGGACAGAGAAGAGAGCCCTGTGTCATCCACATGTGAGGTTTCCCCACGGAGACCACACGTTCGACACTGGTTTATCGTTTACACACAAAAAGCCTACGCTGTCCACAAACTCACTGAGCCTTCTCCCACCGCCCAATCGGGACCGGGAGAAAGGATCCTTGTGTTATCCGGCACAGAAGCCCCTTCACAGAGACCCTACGCCAACACAGAGAATGCGACAACCAGGAAGTTCAAAAGATTACCACACACATCAGCGTCAACTGACCCACGGGTTCAGTCACTCCAATAGAGATATATATCTCTGGGTGGAGGGGGAGGCCTAGTAATGATAGAGAACTAAAAACAACAGCAAAAAACTAAACACAACAGCAAATAAATAAACACATTGGCAAATAACTAAACACAACAGCAAAGAACTAAACACATTGGCAAATAACAAAACACAACGGCAAATAACTAAACACAACGGCAAATAACTAAACACAACGGCAAATAACTAAACAACAGCAAATAACAAAACACAACGGCAAATAACTAAACACAACGGCAAATAACTAAACACAACGGCAAATAACTAAACAACAGCAAATAACAAAACACAACGGCAAATAACAAAACACAACGGCAAATAAATAAACACAACGGCAAATAACTAAACAACAGCAAATAACAAAACACAACGGCAAATAACAAAACACAACGGCAAATAACTAAACACAACGGCAAATAACTAAACACATTGGCAAATAACTAAACACAACGGCAAATAACTCTAGAGCCATAAGAGGTAGGTACTTGTGGCGGTATTAATCGCCGGTGATTGGACAAGAGAGAGAGAAGGAGAACTTGCTTGATTGGACGAAAGCATAGCTTAACCTTTGACCAGAAAGTTGTCCTGAAAGTAGCAATGATTCACAAATGTAACCATAGACATTATATACGTAGACGCCTCATTGACTGGCGCTGCCTATTGGAGCTGACATATCAACCGGCCGCATCTTGGATGGGCCTCACATGCAGCCCCAGTGCGTTTATTATACTGTGAAAGGTATATTATGCCCATCTATAATGAGCATAACTCAAGTAATCCATGTGAAAATTTTTACTCGATTTTCACATGGATTATTTTGTTACAAACTACAGAGATGTACTTATTATATAGGACACTGTCACATATTAAAATGCATTCTTTCTAATTAAAATACTTTTTATTATGCTCTTTTTGTCATGCAATGAGACAGTACAGTGAGACGGACAGAGAAACAACATATGAGCAACAACATTTTTGTGGTCATATATATATATATATTTATAAGTAATTCACAATGCCAACTTCACACATTTTGTAATAATAATAATGATAATAATAATAATATAATAATAATAAAAATTATTATTATTGTTGTTATTATTTTAATTGTAGTAAAATTAATAATAACAATGGCAACATCAGCCACAATAACAATGACATTTAATTAAACTATAGTATGGATTCTTATACGAACAAACAAAGATTTAAAAAATAAATAAGTAGAACAACATAAATATTAATAGTTCGTTATAAAAGGGAGAAAAGTCATTTAACGCTAGCAGCTGCAGTGTAATGATAATAATTGTAAAGTTTATATATAAATATATCATAGTAAATAAAATAAAAAAGAAAGTATAAAAGAGTAATAAAAATAAACATTGGGTGGAGTATTAACAAGCAGAGGAGGAACAACAACATTAGGGACAGGTGATATGATGAAGAGACAGGGAGGGGCTGTCATTGGTGTGCTATGGTTTCTAGGAGAGAAGCTGTAAAGGGGCAATAAATAAAATACAGTAAAATATGGCAATAATTATGTGAAGGAATGCAGAATAGATATATGAAAAAGAGAAAAGTGAAAAGTATGTAGATGATGAAATAATAACTACAATAATATAAGAAGGGGGTCAAGAAAATAAATGAGTAAGTCTGATGAATAAGAAATAATGGTAATATAGTAATGGTAATAGTAGTAACAACAACAGTAATATTAGTATTATTATTTTTGTTATTATTTTCATATTTTTGTTTTTGTGTGCTGTGAGAATACTCAATGCATCTATTTCAGGCACAGGCACACGTACGTGCGCTCGCACACACAAACCACACATCTTATATAAATCTTGTTGACATGCGTATTAAAATTTAAATATGTTTTTACTCAGCTGTGTGTGAATAAAAACTAAAAAACAGTCATCTGCTTTCAATATTGCACCGTTTACTGTCACTTTACGCCAAAGGCGTAGGTTTGATTTTGACATTGGTGGGGCATAACATTTCTCCAGAATCCCCCCCTCCCCCGCTATAAACCTGGCCTCAATTACGAACCACTCCTTTTTCAACAGGGATGACTGTATATGCAGTTAACAAGACATTAAAAAAATAACTAGAGAATTTGCATTTCCATGCAGGAAATGCGTTGAAATGCTGAGTATGACTGCTGAAACTGTGAAATGAAATTGCTAAAAGTAATGCAAAGAAAGTTGAAAATGTGACATGATTAGTTTTAATCAGTAAATCAGGGCTGCAAATGTGTGAAATGTGCTAAAAAATGTTTGCAGAAAATTATAGATAATGGAGCTCAGGTCCGCAGGTCACGTGACCACGCTCTAACTTCAAAGAAATGTGCAAAAGTTGATGCAGCTTCAACAGTCATATCTCAGAAACTGTAGCAGACAGTGAAAAGTGCACTAAAACTGTTTGCAGTTGTGAAAGAAAGCAGAAAATGAATGACTGTTTTGTAACATGGTTAAATGTGTTGATATTTGTAGATGTACCTAATAAAGTGGCCAGTCAGTGTAATACGTCCAAAGTAAGGTTGAGAGTGTAAAGACAAGCATGATTACGCTATTGTTATGAAGAATCTGTACTAGATGGAAAGAAAAGTACATCCGCCTCAGCCAGGATTTGAACCCGGGCCTGTCACTCTACAGTCCACAGCTCTAATCTTTTTACCACGGGGCTAAATTGCTAAGTCACGGAAAGCATGGTATTTCTCCTGTTTGTCTCATAGAGCACTCTAATGATGCTCGGTACTTCTGGGTAAATGAACTCTCGCTGTGTCTAAACCAGAATAGATATCAGGAAAAGGATTTCACCGTGAGCATCCCAAGAACCTGCTGAAACGTTTAATATAATTCTCATATCTGTACTGTTCAAAATGTGAACACAGTGACGAGTTGAAAACGCGCTTCAAAGTGAAGCACTCGGCTGTCCGGGGCTTCGGTCTGAAGTCACGTGACACGCTGAACACACACAGATTTCCTCAAAAGTTGGTGTTGCTTAAAAAAATCATATTTAAAAAACTGTAGAAGCCAGCAAAAAGCTGAAGATATGTGAAAATAGTTGAGAAGTCAGTGCAGCTTTTAAAGCATGAATGAAGTCTGTAGGTGGAAGCATGCCCAATCTGTGGAGCTTCAAAGTTGCTGAAGTTTTCAGCAGACCTGCGGAAATGTCCCATTGATTTCAATGTAAAAATATATGCAGAAATTATTTTTTACTGTAAAAAGTATAACTGTTAAACCTTTGAAAAATACAAGCGCACTTCTCCTGAACATGCTGCATATGTCAATTTTTTTCTGTGAAAATCTGTGCAAATTTGAAGCCTGTGAAAGGTGCCAAAATCTTGAGGAATAAGAAAAAGAAGAAGAAGAAGAAAAAGGAGAATAAATTTAGGAAGAACAATATGTTGAAATGCTGACTCAGCATTTCAACATAAAAAGAAGAATAAATTTTAGGAAGAACAATATGTTGAAATGCTGACTCACTATTACAACATAATAATCAGGACCGTAGGGAAATTTGATCTCCAGTCCACATCTAGACAGAATTATCCTCTCTTCTGTCTCATACACTGAAGACATGTTTGGCACATCTTCACCTGATTTATACAATGTCCACTGAAAATAGCTCTGAGACCCACTTATGGGCCTCCACCCACAGGTTGAGAACCGATGCACTAGTACATTGTATTTGGTGCTTGATCCTTCAAAATTTGCTTTAATATTCAGGACAATATGTGATGGAGGAGACCTCAGGAGGAATTTATAATTTAGAAAACGGAGAGTAAAAACAGAGTCAGAGCTGGACTGGTGAAGAATGTTTAGTTTTGATTCATCCAAAGGCTGACTCGTCATTCTTGTCCTTGTGTTCACATTAAACAGCGCGCATGAGCTATTCAGACACCGTTTGAATCATAAAATCACACAAAGTGACCGATGATCATCGGTCACTTTGTGTGATTTATATATATATGTGTGTGTGTGTGTAAACATACACATATACATATATATATATACATATTCATATCTGTACCATGTTACTTATCAATGTCAAACCAACTTTAAAACATGGATACTCATATTCCATTTATATGCCCTTTTGTTGATTTATAAATTATTTAAACATTACTCAAAAGATATATTTCAAAAAGAAGTCTTGTGGCATGTGAGGAATATGAGTATCCATGTTTTAAAGTTGGTTTGACATTGATAAGTCACATGGTTAGGGAGGATAATACATTAATATGCCTTTTTTTTTATTTATAAATTATTTAAACAACACTCAAAATATATATTTCAAAAAGAAGTCTTGTGGCATGTGAGGAATATGAGTGTCTATGTTGCACAGTTGGTTTGAAACTGATAAGTCACATGGTTGGGGAGATTAATACATTAATATGCCTTTTTTTGGATTTATAAATTATTTAAACAATACTCAAAAGATATATTTCAAAAAGAAGTCTTGTGGCATGTGAGGAATATGAGTATCTATATTGCACAGTTGGTTTGACATTGATAAGTGACATGGTTGGGGAGAATAATACATTTATATGTGATGAAAATGACAAATGTGAATGTCCAATATCAAACTAACTTCATGTCGAACTAGTACCTCGTCTTTTAGCTGCTGCTACTCATATAAAGTTTGCTAAATAAAGTTTTCCTACACATTCAGAGCAAATAATGACAAAATTAAACATTAAATACCATACCTCTCAATTGTCTGAATCCGTTTTTATCCAGTTAAATGAATGCTGTTGTCTCTGCCCTATTTCGTCGGAGCTGCAGGTGACACAGAGATGCAGCGTGCTCATCTCATGGCTCGACTGACCCCAGATCTGCATGGTCACCTCCGCTGATCAGAAATCAGCTCTCTGCAGCCTCAGTCCGACCATATTGTGTTAGTTAAAAGTGTAAAACTGACCCTAGATCCGTCAGTAGGCCATCACCATTGATTGACAGCATTTCTCTCGTTTCTTGTGTTGATTAACTTGACCAACTACCTATCGGATCTGGGGTGGCAACAGGGGTGGCCAGTGAGATTTCAGGGGTGGCACCGGCCACCCCGGGCCACCCCCTAAAATCGCCACTGTTCCCTTGACCTCCATCCCCAAATGTTCTCTATGGGATTTAAATTAGGGGAACATGCGGGATGGTCCAAAAGAGTGATGTTATCCTCCCTGAAGAAGTCCTTGGTCAAGCGAGCATTGTGAACTGCAGCGTTGTCCTGTTGAAAAACCCAGCTGTTACCACACAGACGAGGGCCCTCAGTCATGAGGGATGCCCACTGCAACATCTGCACGTAACCAGCCGCCGTTTGACGACCCTGCACCACCTGAAGCTCCAGTGTTCACTGAATGAAAAAGCACCCAGATCATGATGGACCCCCCTCCACTGTGCCTGGTAGAAAACATCTCAGGTGGGATCTCCTTGTCATGCCAGTAACGTTGAAGCCATCTGGACCGTCAAGGTTAAATTTTTTCTCATCAGAGAATAAAACTTTTTTCCACCTTTCAATGTCCCAGGTTTGATGCTCCCTGGCAAAGTCTAAAAGGGCAGTTTTGTGGCGTTGAAGGAGATGAGGTCTTTGAATTTGTTTTTTGTTTTTGAAACCCCTTTCCTGCAGATGTCGTCTGATGGTTATTGCGCTGCAGTCGGCACCAGTAAGGGTCTTAATTTGGGTCGAGGACCGCCCTGTGTCTTGACGGACAGCCAATCGGATCCTCCGGCTCAGCGCAGTGTAATTTTTTTGGGGTCTACCACTTGACTTTTTTGTTCCATAATGCTCTTTCAAAAAATGTAGAATGACTGTCTTACTGCGTCCAACCTCAGCAGCAATGGCACACGGCCATCTCGGATCTGACCACGTTCAAGAAGAGAAAGCTTCTCAGCTTTAGCCATCAGGAGGGCATGACCGTGTGAATGCCTGACAGAAAATGAACATTTTGAGCAGATTTTGGCTTTAATAGCCTGTGGTCTTACACTTTTGATCAGCTGATAAACAGCCTATTTCAGTTTTCTTGCTGTTTTCAATAAATGACTTTTTCAAAGTGCTTTTTTGTCACACTCCCCCTTCTTGCTTTTGCATATTGTAGCTCTATTTAAAACCTCATTAAGGTCCAAATGTGCAAAAAGCATATTCTAGCAATTTTTCACCAGGTCTTAAGATTTTGATTAGGTCTGTATTGCATCACATATCTAAAGCAGTTGACGTAGGGAAAAGTGGTCATTATGCCTGTATTCAGATTTCACATAATTTTGGTGTAATATCACAAGTGACCAGTTTGATTAAACAGCAATAATACACATACCTCAGATTTTGCTTTTTCTTTAATCAACCCTTCATAAATGTTTGTTAAAGATGTGCTTGTGGATCATTATTAAGTTCCACTGAATTACTATCTATACCATTGATGCATGGTGCCCAATGGGACAGAAATAAAAATATAACAATGAAGAAAATGACCATGATTTTAAACTTGTTTGAAAGTAAAAACAAACATTTTAAAGCTATTCCTTTCTGATTTGATAATGTATGCATGAAAGTCCTAATATTGTGTTTCCCTAGTTAAACTGATGTCATTAGTTTGTGATCTTGTGTTCTATCATCTCTCTCGCTCTGTCTCCGTCCACGTCGACTCCCTCTGAGGATGAAGTTCAGCCCGTTGTTGTCATGGCGGCAGCAGTTTCCTCGTGGATGCTGATTGTTGTCTGGATGTTTGGTTGTGGTGCCGTTGAGGTTGGGTGTCTTTTCAGCGGGCAGGCCGGGCGCTCAGTGGTCCCTGAGTCTTGGATTTGGAGTGGGGGGGTTAAGATGGTCTATGAGTTCTACTCGCCTCCCCCCAGTACTGATCTCTCGATGACCTGGTCTTGGCGCCCAGGGCCTCGGCACCGACGCCGGGCCGCTGTAGACTCTCAGACCACTTTCCCATGGACGCGGCACTTCAGGCCCATCATTACTGTTTAATATCCTATAATATAACCCCCCCCCCCCCCTCCCACCACCACACATGAGGAGGGGGAGCCCGCAGTGCAAACAGACCCCCCCCCCCCTTTCTGCACAGAGACCCCATCATTACAGCCGCCACTAAACACAGCCTGCAGAGACGGAGTCTGCAGAGTCTGGAGAACCAGATCTGGATCAGGGGTATTATGGGATGTCGGGGTCTCTGCAGGACCAGAGTCATGTTAGCTTGGTCTGAAGTTCTTCACTGTGTTAGTGTCTGAGCTCCATGATGATGCGGAGGGCACGGGTCTTTGAAGGCCTTTTTTCTCTTTACATGCCAAACATCAAGTTTTCTGTTTTCAATTACAAAAATGTTACTTTGGCATGTTCAGATTGGATTCCACAAAACAAATTTATTTAAAAAAGAAGCCCCTCAAACATTAATTATAGGATATTCATTTTATTTTTTCAGTGTTGCTCCTTTTAGAAAAAGTGCCTATAGTCAAGCCACTTTTTCTGTCCGCACATCTCACACCTGGAACTCAAGCACAATACACAAACTCCCAACCCATGACCTCTTTTACCAAACAGCTTAAAGCTTGGCTACTGGAAAACCAACACTGTTGCCATGACCAGGCCTAAACTCGTGTATTTGTCCTATGTATCTATTTTGTCAAGGGCTCCATCTCCAATTTTTACTGAGCAATGTGCAATGCAGCTAACACTTTATATTCCTAGGTACTCTACTCTTTTGGGCAATTTGCAATACAATAATGCACTTTACACTTTAGTACTCTACACTTTAACCAGCCCCTTGGCCTAAATGTTTTTTGATGATCAACTATGTTTGCTTTGTTTCACATTGTTTGTTTTGCTTTGTCTTTGTTTTGTTTTTTTTTGTGTATAAATGTTTTGTACAACACCAACCTGCCAATGGGACTAGAGATGGAAATTAGCCACACAGCTATAATCTCACACGTTTACATGTTCATTAACATGTACTGTCCCATCTTTTAAAAAGTAAATCTACAAATATTTCTGAAACAGAGAGCATCCTGTAGTATACAAATGAATCTGAAAATATTTGGGTCCACGATGACAGAGCATAACAAAAGTGCACCCCCACATGCTGAGCCTTTTACGGGGTTAAGCCCAGAGCTTCATTAAAACTGATAAATAAAAGATTTTACAGTTTAATGTGCTCTTAATGCCAGAAGTTTCTCTAAGGACATCCTTCCTGCTGAAGAGCGTCTTCTGTTTGGAGCTCATTCAGGTCTTTAGACAAAATATTTCTGCTGTGATAGATTAAAGTTAAAATACAAAGATATAACATTTATCAGCTTTACAGAAGCTTTGGAGGAACCGAGCAGAGCTGCTCTGGGACGGGGTCCAGTCTGACATCTTTACATAAATGTGGCTAACAGCTGACAGCAGAGCCATTCACGCTTCCATCCTGCAAACGAGCATCATGAGGACCTCAGAAATGGAAGTGAGGCTCAGGCAGCTTCAGGCCTGTGAGATCAGGTTCACACATAAATAAGTCCATAAATTAGACTCACAGTTAAGGTGCAATAGGCCTAGACTGCCCGGGGGAATCTGGCACATTGGGCTCTCTCTTTCTCTCTCTCACTCTCTCCACATCTGCTTTTGCCCCTTTTGTTTGCTCCTGTACTCGTCTCTGGCTCTGGTCTTGTAGGTGGTCTGGGATCCTTGGTGTAGACTGCCTGCTGCTGTGAAGTCACGAAGCCTCAAAAACTACAATTACAACACTTATTTGGCCATTTCATTAGGAACATTCCAGTTCATTATCATTGTAGCTGTTAATGTAGACATTAGCATGATCTCCATATCCATGGTTGATACATCTATAGTAGCTATTTTTATCACCACATAGTCATGAGGTCCCTCTGAAAATGGGATGTCACATCTTAAGAGGCCTTTAACACATTTATACTTAACGGAGACAAATATGGTAGGGATGCACTTGTGGTCTGAGAGTGTGGTCTCAGGTGGAAGTCCTGAAAACCAGATGTAGCATCTCAAGAGGCTAACCTCTAATAAATCAGACGACAGGTCTATGGTTCATGGATCTGTCCCTAACTTTAGTTCATACTTTAGTCCACTTGTCTCCTCTTACCTCCCTTCCTTCACCCTCACACCATCACAGCATGGTGTGGATTTGCTGTTCATCATGAGACTGGGATCCACATTCAAGATTTCCTGCTGCTTAACAGAAGGTTTTTTCTTGAGCCATGATGGAGGGATCCATGATTGGCTATATGGATTCATGTTGGTGTTGGATGTATATATTTGTATATATATGTATATGTGTATTTTATATGTATCTATGCATATATGTGTATCCATAAAATGAAGAGCTTTATGCTCTATTGTAAAGTGTCCTGAGATAACACTTGTTATGAATTGGCGCTAAACAAAGAAAGAATGATTGATTGATTGACATCCCTGAGCGACGGTGACCAAAATGAGGTATTTAGGACACACGACGTGACTTCAGTGGTCTGTATGAAGCCCTCAGAGGGCTTGTTGCTGATTCTCTGACTGAAGCAGCCTGAAGGCTTTTCTGTTCCAGGAGGAAACCTGCTGCCGTCCTGCTCTGAGCTGATGTCTGTCCTCACAGTCCCTCTCATTCAGACGTCTGTGTGTCCTCACACATATCTCTGCAGAGTATTGGGTGTCGTCTCGTCTGAAGAGCCTCTTTCAGGAGGAGGATGCTGATAAGAAGCCATGAATCCCCCCTCTGTTCATCGTCCCTCTGCTCTGGTCCGGCTCTTTATGCTCGCTGTGAGAAAGTCCCGAGGAGGACGAGGGAGAGAGAGAAAGAGAGGGAGAGATATTTGGATTTTTAACAAACCTTTGTCTTTTCACCAAATTTCACCAAATCTGTTTTAAAAATGTACAACCATCCGCGAGGACACAAGAGGATGAAGAAAAAAGAAAACAGGAAAGTGGTAAGTTCAAACGTGTATAATCTGACATTATTTAGAAAAAGTTACGATGCACTTTGTCCCAGTCTGTAGTCTCACGAAGCACAACTGTCTGCACATGACATGTTTACTGCACCTTAGCCTAGCTTATTTAACAGTAAGCTAGCTAGTAATTAATATGTATTTGGAAGAGGATGATATCATATAGCTCCTTGAATTTTCTTTATGTCACATACATTAATCAAAAATATTACCAAGAACAGTGAAGCTGGCTGTTCATATTCCAAACAGATCTTAATGTTGAGTGTGTAGCATACACAATTCTTGCAGCATGAACATAAAGCCAGCTGACTAAATATGTTGTGCATATTTTTTTCCACCTTGGAGGTTCCTTCTTGAAATTTTTAGGACCACAACAGCAGCAGCAGCAACAACAACATAAACAACAACAACAACTTATCTCTACAAATGAAGGTAGGAACTGTTTTTTTGTTTAAACAAACAAAGTTTACAGGGATTTTCTCTCCTTTTAAATCTCTCATGATATGATTTAATGCAATAACACAATTAAATGTGAAAAAAATTACAGTATGCTTTTTCTTTTTTTACGTTGTGGGTATTAGGGTGTCATAAAAAAGCTCTATAAAAACTAAATGATTTTTTTGTCATTGTCATTCATTCATTTGTGTTTGTTAAGTTATATTGTATTTAAAGTTTTCTTGATAACTGCAAACTTCTGTTATTTAAATAAAAGATTTCTTTATTGAACGATGTTCTTGGTGTTTTTGTGCCAGGCGGGAGGCCCCTGTGGTCACTCTTGCCTAGGGCCCCCAAGGTGACTAGAAATGGCCCTGGACCCGATCAGCTCAGAGAGGAGGAACAGACCGACCAGAGCAGGGACAGGACCGTCTGAAGGGAGAGACACCCTGAGACATGAGCATCGAGTTTTTCTGGGTCTAAGAACCGTTTTCTAATTTGCCTTTCTTAGAGCTGTGACATGATTCTTCAGGCAAAAATGGTCAAAGGTCACCTTCTTTCTCAGACTGTAAACGGTTGCTATGAATGTTTTAGTGTCACTGAAATAATCCCTGACTTTAACAGCATTTTTGTGGAAAGTATCATCCATGAAGTAACTGATTTCATCCAGAGAGTAAAGGTCATAGTTTGTGATTGTTTCACAGATGAAGGTTTCATCAGACTCACGGTCATCCTCCCATTTCTCCCATCAGAGGAGGCCTGGCTGCTCACATTAACCCTTTAACTCCCAGCTCAACTGTTTAGCAGAGATCAATAAGTTCAGGAATATTTAATGTGTTAAAAACAGAACATGTCATTGTTTGTTTCGGTGTTTAAGGATACAGAAAAAACTGCAAACAAACTAAAGGAACTAATATTTTTGTGTTTGATTTATTATTAATGTCATATTTAACCGTTTACTGATCTGTTGTTATACATGTTCATACTGAATCTGTTATTCATGTAAAAGCATTTTTATGTGTTTGTCAAACTCAGTATCATATATTTTAATTAACTTTTGATTGCTTTTTTATTTACAAACATTTCCGTCTTTTTTAATTGATTTGAATTTTTGTGTCACCACATAATCAACTGTTTGCTTTTTAAACCTTTAAATCCCACACCAAGAAAAAATCTGGTTTTGGTTTGTTTGTAGTTTTCTCTGTTCCCTGAAATGTTAATGGAATCAAACAATCATTTGATTTTTTTTTTGTTTTTTATAAAGCATTAAATATTCCTGAATTTATTGATTACCCCTGCCAAATAGTTGAGCTGGTAGTTAAAGGGTTAAAGTCACTGCAGCTCAAAGGCCTCATGCTCATCATCCTTACCTGTCGGACATTTTACACCTGCAGACTGAGACTCAGACCTTCTGCAGATATAGGGCCCTAACTTCCTGGTGCAGCGCAGGTTGGCAGAGCCTGGTGCACCCTACGCAGTGGGGATTTCGTCTGGCGCATCGCCATGTGCAGCCAATTTGGTAGACTGGCTACCAAATGGGTGTGGCAGTGCACCAGGGGGAGGAGACAGATTCAGGTTGGCGCTGAGACAATTTCGTGCCAAAAAACTGCGCAGTAGGTGCACTGAAAACTCGACAGCTCCAACCTGGTCTATTCTCGGCTCAGGTGAAGGGCACCCGGTGGCTGACAAAACCTCAGAGGCAGGTCTTTAGAGTGTCAGGCACATTTCAATACAATGCAACAATCACAGCAATCACGATTTAATGTAACTGTCTGAACCAGCATATACATTTGTATCAGTGGCGGCTGCTGGTCAGTCAAGGAGGGGAAGCTCATTTTTTCCGGCCTATATCATAAATTTGTTTATTTATTTAAATGTAAATTCTACCCTTCGTTCCTTTTCAAGAAAATGATCTGTGACCCTGTCGTACCAACTAGGTGTCTTTTCCAGGGATGTTACCAGTGTTCTCTCAATGGCCAGCAGAGCTAGACTGCTTAAACGGCCTTGGCCCATTGTGTTGTGGGTGTAAGACTTGAGCCGCTTTAAACAGGAGAAGCTCCTCTCCAGAACAACTGAATGTAAAACTTAGAAGATGCTCCGGTGGAGGGTTATAGTTCAAGGTCGCTGATTGGCTCAGTTCACTGTCAATCAAAAAGGGATTCGGCCTCAGACAGATCATCCAATCATCATGCAGAAGCCGAGCGTCCAGGCCAGCCCACTGCCTCATAGACCCCCAGAGACGCTGAGTGTCAGATGGGCGGGACAAAGCCCAGCGTTTATCCAATGACCGTCCAGTTTCCACAGTGGAACAACCCACTCTACGCTTCCCCATCGAAGTCAGAAGACGCTCAGCGTCCGACTGTGTTAAAGCGCTGAGACGCTGCGGGGATGAATGAGAAGGAAGTCACACCAATTACCTGTGATAAGTAGCTGATTCAGAACAAAAGATGAAGGTATTCTAGAGCAGTGGTTCCCAAACTGGGGTACCTGTACCCCCAGGGGTACGCGAAGTGATGTAGGAGGTACGTGAAAAACTGTCAGGTCCAAACAGTTGTTTCAGTAGTTCAAGTTCAAACTTGTAAATGTTTGTATTGTGAGCTTTGATAAAAGCCTGAGGTGTTGACATAGAGGCTGAGGCATCTTGGAGAAGGAAATCTGTCCCAAATTATCTAAGATTCTTAAAGTAACATACAGTAAGTTCAGTCAGACAGCCTTTTTATTAAAGCTTCAAGTTCATTAATGAATGTGTTCCGGAATGTACATTTCTTTTTCAAAAGTGAAGTGGTGTTGCCCACAGACATTGCAGGTAAAAAATCTAATTAGTGAGAAGTAATTCACTTTAATAGATTTTATTTGTATGTCATGCATGTAAAATGTGGGAATAGGGGGTGTGGCAGGCTTAAATATGTCTTTTTCTAGTGCTATAAGTGCATGAAAGTTAGGGGTACATGGCTAGAGGTCAAGTGTCTGAAGGGGTACAGGCTGTGAAAAGTTTGGGAACCACTGTTCTAGAGCATATTTAGTCAATGAAATGTACACACAGCAGAACATATCAACACTTTTTTGGGGACATTTTAGGGGAAGCTGAGCTTCCCTTGCAGTCTTAGAGCAATCGTCACTGATTTGTATCTATATTAACCGTCCCATCACATCTGATGTCGGATCAAAGTCGTTTGTCATAATGGAAACTTAACCTGACGGCAGCTGGAAGTTTGATGCACATCTCACATGCCAACAACAAAAAGCCTCATGATCCGGTGTCTTAAGGATTTACCTGTGATTTCCCATGTTTCTCTGTTTTAGTCTTTATTTTTAACTTGATCTAAAAACATAGAGCACATTATTGCAAGGAGGATGAGGAGGAGATACTGGGAAAGGATATATCACTAAAGCTTCTGCTATTTGACGGTGACAGATCAGGAATGCAGGTGGATCACAAACATGATGAATGGATTAGCCTGCTGCTGTGTTTAAATGTAACTGTCACTTAATTTTGTTCTCCTACTATTCATGACACAAGAACAGGGTACATCTGTCCCACGAGGTGGTCCACATGGTGGCTGGAGTCAGTCGCTGCGCCTCAGCAACAGCACATTTAAAGGAAAGGAGAGGCGTCCATTTGATTTGTGAAGACAACACTCAGCTGTGTTAAACCCACTCACACCTTCTCTCCTCCCTCTCTGTCACCTGCGCCAGGGGAAGGGACAAAGGTGTGGGTGTGCCGTGCCTGTGCTGGACTGTGCTGTGCAGGAAAGTTACAAAATTCCCTGGACACACACCGTTGGTGTGGCACAGGCACGTTGCAGGGCAGGTGTCGCACACCTGCACCCGGTCTAAGAAATTAGAGCCCTTAGAGTCCTGCTGCCTCTCAGACTCTTTCTCAGAGACGTTGTTAACATCATCAGAGGCAGACACGACAGAACAAACAGCAGCTCCGCCTCAACAGGCTCTCACGCCTCCATCACACTAAAAAATGTTGAGTTATTTTGGTAACCCAATTTATGTGTTGCTAGTGTTGAGTTAAATCTTTGGGCTATTTTTATAAAGGGTAACCCAGTTTCTGGGTTATAGGGCTATTATTTTAACCCAATTATGTCACAACCAGCTCCACGCTCACTCTGCGTCAGATAGTCTCTCATGCCAAGAACTCCAGACCTGCTATCCGGACAGATAACCCGTTGCCAATCTGTTCTGTTCCTGTTTCCGCCTTTATCCTCTGATCCTCGGCTAGACTACAAGGTACCGATCCGTTTCTGTCCTGCACCTACTTGGTTGCCGACCTTGCCTTCTGTTCCTGACGCTGAGTACCTGTTCGTGAATCTTGATCTGTGGTGGCCATCTGTTCTCCGGTATCTGACCCCTCTGCCTGTGTGACGCCGAGTACCTGTCCATGAGCCTGAATCAGTGGTGGCAGCCTGATCTCTGGCAATCAGAACCGTTTCCTGCTCTGAAAGTCTTAACCTGCTTCACCTTAAAGACTCTGGGTTGCAGTATGAGTGCATGGCACCTGCATGGCCGAGTGGACTACGTCACTACCTCGTGTTCCAAGGATCGTGGGTTTGATCCTCTCTTTCTACAATCGTTCCTGTGTCTGTTCAATAAAGCTAGTGGGTTAGGAACGTCCCAACATTGTAGTTGGCATAACCCAACTCTTGTGTTAAATAATACAACCCAAAAATTGGGTCGAAAAAAAAAAAGAATCCAACCTGTTGGGTTAAAATAACCCAAAAAGGGGTTCCTCCTTTTCTGAACCAGCAGTTGGGTTAAAATTGGGTTATTTTTTAACCCAACTGTTTTTAGTGTGATGGACATCTGATGCTGCCTGTGGGGACAGGTGAAATGCTTGTGGCCCACGTCTCTACACTCAAAACATGTTGTTTGCCCTGAACTGGCAAACACCATACGTACTCCATCACCATGTCTGACCCCGTGGGACAGCTCCAGAGTCTATGAGGGGTAAAGACATGGACTCCTGTCTCCAAAAAGACTGGACACGCCTCAGTTTGGGATCTTTACATCCTAAGTTTAAGGTTTTAAAACCGCTGGCCAACTATCTAGCTCTTCTGGTCTCAGCTTTGGTGAAGTCCTACTCAGAGTCTCTCCTGGTCTCAGAGTCCCTGCTGGTCTCAGAGTCTCTCCTGGTCTCAGTCTTGGTGAAGTCCTCCTCAGAATCTCTCCTGGTCTTAGAGTCTCTCCTGGTCACAGTCTCTTCTGGTCTCAGAGTCCCTCCTGGTCTCAGAGTCTCTCCTGGTCGCAGAGTCTCTCCTGGTCTCAGAGTCTCTCCTGGTCTTAGAATACCTCCTGGTCTCACAGTCTCTCCTGGTCTCAGAGTCCCTCCTGGTCTCACAGTCTCTCCTGGTCTCACAGTCTCTCCTGGTCTTAGAGTCTCTCCTGGTCTCAGAGTCTCTCCTGGTCTCAGAGTCTCTCCTGGTCTCAGAGTCTCTCCTGGTCTCAGATTCTCCCCTGGTCTCAGAGTCTCTCCTGGTCTCAGAGTCTCCCCTGGTCTCAGAGTCTCTCCTGGTCTCAGAGTCTCTCCTGGTCTCAGAGTCTCCCCTGGTCTCAGAGTCTCTCCTGGTCTCAGAGTCTCCCCTGGTCTCAGAGTCCCTCCTGGTCTCAGTTCTGGTGAAGTCCTCTGCTGTGCGGTCAGTGTTTTTTTTGTCACAGTGGATCCCTCGGGTTAAGAAAGTCTAAAGTATCCTCGGAGCTCTGTGTTCATGAAACATCTGCTGAAACACTTCGTCACCATCATCATCCTCACTTTACCAACAATATTTGGACATTCGAGACGTCTCCACGGCAACAGCATAATCATCATCATCATCATCATCATTGCAGCCTGAGTCATGGGAACAGCCCGCTCCAAGTCCAAGTCCTGGTTTGGCTCTGGGAGATGGGGGATATTTGAGCTCTGAGTGTGTGTGCTGATCCTGCACCTGTACAGAGGTCATGGTACGACCTTGAGGAGACTCACTGAGCAGCTGTAAACAGTGAGGTCATCGACTTTAACCAAAACAAAGAGGCAGAGACACTGAAACACTACAGAGAGGGCCGCTTCACTCCAGCCCTGCTGCTGATGATTCAGGCTTTATGACCTCTGAAGAAGATTTAGGGTCATCAAAGTGCTCACGGAAGGTCGGCCATGATTCTGACAAAGATCTACCATGTTCACCGGGAACCACAAGAAGATGGTCTACTCTAAAACTCACATTTACAACAGCCAATCAGTCAATCAACCCATCAGTAAATCAGTTAGCAATAATCAGTTTTCAGTAATCAGTAACCAGTAATCAGTAAATCAATAAATCAGAAAATCAGTAAATCATTAAATAAATAAATTGGTAATCATTAATCAGTACATTAGAAAATAGGTAAATCAGTAAATCAGTAATCAGTGAATAGGTAAATCAGTAAATCAGTTACCAGTAAATCAGTTATCAGTAATCAGTAAATCAGTAAATCAGTTACCAGTAATCAGTAAATCAGTTACCAGTAAATCAGTTATCAGTAAATAAGTAAATAAGTAAATCAGTAATCAGTTATCAGTATCCGTAAATCAGTAAATAAATAAATAAATAAATAGGTAAATAAGTAAATCAGTAAATAGGTAAATAAGTAAATTAGTAATCAGATATCAGTAATCAGTAAATCAGTAAATAGTTAAATATGTAAATCAATAGTCAGATATCATTAATCAGTAAATCAGTATTCGTAAATCAGTGAATCAATACATTGGCAATCGGTAATCAGTAAATTAGAAAATAGGCAAATAGGCAAATAGGCAAATAGGTAAATAGGTAAATTAGAAATCAGTTATCAGTAATCAGTGAATTAGTGAATAAGTATTCAGTTGTCAGTAATTAGTAAAACAGTAAATCAGTAAACAGGTAAATAAGTAAATCAGTATTCAGTAAATAAGTCAATAATTAAATCGGTAAATCAGTAATCTGTAATGAGTAAATAAGTAACTGAATAAATCAGTAAATCAGTGATCTGTAATCAGTAAATGAGTAACTGAATAAATCAGTAAATCAGTGATCAGTAAAAAGGAGAGTCCCTGCTTTTCCATCTCACACAAGGAGATGAATCCAGGTGGATCCTCCTAGTCTTCTTTCTCTGGTCCTACACCTGTCTAACAACAGGCGACCCCATTGGACAACAATAATGTTCATTTTAGGAGGCAGCTTCAGGAGGATGGACTTTTAGTCCTTTCACTGTCATTTGATTTTTGGAGGCCAATCAGAGCAATCTAACAGAAATCACAAAAAAAAATGTAATGTAACTCAGGCTTTGAATTTTTTAGTTTAAGAAGATTCAGAAGTCAGTGCAGTCAAGGCTAAATGCTTTATGTTGTTATATTTTCACATCGATGCGGTATCAGTGATTAATAGAAAGAAATGTTTAATGTGTGGGACTTTTAATGCAACAACATTTTAAATTAAACTCTCTGTGTGGACTTGGTGTCTCGTTTTTGTGTTTTTATTGAATTACAAAACCATAATGTGAAACAATAAATAAATTCAGGATGATTGAACTTTTCTTTATGATGTTTGAGTCACAGAAGGAATCCTCCCATAGCATTAGACCGGCTTTTTAAAATCATGCAGTAAGCAGTGGGAAGTTATACTGATCAAACTGGACAATGGTGTTGTGATCATAACTTTGCTTTAATTAATCCCAGACGCAGACAAAGACCTCAGTGTGGACATCGAGGTGCCCCCCCCCCCACAGGCTCGGGGTCACCGTTGGTCCAATCAGAGGTCACAGCTGCTAAAACACACTAAACAGAATTAGACCTGTTTGTTTTTCAAGAAAGTCTATATGACCCTCAGTCAAATAAACTTCACTCACTCCCCACAGACCCCCTATAGAGACACCCCCCTCCCCCTCCCCCACCCAAAATCCAGCCTTCAATCATCCGCGGCCTTGGTCAGCACATTTCTGCCCCACACTGAGTCAGTCTGCTCCGTGTCAGATCTGCTCACACTCACTCCAGTCTTACATAAGCATGGCCCCCCTGCCTCCCCCATCCTCTTAATCAGCCCATGCTTGGGTAAACTCCACTCTCAGCCTGACAGGACGGACGCTCCAGACTCCGACTGGACTCTCTAACAGGTCCACAGACTGAACACCATGAACCTCAATGACAGTGTTACACTCTGGATTCTGATTGGTCAGTATCGTTAAACAGGATGTAAAACCAAACTTGTCTCCTTCAGTGAGAAAAACACATACCAGGACCCAGCTGCACTAAAGTTTGTCTTTCTGGTGTCCCCCACAGTTCTTCATAATCCCAATATTTAACTTAAAAAGACCTGAAACTCCTGGGATTGTACTAATACTGGCATTTTCATACGAAACATGGCTTACTTACATGAAGGCAGTGTTTTGTTCACTTTAAAAGCCGAATGACCTGAAAAGTCAGACTTGTTGACCTGCTCAAAGTGGTCTATGACAAACATGGCTAACTCCAAAGCGTGGAGTTGTGATCAAAAAACAAACTGTGGTCTATAACCAGGGGTGGACAGTCACAAAGTAGATTTACTTGAGTACTGTACTTAAATACATTGTTTGAGTATCTGTACTTCACTTGAGTTTTTGGGTTTTTTTTTTTGGAACTTATGACTTTTACTTCACTACATTTAAAAGACAAATATTCTACTTTTAACTCCACTACATTTCTATAAATGGCCTCATTACTCGTTACTTTTAGGTACAGGTATAAAGTCAGCGGATGAAATTTATTTTCTCTTCTAAAATGTGATTTGTTAAAGTGGTGTTGTCTATACTTCGTGCATCCTGTTCCACACTCCAGTCCAGTTGGTGGCGGTAATGCACTTTTGAGTTGGTTTGCCAACCGCCATTAAACAACAAAGAAGAAGAAGAAGACATGCATGCGCTACTGCGATTGGGCAGGTAAAGGTTGAGCTAACATTGGTGGTTACGGTTCATCTTGGCAGTAGTGATGGCTACTATGGCAGATAAAGACGACACACCAGAGCACCCATGGCCATATCTGAAGGGGGGAGTTAAATAAAAAGAAAGAAAATGTCAATGGTTGTCCTTTTGTTGATAATTAGTGTTTCAGTCTGCATTTCCATGGACTTTGTAGCATATTTTCAAACTCTTTATTCTACATGATCTATAAGCAGGTCAGTGCATTCTGTAGATTGTTTCAGTCATTACGTTCTGTAAGGTCAACGGGAAAATGTACTTTTAATACTTGAGTATTTTCAAAAGCAGGTACTCCAGTACTTTAAGTTGTGTAAAAATTTGACTGAGCAACTTTCAGTTGTATTGGAGTAGTATTTGAACATGAGTATCTATACTTTGACTTAAGTACTGGCATTGAGTACTTTGTCCACCACTGTCTATAAAAAACATGGCTGACTCCGCCCTGACTGTTATCTTCAGTGGGTTGTTGACTTCCTGTGATCTTCTGTTCAGAGTAGAATTGACTGGTCAGAGCTGGATATTCTGGATTCTGTTTTGTCAACCACACCGACTGGTGTCCCATTCTACTGGACCATCTGACCGTTCTAGAGTCTGGAGAGCATCCCTGCAGACATGGGGCAAGAAGTGGGGTACACATTGAACTGGCCACATCAAGAGACAATGGGGATTTAAATCACCAGTTAACACAACAAGCATGTTTCTGATTTTTAGAAGGAAACTAGACTGCTTGGGGAGAACATGCAAGATCACCACAGGGAGGCCCTGACAACATGAGGCAGAGGTGATTAGATTTTATGATGATCTGGATCTGAAGTCTGCTTTATTGTACAGTCCCTTGAAATTACACTTGTTATGAATTGGTGCTATACAATTAAAGGTTGACTGATTGATTGGTTGATTGAGAAGCCGGGTCTTTGTAGCCTTGCAGAGCAGACAGACCTGCACGAAGTGAAGTCACTTCCTGTTGTACAACTAATGGAGGCTAATGTCAGTTAGCTTCATGATTACTCAGTTATACTTGGCAAAATCTGCTCTCCTCATAAATTTACTTAATAGGGATTGTCTTTGAAAAGGTTCATGTCCCATATATTTGTTAAATGATACATCTGTGTGGTATAATTTAATGTGAAAGGATAGTCTCAAGGTAGTTAAGCTATCGGCCATCGGCCGTTAGCAGCTACGGCTAACAAGGGTAAACAACAGTTGGTCGTTAGCCGTAGCAGCTAACAACAGTTAGTCCCTACGGCTAACTGTCATTTACTGTTGTTTACCCTTGTCAGCCATTAGCTAATGGCTAACCGTTAGCCGCTAGGTTTAGCCACTACATATGCTACATCATAGCAGCGCTACTTGATATGGACTGGTCCACGATGAGTGTGTTGAGCCAAATGATCATCCAATCACAAGCTGCTGTTGTTTTTGAAGGTTCTGCCTCTGAAAACATTCTTGCAGGGCTCCTCCTCAGATGGATTAGTGAAATATTTTCAGTATGAAACTGTCCATCTGGCATGTCAGGTTATGCTGTTTGATTGGAGACCTAAAATCTCATTTCTTTTTGCAGAGTATATTGTTCTGTTGGATTCTTTAGGGATGAGGGTCAGCACCTCTGGTCCACCCACAAACAGAGTGAAGCAGCTCAGACCCTGAAGAAGGACCAACAATGAGACCAATAAAGTCTGAAGATGACGTACAGCGATAAGAAGCCCCCTGAGGGTCCTGTTTGACCCTTGGTGTTAAATCTCTGTTTCTTTGTGGACTAATGGATGAGTTATGTCTCATATCAGCATGAAGAGCGGACCTTTTCCCATGACATGTCCTATCACGTCCACCAGCCCGAACACTGGATGACTGATGGCGTTTAAATCAGCATGGCGTCCCTCTGAATGTCCCCTGACACAGAGTGCTGTGAGGCTGCTCGTCCTTCGCCCTGACCCCTGGACCCAAACAGCCCCGTATCCTCTCCCTCCCGTCCTCACATTCTGACACAATACCCTCACGTCCGCCTGATGAATCGGCGGCTCTGTTCGCCGTGAATGGACGGGGACAACGGAGCGTGAATGGAGCGGTGAGGAGAAGAAGAGCCTGTTTCTGTGCGGTGTGGCGGGGAAGAAACGAGGGGCTGTGATGGAGCTGTGCAGACGGAGGTCAGACAGAGTCCGGCAGAAAGATGAAGACAATAAGATCTCAGCTCCCTGCAGGGGATTCTGGGAGCAGGTCAGAGGTCTCCGAGCTCGGCTGAGATTCCTATCCGAGGCTCTGTTAGCCCTTAAACTGTGAGCAGTGGTACCAGCCTTTACTGCTCCACATGTCCTCTCTCATAACCTCTGCATTCCCCCACAGCTCTGAGACGCTCTGCTCCAGGTCTGCACGGATCTGCAAAAGTGAATCCATTATTGAAATAACACATGAATGAGGCATGGACTTCTGAGGTCACCAGAAAAGTTTGGAGGTGTTTCTGGTTGATTATTTCTCCTGTCGTCTGTGTACATTCTCATTCATCCAGGTCATGGTTATCATGAAGATTCAAAATTGAGGAAACTGGGCTATATTATGTTTTGGGAAGTTTCAGTTCTGAACTGAAGAAGGTTCTTGGAGGGGAAGTGCAATGTCTTCCAAAAACTTAACACATTCAGTTACCTAGATTTTGAATCTGCAAGATACTGTATTTCTCCCGGCAATAACACCAGTAGGTGTCATATCTGATGTCTTTTAAAAAAAGAGGTAAAGCTGGTAAGGTTCATGGATTTATTGGATGAGTAACATAGCAGGTTTTGGGAAGCCCTCAAATGGCCCTTTTCCATTAGCCCTACTCTACTTTACTCGACTCTACCTGGCTCTGCTCTGCTCGCCTTGTCTTGCTTTTCCATTAGCCCCAGTCGCCTGCCCAATGGGTTGAGTGGCACTGCGGTGACATCATTTTGAGCGCAACACAACAATCTGTGGCTTTTTGTCACAAACCGAGTAAAAAAGGAAAGCAGAAGAAGGCTGCAGGTGGTAAGAAGAAATACCCCTTGAGAAGCACAGGAGAGTTTTGGAAGCTCTACAACAGAATGAAGCCGAGGACGAGAGCAATCCAGCTGCAAAGAAAAGACGTATGAGGGCATGCTAACGGTAGCTACCGCTAGCATGCTAGGTCGTCACGCTCATGACTCATCGATGACGAAATGGTCTGACCAATCAGTAGCCGGCAGTCGGTGACGTCATCTTTTAGTATCGACTCAGCTCGCTTGGAACCAGAGCAGAGTAGGTACTAAAACTAGCTTGTTTTAGGAGGTACCAGGCTAGTGGAAACACGCTGCAAATCAAGTAGGGCGGAGTAGATTTTTTTTTTAAAGTACATTTTTTGGCATTTTGTGCCTTTATTGATAGGAGAGAGACAGTGGATAGGTTTGTGAAAAGGGGTGAGAGAGTAGGGGAAGACACTCTGCAAACTGGTCACAGGTGGGATTCGGACCTGGACCGGCAGAAGCAAGTACATGGGGTACTAACCACTCCACCAAACCAGCACCCCGGCAATTATTGATATCACAGACCAAATTTTTTTGGCGTGTTGTTTTACCTTCGTGGCTCGTTTCTCCCGTGAGATTTGGCAACCCTGTGAATCCGTGCCCGAGGAACTCCTTCTGTCCTGGGCCTCTGGATCAAAGTCTGCTGCCTGGACGTGCTCCATCACAGTTACAGAAATCCTGAACTGGGCCAGGATTTCTTATTTCAGGTATAAGAAAAAAAAAAAAAAAAAACACACTGTAAAAGCAACAAGATGCCAATAACTTGTCACTCTATTTTAATTTAATCCAAAATATAGTATTTTCAAAAACAGTACCATATTTTATCCTACAACTTTTAAATTAATTGTTAAATTACAATGAACCTGCTGTATTTTAGTTTATATTACTGTATCTTTTGCATAAGTGTTTTTAGTGTTCTTTTGTTAAGACAAAAAAGGTATGGTTACCTTGACATGTTTTGACGTTACTCTGCCGTCTTCTTCAGAAACTGTCATCGTGACAGCTGTGACGTGTCCATACCTTTTTTGTCTTAACAAAAGAACACTAAAAACACTTATGTTCTAAGAAGACAGGATGAATCTAATCAATAAAATGTATCTTTTGCAATTGTACTGCTCCTTTATTAGCAAAATTTAATTTGTGGAAAAAAAAATGCATGCATGAATTTTATCCAATAAAATACATTAAATCAAACATTTGTTTAATCCAAAATGTGAAACATTTACTCAAAGAAATCCTACCTATTGGTTAGCTGCCCTGTGCAAAATGGATTTTTCTTTTGGTTCATTTCCATTAATAGTAATATACTGTGTAGACATTTCACAGTAGATAACTATAGATTTTTAATGTATTTTTTGGGCATTTTGTGCCTTTAATGCTACGGCCACACCGGACATGAATTGGCGAATTTAAACGCACGTAGTGCCTGTGACATGCCGCGCGTAACACCCGAGTCTGGATGCTGGACCATTTTGACAAGTTGAGGGGCGACGTGCGTCACTGAGCAGGTGGAGTAGAGAGCCGGAGCCAGTTGCACTCAGTGATGACCCGTGCAGGCAAATCCAGCTGGAAACGAATATTTACAGAACTTACCTTCAAAACCTGTCTCCTCAGAGACTTTCACCCAAGCCTGCTCCTTTTTGTTCCGGTCTCTGTAGAGTACACACGTCGAATCGTATAGCTCCGAATGATGGCAAACAGCGCAGATCAACCTCTCCTCCATCTTTCGGAGGGGTTTGAGCCGGAGCAGGAGGCCAGAGCGTCACACGTCATCAAATCAATGACGTCGGGGGGGAATGTCATCGCTGATTGGATACTGCGGCACAGCGTCAAGCAAATTTGCGTCGAAAGTTCAATATTTTCAACTCAAGCGTAGAGGCGTTTGACGCCCCAAATGCGCCGGACACTCCATACACGCCGTGCCAAACGCGTCCAACACGCTGCCAGGGCGAATCTGCGTCCAAACGCGTCTTTGCATTGACTTTGTATGTTATCTCAGCACACGTCATTCTGCGAATTCACGTCCGGTGTGGCTGTAGTATTATGATAGTAGAGAGACAGTGGATAGGCTTATGAAAATGGGGTGAGAGAGTAGGGGAAGACACTCTGCAAACTGGTCACATGCGAGACTCAAACCTGGACCAGCAGAAGCAAGTACATGGGATGTGCATGCTGCTAACCACTCCGCCAAACCAGCACCCCATAACTGTAGATTTTATGGTAAAATACTGTTATGTTTACAAAAATCAGTTGCAGCGCACTAAAGTTTCAGATGATTACAAAGTCCATATGTAAGGGAGCCAGTGCTGGGGTTGTCCTCGGCCTGAGAAAAAGCCCCAGAGCCCCCCTCCCCTCCAGCTGCAGCAGGTTTATATTTCAGCAGAAACCAGAGCCGTCAGTCAGAGGGCTCATGTCTTTGCCCCGTCAGTCAGGCGGAACAGAGAGGTAAACCAGGGGCCCGGGGTCTCCATAACTGACCCGGGGGGCTCTGAGTTACAGTCGGGGTCTTTGGAGAGGGTCTGTGTTGGGTTAAGAGCCGGCCGGGGGGAGGGGTCATAAAACGTGAGGACGGTAACCTATGGGCTCTAAATCTGAAACATGAGAGCGAGCTTAAATCAGGAGTTTGTGGAAGATGAAGTAAAACCTGAATAATCTCAGAGGGCAGCGGAGGATCAGAGCTGTAAATCAGACACGCACACGGAGAAAAGACGAACAGACACTGGGTTAATGTCAGACTGACATCAGCACAGCATGGGAATGCGGCTGCTGCTGGGAAAGACCAGGTATACGTGGTCTACTACGATGGAGGATTAGGGCCACGAAAATTTAGAAAAGTTACGAGAATAATCTCATAAATTTATGAGAATAACGTCGAAAAGTTACGAGAATAATCTCATAAAATTCACACCATTCCTCCGATACGGTAACTTGCAGATGGGCCCTAAGTCACAGAGCCACCAGCAGCAGCGTATTGAGACCAGTTGAAGTCTTCTGACTCACATTCTGGGCTCGTTTGGAGGAAAACAATCTTCTAGCTCACAGTCTTCATTAGAGTGATCAAAAGAGGGGTCGAGTTTGGAACTACGTTCTTTTATTGACGAGTTATTGAGCTGCAAAGTCCGAATCTGTAAATATCTTTTTAAGTATACCCAAGTAGATGTTTCCTAGTTTGATCTAAAAGATGACTAAATTCTCGCTGTTTTTCAACTTTATTCTCGGAATTTTTTTTTACATTATTCTCGTTAATTTACGAGATTATTCTTGTAACTTTTCGACTTTATTCTCGTTAATTTACGAGATTATTCTCGTAACTTTTCGACTTTATTCTCGTAACCTTCCTTTTTTTTTGTTTTCAACGTGGCCCTAATCCTCAGAGCGACATAGTCTGTGGTTTATATCAGTGCAGAACGAAGACCAACACTCTCCACCTCACTCCTGTAGAACTGATGATGAGCAGAGTTTCAGTGGACGGACCAGGAGAAGGAAGTTTAAAGTGTCAAGTGTAAAGTTCTCTGTTTTAAACAAAGTTCTTCTTTTATTTTGTTTACTCTTGTTTTCACAGGTTTGATCAGATCATGTTTATACATCAGGATGGCACAATGGTGCTCGTAGTTCAATCCATCGTGGCCTAAGCTGTGAGTCAGAGGATGGCCGGTTCAAGTCCTGATCAGGGGCGAAAGTAAGATGAGATTCTTTTAGCTGGCACGCTTTGCACGCGAGCATCATTTAAAACAGATGTTGATAAAGCTTTTTTCTGACTTCTGTGCACATCCTTGAGTGCATGATGTAAGATGTCAGACACATAATGTAATATGTGGCAAAACATTTATTTTCTTTGGGGGGAGATAACATCAGAACAATAACAACAGTATTGGTGAATAAGAATAAATTACTGAATTATTAGCCTACTAAAATTAGACTTCTATTCTACTTAACACGTCTATCAAAAAATTAGAAAAAAAAATAATAGTCATATGTCAAATTTTTACAGCAGATTTGTTAGTGGCTGTTTTTGGCCTTAATGGTATAAAAGGGAGAAAAAGTAAACATATGGTGGTACACAAAAACTAATAATGCATAAAAGTCAGTGTTGTTACTTATATTTGTTATATCCAAGACTGTGATAACAGGTAAAAAAAAAAATCAGGCTCCAATCAATTTTTATATTGAAAAGCAGTCGTTTTGTGTTTTTTTTTTTTCAAAAATCAGTGACACCACTTATTAAATTTTCATCTGAAATATTAAATTAAAAAGAATGTTTTGTTTTGGTCAGAACTGAAGTAAATAAACACATTTATGCAAAAAAAGTATTAAAAATATAGAAAAGAAGGACGGAGTTTATGGCCCATCTCTGGTCTGGTGCATAGCCTACCTGCTCCAACCAGCCATCCAATGAAAAGAACGCATTGAGTGTTAGTGTGCTTGTTTGCGAAAGGAGAGTGCTGCTCTCATGACAGAGACAGAGAGTATTTCATGACTCGTAAAACCTCACAAGTTATTACTTGTGGATTTTTGTTTTGTATATTTTGCAAAAATGACTACCCTATTGTCTGCAAAAAACACACACCAGTGGACATTAGATTAACGCTACCCTACAACGAGTGACTGCCTACTACAAGGTGCAACCTATCATGGTTAGCGAGTACCGTAGCCTACAAATGATAGCCTAGTGTTCATCAGGTGCATTAAAACCTTGTTCAAGACATCACAGAAGGTGTAGTCTGGAAATGAGTTATATGTTTTCATCAATTTTACATCTGTTTTGGTAAAATTCGCTTGAAAAAAGAAAAGGTTCACATTGTACGCATGAGTGGAAGTTGCTTTTCAAAGACATTCAGATGCGTTCCGGCTTACTGGGGGATTCCACTGGATGCGTATCTGGTCCTTCTCCGCTCCGCTCTGCTCCGTCACCTGACGTGCGTCAACTCCCACTGGATCTGTCTGCGGTACGAAGCATTGCAGCTCCGCCTTGCAGCGGGTCAACGAGCTCATAAAGTATTTTGTGGTTTTGCACCTCCAAAATCGCTCCTCATCCATGGTGAAGTGGGGTGAGACTGAACTTTTGACACCAGGTCTGTCTCCGTCCTAAATGACGTTTTCTAGGTACAGTACTTTTCCGTTGTTGACACGGTTTATTTTATTTTGAAACATCTACGGATGTTTTATTTTGTGTTTGTGCTCAACTTCCTGTACGGCACGATAATCTGTGTGCTAAATTGCTGCACCGTGGTCCGGCATCCGGCAAAAATAGAAGCTCTGCGTATCTGCTCCGTCTGCTGGAGGCCGGCGGAGCAGATACGCAGCCATGCCGGAGCCGTGCCGCATCTGGTGGAAGTACATGCATTGCTTATAATGGAAACGGATCGGCTCTGCTGCCGCAGCGGAGCGGAGACGGACCGGATATGCATGCAGTGGAATTTGGGCTTTACTTTCACCTCTGGTTCTGATTGAACCATGGTTGAGTCGGTTTTGTGGCTGTTCAGCAGCAAACTGACTCACCATGTGTTTGTGGGAAGTTCAGTCACTGGTTTTATTATTTATGGTTGAATCAAAAACCAGGCTAAGCTAAATCTGTGGGTTTTTTTTAAATAAACCAAAGATAAAGAGACGGTTATTGATTAACCTAAGATGAGGAGCCCAGAAGGATGTGACTCAAACATCTAAACCTCAGATGTGTTCTTGTTTTATACCCACTTCATGGCTGAGGGACAAGAGATGATGAACCACCATGAGGACCTCCCTCCATGGACAGAAGAGAGCAGAGCACTACAACAGCAACAGTCACAAAACCATAAACTGGTAGGTGGGGGGACTGAGGGCTGAGGGGGTCAGACTGGCATTGAACTCTTCTGGTCTCTGACCGACACGAGGACCTCCAGAGTCCAGAGCTGGAGGATCAGAGTGAAACTGAGACAGACTGACAGCTGCTGTCTGTCCACCTATAACTACACACACATGCACCATGCACACACTGACCACCGTGCACACACTGACCACCATGCACACACTGACCACTGTGCACACACATTCACTGTGCACACACATGCACCGTGCACACACATGCACGTGCACACTGAGCATGCTCCAAACATGGAGCTGAGTGGTGTACAGATGCAGCGCTCACACAGCTCAGTGCAGAAATTAAGGCTGTTATTTCCTCAAAAATCAAAGTCAAAAAGTTTTCAAACATACAAGCAAATAACTGACGATACAGGTGGTCACATGATTAGATAACCTTTGACTGAAGTGGGCGGGGAAGAGGGATCTCTCTGTTTCTCTCCGCAGTATTCGTAGCTTTTGTCTGAATCAAGTTTGTCACATAAGATCTGAGGACCCGCTGATAAAACACAGTCCAATACAGGGGCGCAGAATTGGGAAGGGATGCTTGGGGCACGTCCCTATCAATATTATGACACTGCCGCATGATCCCCTACACAAAAACACATTTATTTTAATGCAAAATTACTCTTTATGTTGTCTTTCCCAAAAACCATCGCAGTCGCACACAGCCACACACACAAAGTCCGGCCTCCAATCTTCCTCCATCTGGTACCAGTAGATATGAGAGGAGGTTGCTAGCTTGTAAAAAGCATCTGGACTTAAAGCTGGTAATGTGTTGGACGTTTGTTCTGTTTGGGTCATTGACAGTGGTTTCATTTACATAAACAATTCAATCAATCAATCATTCAATCAAAATTTATTTATATAGCACTTTTTATACAAAAAAAAATGTAGCACAAAGTGCTTTACAAACAGACAAATGAATTAAAATAAAGGATTTATAACCCAAACCCACTCCACCCAGCCCCTGAACCCACCCACACTGCAATCCATACACAGTGTTGATAAAAGCATCATAAGTAAAAGACAATAATAAAGCACACTGCTGTATCCAGTACGTACTGAGGAAACTCCATCTTAAAGGTTTAAAAGTAAGAAAACACTGGAGGTTAGGTTAAAAGTATAAAATTAAATATATCATAAAATAAAATAAGAAAATGAATTTTAAAAAATAAGAAGAATAAAAATAACTTGAAATTAAGTTAAAATATACATATATATTATAATAAATAAATAAAGAAAGAAAGAATAAAATAGGAAAAATAGAAAATAAAATAAGGAAAAATAGAAAAGATTTAAAAAGAAAAGATAAAAATAAGATAAGATGAAATAATAAAATGTGGCCCGTAATTAGAATAAATAAAAACACTAAAAGATAATTCAGGCAAAAGCTCGACTGAAAAAGTTAGGTTTTGAGTTTGTTTTTAAAGTTTTTAATTTGTATCTGTGCATGTGTGCCTGCGTACACGTGTATGTGTTTAGTGATATGGCACAGCACTCATGTCAAAGAAAAGAAAACTGGACATAAGAGACTTCTTTACAAGTCAAATTGTAAGTTACTCAAGGGGTATAAAACGTTATGACTAAAAAGCTTAGATTTAATGGCAAAGATACACGTTTGAGTTATTCTATTTTCTATCCATGTATTATCTGTGAGTTGAAAGGCAGCAACATTTAAGACCAATAATAAAAGTTTGTGGGGAAAAATACAAGAAAACCTCAGATTACAAACATGACTTTATCGATTCATGTTGTTGGGGAGTAAATTATACTCATCAGTTATAATTGTGAAATTGTTTTCTCCTCAGACTATAACCATACCATCAAAATGATTGTTGCCTCCCACACTGTTCCACTGTTCACATGTCATGCATCAACATATTTTGTCAGGGGCAGAGAGTAGAGATGAAGGAGGAGAAGGTGAAGGTTAAATATACAGAAAAGTTGTTTTAATAAAGTTTGCTTGTTTGCTGGATCAGCTCAACATGACAACATGATGTCACCTTGGAGAACTTCTATGTTCCCAACAATGTCAAAATTCAACAACGCCCTTGGTCCAATCCATACTGGAACCAGGTCTGTCTTAAATCCTGATCCTCTGAGGATGAACCCGAGGTAAATGGTAAATGGACTTGTGCTTATGTAGCACTTTTCTAGTCTTGGACTACTCAAAGCTGCTTTACACCTACGCATTCACACCCCTTCGCCCTCACATTCACTCACTGGTGGTTCAGAGTTTCTATGTTAGCTATCCATCAGTATCTCTAACACATTCACGCCCTTTCATGCCCATTTACACACCACTGACGCAGCAGTGGGAGCAACTTGGGGTTAAGTGTCTTGCTCAAGGACACATCCCCATGTGTCGCCCAGAGCTGGGCTTGAACCTGCAACCTCCTGATCACTGACCAAGCGCACTATCCAACTGCGCCACCGACGCCCTGAGGCCCACAGTCTCTCTGAGTGTGAGAGCAGAAAGAAAGAACAAAAAGTTATGGGGATATTAACTGAAGGAAAGTCCAAACTCAAGACCGTGATGGTGGTTCTCTGACATTTAAAGGGTTATTTTGGAGAAGTGGGCTCCAGAGAGGTCTATGGTAAAGCAACACTATTACAAACAGGAGTGAGAAAGTCTGAGACCACAGCTGTGGAGAAATAACATCATTCTCCATCTGGATGGCACTTCAGCTCACACTGCACTCTCTGGCACCAAGCACAACTGTTAGAAATCTTGAGGTTCTATTTGATCAGGATTTATCCTTTAACTCTCACATAAAGCAAATTTCAAAAACAGCCTTTTTCATCTTTGTAACATCTCTAAAATCAGGCCTATCCTGTCCCAGAGCGATGCTGAAAAGCTACTCCATGCTTTTGTTACCTCTAGACCGGACTACTGTAATTCTCTGCTTTCAGGCTGTCCCAGCAAGTCGCTTAAGACGCTTCAGCTGGTCCAAAATGCTGCAGCACGTACTGACTAGAACCAGGAGAAGAGACCACATTACTCCTGTTTTAGCTTCTCTGCATTGGCTTCAATAAAATCTAGAATAGAATTTAAGATTCTTCTCCTCACCTATAAAGCTCTCAGTGGACAGGCACCAGTCTATCTTAAAGAGCTTGTAGTGCCGTACAACCCCTCTAGAACATTACGCTCCCAAAATGCTGCAGATGTAAATTAGCTTTAAGCTAACTCTGGTACAATGCATCAAATGGTGACATTTATTTTGAATATTGTACATGGTCCCTTTATAAATAAATTTAAAGAAAGAAAATGCTGGCCTGCTCATAGTACCATCAGTCTGCAGAAGTAGTATGGGAGGTAGATCCTTCAGTTACCAGGCTCCTCGTCTCTGGAACCATTTCTGTTCAGGAGACTGACTCCTTCTCTACCTTTAAGGCTAGACTGAAAACATTCCTCTGTGATAAAGCTTTAAGTTAGGGACCAGCTCATAGCCCAAGTTCAGACTCATAAGTGTTTTTAGTGTTCTTTTGTTAAGACTTTTTATGTGGTATCCCAGCAATATCAGATCAGCAATATCAGATCACTGCAAACGGGAAAACCACATAATGGACTGAGATAAATCAACTGTGATTGGATCAGAAAGCAACAAATACAAGAGGTGGATTAAGGAGTCGATAGAGATCAGAAAACGGGGCACGGAAACCATCAACAGGGATGAAGGAGCCTTCCAGCTCTCACACACCAGGGATTCACTTCTCCAGAGGCCGCCAAGCAACGGGGGACGTAGCCGGCGGGACAGATCACGTGATCAATCTGTCCCGCCGGCTACTCCCGGAAACAGCTGATAAAAAGACACATCACAGCTGTCAGGATGACAGCTTCTGAAGAAGATGGCAGAGTAATGTCGAAACATGTCAAGGTAACCATACCTTTTTTGTCTTAAAAAAGGAACACTAAAACACTTATGTTCTAAGAAGACAAGATGAATCTAATCAGTAAAATTCAGACTCATAGTTCAGATGCAATAGGCTTAGACTGCGGGGGGATTCTATTCCCATTATCATTATAGCTGTTAATGTAGATATTAGCATGGTATCTCTATCTATGGTTGATACATCTATATTATCTATATTTATCACCATATAGTCGTGGGGTCCCTCTGAAAATGGGATGTCACATCTCAAGAGGCCTTTAATACATTTATACTTTACAGAGACAAATATGGTAGGGATGCACTTGTGGTCTGGGCACCCATGAGTTCATCACTACCATAAATTCTTGTTTTCAGTAAGAATATCTAAGATTATACTTCTATAAAATGATCACCACAACCATTCAGACATGAGGACCTTCCTGAAAACCAGATGTAGCATCTCAAGAGGCTAACCTCTAATAAATCAGACGACAGGTCTATGGTTCATGGATCTGTCCCTAACTTTAGTTCTTACTTTAGTCCACTTGTCTCCTCTTTCCTCCCTTCCTTCACCCTCACACCAACACAGCATGGTGTGGATTTGCTGTTCATCATGAGACTGGGATCCACATTCAAGATTTCCTGCTGCTTAACAGAAGGTTTTTTCTTGAGCCATGATGGAGGGATTCATGATTGGCTATATGGATTCATGTTGGTGTTGGATGTATATATTTGTAAAGATATGTATATGTGTATCTTTATATGTATATATGTATCTATGCAAATATGTGTATCCATAAAATGAAGAGCTTTATGCTCTATTGTAAAGTGTCTTGAAATAACACTTGTTATAAATTGGCGCTATGCAAATAAAGGCTGATTGATTGATTGATTGACTGATTGATTAATTGATTGTAAAGCAGCTTCTGTCCCAAAAACAAATCACAGGGCTGATCACCCTCCTTGTTTCACCTGATTGAGCACGAGGTGACTTTGTCCTGTGTCCTGAGATCAGATCTGAGTTCAGGGGAACGCGACTGGAGTCTAAAGGTAAGAGAAGAACCACAGATGATCTGAAGTAGACCTTATAAAGAAAAAGGAGACACTGAAACATGTTGATGATCAGTCACCTGGATCTCGTCTTTCCTGTTTTATTTTGAAATCACTAACCCTTGTCTCTTTTTCAGATTGTTCCTGTACTATCCTGTCCTCATCGTTCCACACCTACCTTCTGTTTCTACCCACCTGTTACCCATCACCCTTTATAATCTGTTTTATTGAACCTCGTGTCTCTTACTGTCTTGTGCCAGTTTGTCGTACCTCACAGTCACATTATTCACAGTTTAGTCTTGCTGTGCTTGTTTTTTACCTTGCCTTTTTGTCTCACGTTATGGATCTGGCTGTTACTCTGCCTAAAGACTGAAACCATTAACATTTGACCTCTGGTGTTGGTGTATTGCATTTGTGTCTGCTTCTTCTGTGCTTCGTTTTATGACACAGAGGTGGACAGTGGACCATTGCCCCCTCTCAGCTCAGAGCGGTAAATCAGAGCTGGTTTAGCTCTGGTGGGGGGGGGTCTCCTGAGTTGTTTTGAGGACATCCGTTCCTAAACATGACCCTCTCCATCTTCTCTAATCCACACACACAGGGCAGACCCTGGGGTCAAGGGTTGAGGGTGAGGGCAGCTCCTCAGGCCGGACAATAAACATGTTTCCACCTGGAACCAATCAGAGAGCGGACCGGGGGATTGGCCGTGACAGCCACCATTGGGATGCAAGGGATTGTGGGTAATGCTAGGGGGGTGTACACACATCCAGCAGCAGCTCTGCCCCCCCGTCACCCCGAAATCACCCCCAGCTCACCCTTAAATCACCCACCCAACGCCCCCATCCACACACACACCCAAGGCTCTGTGGGTAATGAACTGTTGGGGGGGGGCTATGTGAATAGTTCTGACTGATACCAGAGGACAGGAAAGAGGACTGGACTAAAGCTACGGAGCAAAGAGCTACGTTTGAGTTCTCTGTGAGAGGATTAAAAACATCACATCCAAACTCCAGCAAAGAAAAGAACTCAATGTTCAATCAAACCTGTTTTTACACTGCATCACCTTTTCTATAACAACACTCAGAAAGAACTGAGGACACTTATGCCGGGCGGACACTGTGCAATTTCAGAAATCTGGCTGTCGGGGAAATGCTCCCACTGCACGACCGGGTTGTCACTCGTACTCTATTTGACCCTACGACATGTGTACTCATACTGTACGACTGCTGTCAGCCACGATTATTGACAACCACAACTACTTGTCGGCATCAGTCGGCGTGTGACGGCACGACGTGCTCGAGTGTGAACAACGAAAAACAAAGGTTCCTAGTTCCTATGACAACCACAGCGTGCCTGACAACAAGATGGCGAGCAGGCAGCAAGTTGTTGCAGTTGTGTGCGCTGTCTTGTGCGCTGAAACTAAAAAAAAAAGAAAAGGATTTGGGTACGTGAATGGTTGAGGAGATGTGGTCGGTATGGGATGTCCATCCTTCACCAGGAGCTTGAGGTAACGTTAATGTCAAACTATATATTGTTTTACACTAGCTATGATAGTTTCACGTTAGCATTAGCCAGCCAATGTAGCTTTAAACACCATACTGCCCCGGCAAATTCCTCATCTGTAGCCGATAACATTATGATGAAGTGGAATGAACGTAGAATCATGACGTAACACCACTCACACTGTACGAGCTACGGCGAAAATTTCTGACATGCAAGAAGTTTGATCGGGAGGTCGCAGCATTATTGTTAGAACGTAGCAATAATTAACCCTTCCTCGTGAGTGTTCTCACACTGTACGGCTTACCACCTCCCGACCGGACATCCCGACGCTACGATGTTTTCACGATAACGCAGCGTGGTCTGCGACGGCAAAATCGTGGTGAAATCCCCTCGAAATCGCACAGGGTCCGCCCGGCATAACCAGGTGAAGTGATTTTGGAGGTGAATTCTGCAGCAGGTCAGTCTAGTACCTGTTCAGTGGAGACAGGCGTGGACTGCAGCAGGTCAGTCTAGTCCCTGTTTCGCGGAGGCAAGCGTGGACTGTAGCAGGTCAGTCTCGTCCATGGACTGCAGCAGGTCAGTCTAGTCCCTGATCAGCGGAGACAGGCGTGGACTGCAGCAGGTCAGTCTAGTCCCTGTTCAGCGGAGACAGGCGTGGACTGCAGCAGGTCAGTCTAGTACCTGTTCAGTGGAGGCAGGTGTGGACTACAGCAGGTCAGTCAAGTCCCTGTTCAGCGGAGACAGGCGTGGACTGCAGCAGGTCAGTCTAGTCCCTGTTCAGTGGAGGCAGGCGTGGACAGCAGCAGGTCAGTCAAGTACATGTTCAGTGGAGACAGGTGTGGACTGCAGCAGGTCAGTCTAGTCCCTGTTCAGTGGAGACAGGCGTGGACTACAGCAGGTCAGTCAAGTCCCTGTTCAGCGGAGACAGGCGTGGACTGCAGCAGGTCAGTCTAGTACCTGTTCAGTGGAGACAGGCGTGGACTACAGCAGGTCAGTCAAGTCCCTGTTCAGCGGAGACAGGCGTGGACTGCAGCAGGTCAGTCTAGTCCCAGTTCAGTGGAGGCAGGCGTGGACTGCAGCAGGTCAGTCAAGTACATGTTCAGTGGAGACAGGCGTGGACTGCAGCAGGTCAGTCTTGTCCCTGCGGTCAAATGTCTTCATGTCTCTGAAATTATCAGGACGTCCCTGATGGCAGCATGCTGCTCCTAAACCTGTTTGTACTTTTCAGCATTAATGGAGCCTTCACAGATGTGCAGGTTACCCATGCCATGGGCACTAACACCCCCCACACCATCACAGATGCGGTCTTTTGGCCTTTGCTCTGATAACAGTCTGGATGGTCCTTTTCCTCTTTAGCCTGGAGGACACCACGTCCATGATGTCCAAAAACAGTCTGAAATGTGGACTCAGACCACAGCAGACTTTCCCACTTTGCCTCAGTCCATCTCAGACGAGCTCGGCCCAGAGAAGCCGGCTGTGTTTCTGGGTGTTGTTGATATTTGTCTTTGTCTTTGCGTGGTAGAGTTTGACCTTGACCTTGACCTTGTAGATGTAGAGATGAACTGTGTTAACTGACGACGGTTTTCTGAAGTGTTCCTGAGCCCACGTGCTGATGTCCTTTACACAATGATGCTGCTCTATAATGCAGAGCTGCCTGCAGGATTACAGGTCACAGGCATTCAATGTTGGTTTTCAGCCTTGCTGCTTAAGTGTTGAGATTTTTTTGATTCTCTGCATCTTTTAAATAATAAAATGGACTTCAAATTGTCAAATCCCTGAATTCTACACTTTGGATTTTGATCATTCATTAGCCTTCCCAGTCTTGTGAAACACGTTGCAAGCATCAAATAAAACTAGAAAAGCACTCGGAGAGCCCAGACCTCCGCCAGCGCCACAGTCCTCACCCATATTGTAATTTTCACCATAAATATTAGTCCTACCTTTATTTCATTTAAATTTTTAGATTCCTTGACCATGAAAACATACCATTAGCAATTGGTCTCATAATGATATCTATTTTAGTTCAGTAGTTATTCACAGAAATCACATTTTTCGCCATGGCGGCGAGACGCTGATCTGCATCAACACAAAATTGAATCAGTTCTTTCTTTTCCCATGCTGAACATTTCCTGAAAATTTCATCAAAATCCATCCATTACTTTTTGAGTTATTTTGTTCACAGACAGACAGACGGACAAACAAACTCTACCGAAAACATAAACTCCTTGGCGGAGGTAAAAATGATTGAATATTAGAACAATGACATTCGAAGTTCTTCAGTGTAGACATTAAATATCTTTTTTGTTGTGTATTTAATTAAATAAAGGCTGAAAGGATTTACAACCATTGTGCTCTGTTTTTTTGTGCTTTACACATTGTCCCATCTTCATTGGAAAATGTTTTTTAATCATTTGTCATAATTAGATATTTGTTTAAATTAAATAAATCTCTGTGCTGGTTTAAACTCGTGTCTGGTCTCCTAAGTTTTCCTGGTCTGTTCTGTTTGATTTATTGGTCTTTAATTGAAAAGCTCGGGGTCATAAAGAGGAACACATCATCAGGGTGTGTATCTGTGTGTGTGTTGTTTCAGCCTGTGTGGTGGAGTATGTGTGTGTGTGTGTGTGTGTGTCTGTGTGGGGTGGGGGGCTTCACTGTGTTTTGGATACAGAGACATGATTCTGACCACAGTGGTCTCCCCGGCTCCAGCTGAACCTCAGAGTGATGGTCAGCATGGGGCTGCAGCTCGGTCTGTGAGTATGTTTGGTTTATGGGTGAGGAGTGGGGGAGGCGGTGGGGGAGGCGGGGCCAAAGGGGCTGAGTAGAAGGAAACATCAGTATCTGCTTGGCTCTTACTGATGGAGTAAATACATGTTGGAGGGTTTGGTGTTGTTCTGAAACATCGTGGTGGAAAACGGATGAGCTGGAGTCACAGACTGAAGGCTTCGCTGCTCTGTGGGAAAAACAACCATTGCATCGACTCTCCTCCTTCATCATTATCCAGTTTAGATGGAAACAAAACTACAGACAGGAAACCAGGGGGAACTGTCTGATTATTACCACCAAGATTACACGCTGCAGTGATGCTGACCCATATACCAAGATCCCAGGGTAGTTATCGTCAACCACTGCCATATCTATCTATATGGGTAAGGGTTCATTTTGGCCCTCTTGGACAAAATGAGTTAATTATACAATAACTGAACCCATCAGTCCTCAACCAGACCAAAGAGAAGACACCCCGTCCAAAGGTGCCTACTCACCAAATGCAACTTGACACACACTAAAAAATGTTGATTTATTTTGGTAACCCAATTTATGTGTTGCTAGTGTTGAGTTAAATTTTTGGGTTATCTTTATAAAGAGTAACCCATTTTCTGGGTTATAGAGCTATTATTTTAACCTAACTATGTCACAACCAGCTCCACACTCACTCGGCATCAGATCGTCTCGTTCTCATGCCAAGAACTCCAGACCTGTTATCCGGACTGATCACCCGTTGCCGACCTGTTCTGTTCCTGTTTCCGCCTTTATCGCCTGATCCTCGGCAAGACTACAAGGTACCGACCCGTTTCTGTCCTGCACCTACCTGCCTGCCTGATCCCCGGTTGCCGACCTTGCCTTCTGTTCCTGACACCGAGTACCTGTTCGTGAATCTTGATCTGTGGTGGCCATCTTTTTTCCGGTATCTGACCCCTCTGCCTGTGTGTGACGCCAAGTACCTGTCTATGAGCCCGAATCAGTGGTGGCAGCCTGATCTCTGGCAATCAGAACCGTTTCCAGCTCTGAAAGACAAAGTTAGTCCTAACCTGCTGCACCTTAAACACTCTGAGTTGCGGTATGGCTGTCTGGCTTCTGTGTTGCCGAGTGGACTACGTCACTGCCTCATGTTCCAAGAATCGCAGGTTCATTCCTCACCCTCTACTCAACTGTTCCTGTGTCTGTTCAATAAAGCTGGTTATTGTGAACTGCAAAATCTGTGTCTCTTCTGGGTCCTAACTGCCTCTGTGTCAAACTACTCGGAGCGCTGAATTGCGCAACCCAATAATTTGATTAGGAATAACCCAGCATTGTAGTTAGCATAACCCAACTTTTGTGTTAAATAATACAACCCAAAAACTGGGTCGAAAAAAAGGAACCCAACCTGTTGGGTTCAAACCCAAAAAGGGGTTTGTCCTTTTCTGAACCAGCAGTTGGGTTAAAATTGGGTTATTTTTTAACCCAACTGTTTTTAGTGTGCAACCTCATGAAACCAACACATCTTGAGCAGGACCAGCACTTAAATACATAACATTTCCTCCTCACTAAATCATGTTGTCATTAACATCTGATATTTTCTATAATACAACATAAAGAATCCTCTTTCCAGTAGACTAAGGGAAACATTTCTTGCTCATGTCCCATAACATAGGTATCATAAGCAGCTTCAGAGCAAAATGGACCTGCACAAAAGCCACAATTTGGTGAAAAATCAGCTCACCCTGTTTGTTAGGGACAACCAAGCTGCGGAGTAGTCGATAAGTTGTAGGCCCTATCACAGTGAATAACACCTTCATCACATTTCTCATCTCATTAACCCACTGCTCACTAGACTTATCAAAAGGATCCACATGTCCAGTTGCTCCAGCCATGATGTGTTTCTCTCATTGGTAATAACTGGCATGTTAGAACTAACCTGATACGCCAGATGGACAGTTCCAAATTGGAAATATTTCACTAATCCATCTGGGAGGAGCCCAACTAAAATGTTTTCAGGGGCAGAACATTCAAAAATAACAGCAGCTTGTGATTGGACGATCGTTTGGCTTAACACACTCATCACAGACCAATCCATATCAAGCAGCACTGCAATGACGTAGCATATGTAGCAGCTAAGTGTTAGCCGCTACAGCTAATGGCTGACAAGGGCAAACAACAGTAAATGGCCGTTAGCCATAGCGGCTAATTGTAGTGGCTAATGGCTGCTAGCCGCTAGCTAAACTACCTTGAAACTATCGTTTCACATTAAATTATACCAGGTGTAACATTTAACACTTATATGTGACATGAACCTTGTCAAAGACAATCCCTACAAAGTAAACTTATAAGGAGACCATCTTTCGCCAAGTACAGCTGAGTAGCCATGATGACTAACTGACATTAGCCTCCATTATTTGTACAACAGGAAGTGACTTCACGCCCCTTTGTGTTTTTTATTTCGCGAGTCTTTTAATTTTATTTTGTCATTTTTTATTTTGCAAAAATTGTTGGCACGAAATTTCGTTTGTTCGTTCGTGCATCACGTCAGTGATGATGAATGTGAAGATGATGTCTGGATGAAGCAACAGGACGACCACGGAGCTTCTCCTGCTGTGGACAGTTGATCCTGAAATAGCTGAGGAACACTTTCAGCTCCTGAAGTCCTCCTCTTCATCAACATTCACATGAAGACGTTCACTTCCTGTTTCACTGAAATCACTAAAACATCCACACTTTTATCTCTTTGCTGGCGTCTCCCTCGATGTGTGACGGCCTGTTCTCTGGTCATGTGTCTCCATGCTTCTAGAGGCCCTCAGATGAGTTTTTATTTGTGTCTTTGTTGTTTTCGTTCTCTGAGACATGTTTGTCTGGACCGCAGTTTAATGGTCTGTTACAGATCCGCTGGCATCACGGAGGGTGGGTTTGGGAGTGGATGCTGGTGGTGGGAATCCCATGAGGCTGTTTGGGGGATGGCAGGATGGTGGTCAGGGGTTTCTACAGTCCCCCCACCCCCCCATCCCCCAGCCCCTGGTTCACCCTGTCATTAGGGTGACAGTGGGTCCCGTTTGGCCGAGCTAATAACAGTTTTAATAACCCGAGCTCATGTCATATTTCACTGCTGTTTGGAGCTCAGAGTCACACCACGAGCCCAGGATGGAAAAACAGCCTCACAGCCACAGGACGGGCGAGAGCGGGGCGAGATCCTGCTCCTGGTTCTGCTCTTTTGTGTGTTTATTTGGAGTTTTGACTTTGGTGTCCCCAGAGGCTGAAGCTGCAGAGGCCAGAAGTCAGATAACTGAAGTGTCCATGTAAGATTTAAGGTCATGATGATCCTACAGGGATGAACGAGCCTGAAGCCTCCTGCCTGTTTCAGCATTGAGGCCAAAGGTGTGTTTTTGTCGGACACACCTGTCCGTGTGACTGACCCTCTGACAGCGTGTACCATGTTATGTAAAGCTGGTGTTGTAGCAGGGGCTGATGGGAGCAGCTGTCTGCTGGATGTAAACACAAACATGTCGGTCAGACGGCGACGTGCTCAGACACATTCAGAGCTGTCATCGTGTTCGTCGCAGAAAGGTCACGCAGTCAGGGAGACGAGCAGAGTCGAGTTTCTGGAGTATGTGAAAAATGTTTCTGGAGACGATTAAATGACCAAAAGAATGAAGGATGGGTTACCCTGGTTACTGCACACTGGACTGCATGTTGGAGATCCAAAACCTGTTTTTACAGTGAAGGAGCCATCATGCCATCATGAGGACATCAGTGCTGAGGACACTGCAGGATTTGGTACCAAGAAATAACCCCCAATTTCCACCGGACGCGAAAGCGCCGCGCCGCGTAACGTCCTGCGGAGCACTTCGCTCCCATTGTAGCCTATCAGGCAATTTCCACTGAACGCGAAAGTGCCACGCCGCGATCCTGAAGCGCCTGCGCGCGCCTAGGCGCGAGAGATACGCTTCAGGTCTATTTTCTGCGCGGCCGCTTCCAAACCTTGTAAATTCAGAGTCATTAAGAAAGCCCCAGACAGGAAGTCACCGTGTGGAGTAACCGGAAGTTTCAAAATACAACAAAATGCACGGACTTTTGCACATAATTTTCCTCAATTAATTGTCATTACGTCAAAACCGGAAGCACGAGCTTCAGGTCAGCAGTCGGTCAGAGGGTCCCAGAGACAACACGACACCATGGACGAAGAAAAGTGAATTGTAGAGGTACTGAAATATATAACACTGCATGCATGACACCATAGTCTTTCTACACGGATATAGGCGGACAGAAGTTAAATAATTCTCGAAGCTGTGTGGTTGGGACCAGCAGAAGGACCTTAGAGAAGTGAAGTGAGGTGTTGTTTATTGCTTTTCTCAGTCTATAACATGTTTTATGAGCGTGTGACATCGCTATTCTCATGAGAGCCGTGGCTCTCCGGGGATCAGCCCTCCCCCTCCGGATTGAGCTCCGCGGCGCACCACGGTGCGCCGCTTCCAGTGGGTTTTGAGATTCGGAGTAAGATTGCGGCGCTCCGCGGCGCAGCGCTTTCGTGTGCGGTGGAAATTGGGGGTAAGAGTTTTCTCCTTCCAAGGTTGTGATTTAATCTGACAGATTATCCAGCCTAGCCTCAGATTTTTCCAGCATTTGAGGTGAAGAACAGTATTTACAAAGTTTACGGCTGGTTAATTGCGCATAGGTGAGACACACACCCCTGACAGTTGCCTGTTTACATTGGTAGTTTTCCTCAATCTGACTGAAATCGATCAGATTAAGTGAACCTGATTTGATCTGTATACGTGAACTTTGAGTAAAGAGATCCACGTTCAATCCGTGTTTGCATGGCCCCAGCTGAATCTGATTGTATTGTTTTTTTTGACATGTGCAGAAGGTCACTGCCACTACCTGCAAATGTGTAAGAGAAGAAGAGATGCACTTCCTGCTTCCTGTTTACCTCTAGAAAGATGGATCCACGTCGTGTTTTGTTGGGGTTTCAATTAAAAAGTTTGTTTCCTCCACCGTCCAGTTCTTCTGTTTGTTCACCATGTTTGTTTGGGCACACTCTGCGTACGTCACTACATGCCTCAGACCGAACAATCTTCTCTATCAACCCAATCCCCTCCACTCAGCCGTTTACATAAAGCATGGAGCGGATTATCAATCGGCGTAGACTACCTCTTACAATCCCATCCGAAATAGAATCAGATCCGGGTGAATCAGATTGGTTAAGGTGTTTACAGGAGACATTTCTAATCTGATTGACCTTTCAATCTGATTGTAAACAGGACTTTTGATCCATGTAAACGGGGCCATTGTTGGGTGGGTGGGTGGGGGTGGGGGGCTCTAATTAGACAGCTGCAATGTATTAATCACATCATATGTGTTGGATCAGCTCCATTAGCCTCCTTCTCCAGCTGACCTCTTAGCCCACCTCCAACCAGCTTTTGGTGTTGGTTAGGTAACTGTTGGTGTCAAAGGTCCCTGTTAGCTCTCCTGTTCTGACTTCACAATTTTGCACCTCCTATAAGAGTGAAGCACAGTTCAGTTAATGTGGTCAAGCTATACTGGAATTTTCAAAGAGTAAAAGTTTTGGTGTTGGTAACATTTCTGTGCAGTTAATCGTACTCTAGATGGAGTCAAATCTCTGAAGCTTCTCTTAATAGATTTATGAAAAAGAGATAAAGAATTATTTGGTCCTTCATGTCAGAGCAATGACAGCACAGAGACAGTTTCTAAGATGTAAACACACCAAACAGTAAAGGCAAAGAGAGGCAAGGCTGGTGTTCTGGAGGTTTGTGAAAGCCTGAAAACTGTTGCCATCATGAAGTGAAGAATGAGAGCTGGTGTGACAAACTGGAAAAGTAGAAATAAAAACAGAGATCTGTGAGGTAACTGCTGTTAGCATGAACGGGACCTAAGCTGTTGTCCATCATGTTATGACGTGTCCCTTCTTTTAACGTCATCTCTGCAGTCAGGACGTGACACCAGATCAGATGTCACACCTGCAGGTCAAGTTGTTGATTGATTTCTGGCTCTCTGATTGGCTTAGCAGACAGTCAGCACACAAAGCCACAAACCATAAATAACTCCGCTGACATTCACGATTGTTTAAAGTCTACCTCAGTCAGCTGCTGATCTAACAGTGGAGTCATCCTGGATCAGACTCGTCCTCCAGCTGCTCCAGCTCCGTCCACACTCCAGTTTTAGCTCAGCACACAGAAAGACGGTCTGTGTGAGTGAAACTGGACTCTGTGTCGGCCTTCAGCGTCTGCCAGCACTCGCAGAGATAAAGAGTCCAGGGGGAAACCGGCTACGGGAATCCAGCTCACATCGACCCACATAACAGAGGAGACCTGCTGCCGGTCTGAGCCCACCAAGGAGAGCTGGAGACAGACCTGCAGAGAGAGAGACGGACCCATCAAGAGACAGATAGAAGGACGGACGGCTGGAGAGCATCAGCATGGACCAAGCTGCTCTTTCATTTAGTGCCAACCTGCAGGGCTTCCAACTTACCCTGTTTCTGAAGACAAGAAGAGACTGAGTCCCTGCCAGCAGTTCAATCTCTGCTTCTTAGATCTTACTGTGATTGGACACAGCAGAGCTTCACTGCCAAGGGCCTTAAATCTGCCCTGATATCCTCCTGACAACTATCCTCTATCCTCAAAAAATGACTAAATGGTGTCTAAAACCTAAAGACAAACTTTATCTTTGAAGGAAACTCCTACATACACACAGTGTCATGAACACAACCAGAAGTATGACACAAATGTAAGACTTGAGTTCTTAAAAACACTGTTTACTAAAAGTCTGACAGAAAATCAGTCAGGCTAAAAAAACTAATTAAGAGGTCGGAGGAAACATGGCAACAAGATTAGAGGAGAGTACTGAAATGTGACTGTGAGGTAGAATGAACTGGCAAAGAGACAAGGTGAGACAAAAAAGGGAGTGATGAGACACAGGTGTGGGAGGCACAATCATGAGCAGGTGCACACATGACAGGTGGAAAGGATGGGAAACAAATCTGAAAAAGAGACAAGGGTAAGGCCCCATCCACACCAAGACAAACCGAGGTCTAAACGCATACGTTTTTTGCTTAATCTGCGTATCATCCATACGAAGACGGCGTTTTGGGGGTCTTTAAATAATCATTTTTGAAACCAGGTTCCACAGTGGAAAGATTTTGAAATGCCGTAAACACAGCTCCGTGATTACTGGCTCTCCTCAACTTTTCAGATACACTTACGTCATAGTTTCATGTCTTCATTGACACGCATGGGCCACACGCGGTAACGGTAACAACAAAGCGGCGTAGGCTACGTGAAGCATATGTGCTGATGAAGCTAGTGATCCTACTATCCCTGTAGCAGCAAAATCTCCTTCTTCTCAATCACTACCGAGTTGAACAAACAATTATCGAAGACACATTACAGCACTTTATGATCACTTTATCACAATCTCTGTTTACAACTTTTTCCGCAAGTGTGCATGCCCACTGTTTTTTCGTCTGTTTCAGCTTGTTTCTGTCATATCGTTACAGCGCCCCCAGAGGTCTGGCATGTGTTTTACAGCGTTTTCATGTATATCGAGTGCATTCATGTAGACGCACACATTTTCTGAGACACCTTAATCTTTATGACGATCATTTTTGAAACTGTTAAGCGTTTCGTCTTCATGTGGATGGGGCCTAAGTGGTCTTAAAAAAAACAGGAAACACAAGACATGAAATGAGGCAAAAATATAAAAGACAGAGTTGACAGACAGACATGACGCAGAGGTGGTGGTTTGAATAAAAGGATCCCGATGTTGATGAATCTGGGTGCAGCATCATGCCTAACATCTGATACTGAGGTGAGTGAAGAGCTTCTCCCCTTAGAGAAGTCCTGGTTCTGGACCTACAAAAGAAGAAATCAGACTTTTTCACTGATATTTATCCGATCACATCATGCTTCAACTCAAAGCAACAATTAACATTGGACACTGAGAAATCAAACTGGTGAAGACAGATCTTTTGCCTTGTTCATTTCACTTCATCAACATCATGTAGCCTTGCAGTGCAGCTGGATCTGCATGATCCATCTTGCAAAGTTCTTGGCCAGAGCGCCTGATCTTGGTCTGCAGAGGCACTGACCAATTATGGCTCTTTTCCATTAGCCCTACTCTACTTTACCTGCCTTGTGCTGCTTTTCCATTAGCCCCAGTCACTGCCCAACGGTCTGCAGTGTCGCGTAGCAGCTCTGCAGTGACGTCATTTTGAGCGTGACACGACAATCTGTGGCTTTTTGTCACAAACCGAGTAAAAAAGGAAAGCAGGAGAAGGCTGCAGGTGCTAAGAAGAAATACCCCTTGAGAAGCACAGGAGAGTTTTGGAAGCTATACAACAGAATGAAGCCGAGGACGAGAGCAATCAAGCTGCAAAGAAAAGACGTATGAGGGAAAGCTAACAGTAGCTACCGCTAGCATGCTAGGTCGTCACGCTCATGACTCATCAATGACGACATTGTCTGACCAATCAGTAGCTGGCAGTCGGTGACGTCATCTTTTAGTGTCAACTCAGCTCGCTTGGAACCAGAGCAGAGTAGGTACTAAAACTAGCTTGTTTTAGGAGGTACCAGGCTAGTAGAAACACGCTGCAAATCGAGTAGGGCCGAGTAGAGAAGGGCCAAGGCGAGCTAGTGGAAAAGGGCCATTAGAGTCCAAAGGACTCTGAGGACAAAGAGGGAGAGCAGCAGGCATGAGGACAGCTAGCACCAACAGCAGGCCTGTAAAGAATGACAGAGCTACAGCATCACATGATTGGTAGGGTTGCAACAACCAATCGATTAAATCAATGAAAATCGATAATTAAATTCGTTGTCAACAAATTTAATTATCGTTTTTCATCAGCAACAAATCGCTGGTGTTTTGGTGCATGAAATTGTAGCTTACAGTTGGTTAGTTAGGAGAAGATGAGCCTGCTCTCTTGCCGTAAGTCACTGCGAGAGGTGCGCATGCGACCGTCATTGCACATAACAACCTGCAGAAAGATTCACAATGGCGGCGTCCACAAACTACCAAAAACCTCCAAAAGCTGGGAGCATTTCACGCTCAACAAAGCAAAGCAAACGATCACTTGAAAACACTGCAAGGCCGACTTCATCTGTCATGGGAGCACGACCTCTATGAAAGAGCACCTGCTGAAAAAGCACGTCGGTGTGTTGGAGACGACCGAAGACTCGCCTCGGTATAAAGATTATTTTTGTTTGTTACATTCAGCAGCACCTTATTTTATTGAATACTTTATATACAAGACTGCTACTACTTTGCCTGCTTTGTTTCAATAAAAAAAAGTAAGTTTGTGAGCATTTATTTGAACAACATGCAAACAAGTCCGTTAATGTACTTAGTTTTTTTCACAGTGAGTCAAGAAAGAAAAAAGCTGTAATGAAATATTATTACTGAAGGAAAAATGCTTTTTATTTTCTTTACTGTTGTTTAGAAAAGACCTAAAACGACTTCAAGCTAAATTGTAAAGGAAATTGCAAAAATGTGTCATTATTCGATTAATCGATTATTCGTTTAAATAATCGCCTGATTAATCGATTATTGAAATAAACGTTAATTTCAGCCCTAGTGATTGGCCCATTATGAATGTGATTGACAGCTTAGTGTCCCAGTCACCTCAAAGTCTTCGAGAACAGCCGTAACTGGCGCTGATGCATCCTGGAAATGAGGCAGGTCTGACACCTCAGCCTGCAGACACAGGTGTTTCTTCATTTGATGGCATGATAAAGATGGACGTTGTAGTTTTATCATTTACATTAACCTGTGAGTGCTGGAGTTGGGGATCAAACTTCAGATCACCAAGTCAAGAGACAGATGAACCACTGACCCACAGTGGACCCTCCATCTTCCACTCCAACACCCTCTGTGCCTGATAAACCTGCACCCAGCGGGTAAGACCTGCTCATCTAGAGGTCACGAGTATTATTATCTGAGCGCTGCAGCAGGAACACGGTGTGCGGCGTCCGTTACGTAAGGGAGATCACGTCCATCAGCAGACGTGTGCGTGTTCCTCTGCTGGTACGTGTCCTGTTTCAGCCTCCATGTGCTGTAGATTAGTCTCTTTGTTCTGCGCTCTGCTGCCATAACACTCGCTCATTAATCACACTCTTGCAGCCCCCCCCCCCCCCCCCCCACTGGCAGATATTCCCAGGGTGTGAACCTTCGGCTTGTTAAACCGCAGAGTGATCCGTCGAACAGACGGGATGGAAAGTGGGTCAACACAAACCTCCGAGGAACCACCTGAAGGAGCAAGAATGTTGGACCACCTCCTGATCCTCTGAGAGAGAGTTCAACATACAATCCTGGAGCAGAAGGAGGCCCGAGGATCTACAGCCGCCTGTCTGAGCTGAGTCAACTCATCAGACTTCAGTTTGTGGACAAGTTTCAAAGCACACCTGAGATTCTGTATATTTCGAATGGCCAAAAAATGTGTCCAATGCCAAGCCATAGTCTAAACCTGGTCTAAAGTCTAAAGTCTTGGTCATAATGTTTTTGTTTTTTAAGGACATTTTAGAGAGACTGACACTCACCCACAAAAACAAAACTTTTACTGAGTTAATTTTACTCTCATGGATGCATAATACTCCCAGAAATAAAGAAACACACAGGATTGAACATTTACTCATAACACGGAGCTGCATCTAGCGTATTTACATACATACTGATAATTACAGTCCTGCTCATCATTATTGGCACCCATGAAGTTTAAGTACACAATGTGACAGTACAGTTTCTTTACAAACCTCTCTAACTTTGCTCTGCATCACTTTATCAGACTCAAACTTGGCAGAAGTAATGTTCACATATTAAGTTTTGTAAATTATACTTCATTAGCAACTATGATCATGCAGTCTTATTTAGAATAGGCAGTTTTAATTGCAACCACTTGAACCCTGCAAGGAAAAGAACACCCTACCAACAATTAAGCATGCTGGAGGTTCCGTAACGGTTTGGGGCTGCTTTGCTGCATCAGGTACTGTAGGCCTTGACTATATCACAGGAATCATGAAATCAGAGAATTATCAAGAAATTTTAGAGCCAAATGTTCTACCCAATGTAAGAACACTTGGTTTGAGTCGAAGATCGTGGGCCCTCCAGCAAGACAAACACCCAAAGCACACATCCAAAAGCAAAAAGTCCTGATATCTCAATCCGATTGAAAATCTTTGGTATGGCTGAAATCTGCCATTAGGGAAAAGAAACCTGCAAATGTTCAAGAGCTTGAACAATTTGCGTAGGAAGAGTGGGAAAATACCAGCTGAGAAGTGCAAGAAGCTTAGAGATGGCTACAAGAAACATTTGGAGGCTGTCATAAGTGCCAAAGGGTGTGCAACAAAATACTGAAGGGGGTGCCATTATTGCTGCACATGCTTTTTTTCAGTTCTCTCTTTTAAATTACAATAAATAACTTGTAAAAATGTTTTTTGTTTGTTAAAGTATTTTGGACCTTCAATTAAAAGATCCTGATGACATAAATTTGGTACATTTCAATTTATTTCCCAAGATGTTGTTAAAGCAATGAAAATAATGAAGGGATGCCAATAATAATGAGCAGGACTGTATGCTCACAGATAATAAAACAGGCTGTCCAGTCTGTTTTGATTCAGAGCAGAGCGGAGGATTCCTGCAAGAAAATGATACAATGAATCATTTCAATCCCACAGGAATCTGATGTTCAGTGCAAAGATCTATCTAAAAATGTAGAGTCTGATCCTGACACTTTAACTGAGATTTTAGTTATTGTTGAAGTTTTAGGCTCCACCTTGTCTGTTTGATTGTTTCTTCTGCTCCAGATGATTCAGTGATAAAAATCACTTTAATCTGAGTGTTAAAATGTTTCATACAGTGTTTTGTGTTCTGAGTGTGGACACTTAATAAAAGGAGAAGAATCAAACAACCCAGACAAAATTCAGACCTGACAAACTGTGGAAACAACCGAACACCACCCACCCCACATGCACTGATTTAAAGGTAATGAGAGCTGATTGGTCTGATCTATGGTAAGTCCAAACACACACGTACGTAAGCCAGCATGCCCCAAAACAGGGCCTAAGGTGGGCCTTTAGTCTAAACAAAATTAATGCAGAAACCACAGATCTACTCGGTTGCAGGGCTATGGCCTTTCCCGGCCGACCAATCATAGGGCTGAAATATAAATATAACCACTCATGCACACACACTCACATTACAGAGTCAGGTCACCTGTTATCCTGGTTTGTTGGAAGAAACTAGAGTCCCTGGAGTAACACCTGCACAAAAACTCCACACAGAAAGGACAGAACTAACTGGAGGGTCCATCCAGAGTCCTCCCTGCTGTGAGGCACCAGCACTACCTGCTGCACCACCCAGCAGTTCGTTGGAGGATAAAGAGGTGAAGATGATGGAAGACTGGATGGAGACCAGCAACAAAGAGAGAAAAGGTGACAACGCAGTGAGTGATGACTGCAGTTACACTCAGAAACCTTCAGATGACAACAAAACACAGGAAAAATAGATTCTAACAGAGTACTGCTTCTTCATGCACTCAGTCTTGGACTCAGTCACGGACTCAGTCATGGACACAGTCAAGGACTCAGACATGGACTGAAACATGGACTCAGACATGGACTCAGTCATGGACTCAGACATGGACTCAGTCAGGGACTCAGACATGGACTCAGTCATGGACTCAGTCATGGACTAAGACATGAACTCGGTCATGGACTCAGTCATGGACTCAGACATGGACTGAAACATGGACTCATTCATGGACTCAGCCATGGACTCAGACATGGACTCAGATATGAACTTAGTCATGGACTCAGACATGGACTCAGACATGGACTCAGTCATGGACTCATTCATGGACTAAGTCATAGACTCAATCATGGACTCAGACATGGACTCAGTCCTGGACGCAGTCATGGACTCAGATTTGGACTTAGTCATGGACTAAGACATGGACTCAGTCATGGACTAAGACATGGACTCAGACATGGACTAAGTCCTGGACTTAGATTCAGTCCTGGACTAAGTCAAGGACTCAGATATGGAGTTAGTCATGGACTCAAACATGGACTCAGACATGGACTCAGTCATGGACTCAGAAATGGACTTAGTCATGGACTCAGACATGGACTCAGACATGGACTCAGTCCTGGACTCAGTCATGGACTCAGATATGGACTCAGACATGGACTCAGTTCTGGAATCAGACATGGACTCAGTCCTGGACTCAGACATGGACTCAGATATGGACTTAGTCATGGACTCAGACATGGACTCAGACATGGACTCAAACATGGACAGAAACATGGACTCAGACATGGACTCAGTCATGGACTCAGACATGGACTCAGTCATGGACTCAGACATGGACTTAGTCATGGACTTAGTCATGGTCTCAGCCATGTACTCAGTCATGGACTCAGACATGGACTCAGTCCTGGATTCAGTCATGGACTCAGACATGGACTCAGTCCTGGACTCAGTCATGGACTGAGATATGGACTTAGTCATGGACTCAGACATGGACTCAGTCATGGACTCAGTCATGGACTCAGACATGAACTCAGTCATGGACTAAGACATGGACTTAGTCATAGACTCAGACATGGACTCAGTCATGGACTCAGACATGGACTCAGTCATGGACTCAGACATGGACTCACTCATGGACTCAGACATGGACTCAAACATGGACTGAAAAATGAACTCAGACATGGACTCAGTCATGGATTCAGACATGGACTCAGTCATGGACTCAGTCATTGACTTAGTCCTGGACTCAGACAAGGACTCAGTCATGGACTCAGATGTGGACTTAGTCATGGACTCAGACATGGACTCAGACATGGACTCGGTCATGGACTCAGACATGGACTCAGACATGAACTCAGTCATGGACTCAGATGTGGACTTAGTCATGTACTCAGACATGGACTCAGTCAAGGACTCAGTCATGGACTCAGACGTGGACTTAGTCATGTACTCAGACATGGACTCAGTCATGGACTCAGACATGGGTTCATTCATTGTCTCATTCATGGACTAAGTCCATGTCTGAGTCCATGTGTGAGAACATGACTAAGTGATGGACATAGTCATGGTCTCAGACATGGACTCAGCCATGGTCTCAATCATGGACTCAAACATGGACTCAGACATGGACTCAGTCATGGTCTCAGTCATGGACTCAGACATGGACTCAGACATGGACTCAGTCATGGTCTCAGTCATGGTCTCAGACATGGAGTCAGTCATGGACACAGTCATGGACTTAGTCATGGACTCAGTCATGGTCTCAGACATGGACTCAGACAGTGACTCAGTCATGGACTTAGTCATGGACTCAGACATGGACTCAGACATGGACTCAAACATGGACTGAAACATGGACTCAGTCATGGACTCAGACATTGGTTCATTCATTGTCTCATTCATGGACTAAGTCCATGTCTGAGTCCATGTGTGAGAACATGACTAAGTGATGGACATAGTCATGGTCTCAGACATGGACTCAGCCATGGTCTCAATCATGGACTCAAACATGGACTCAGTCATGGAATTAGTAATGGTCTCAGACAACGACTAAGCCATGGTCTCAATCATGGACTCAGACATGGACTCAGACATGGACTCAGTCATGGTCTCAGTCATGGACTCAGACATGGACTCAGACATGGACTCAGTCATGGTCTCAGTCATGGACTAAGTCATGGACTCAGATATGGACTAAGTCATGGACTCAATCATGCACTCAGACATGGACTAAATTATGGACCCAGTCATGGACTTAGTCATGGTCTAAGACATGGACTCAGTCATGGACTTCGTCATGGTCTCAGACATGGACTCAGTCATGGCCTTAGTCATGGTCTCAGACATGGAGTCAGTCATGGATTTAGTCTTGGACTTAGTTATGGTCTCAGACATGGACTCAGCCATGGACTTAGTCATGGACTTAGTCATGGTCTCAGACATGGACTCAGTCATGGTCTCAGAAATGTACTCAGTTTAGGACTCAGTCATGGACTCAGTAATGGACTCAGTCATGGACTCAGACATGGACTCAAACATGGACTGAAACATGGACTCAGTCATGGACTCAGACATTGGTTCCTTCATTGTCTCATTCATGGACTAAGTCCACGTCTGAGTCCATGTCTGAGACCATGACTAAGTGATGGACATAGTCATGGTCTCAGACATGGACTCAGCCATGGTCTCAGTCATGGACTCAGACATGGACTCAATCATGCACTCAGACATGGACTAAATTATGAACCCAGTCATGGACTTAGTCATGGTCTAAGACATAGACTCAGTCATGGACTTCGTCATGGTCTCAGACATGGACTCAGACATGGACTCAGACATGGACTCAAACATGGACTCAGACATGGACTCAGTCATGTACTCAGTTAAGGACTCAGTCATGGACTCAGACATGGACTCAGACATGGACTCAGTCATGGACTCATACATGGGCTCAGTCATGGATTCAGTCATGGACTCAGACATGGACTCAGACATGGACTCAGTCATGGATCCAGACATGGACTCAGACATGGACACAGTCAGGGTCTCAGACATGGACTCAGACAGTGACTCAGTCATGGACTTAGTCATGGACGCAGTCATGGACTCAATCATGTACTCAGTTAAGGACTCAGTCATGGACTCAGACATGGACTCAGACATAGACTCAGTTATGGACTCAGCCATGGACTTAGTCATGGACTCAGTCATGGACTTAGTCATGGACTCAATCATTGTCTCAGACATGGACTCAGTCATGGACTCAGACATGGACTCAGACATATACTCAGTCATGGACTCAGACATGGACTCAGTCATGGTCTCAGTCATGGACTCAGACATGGACTCAGACATGGACTCAGGCATGGACTTAGTCATGGACTTAGTCATGGTCTCAGACATGGACTCAGTCATGGTCTCAGAAATGTACTCAGTTTAGGACTCAGTCATGGACTCAGTAATGGACTCAGTCATGGACTCAGACATGGACTCAAACATGGACTGAAACATGGACTCAGTCATGGACTCAGACATTGGTTCCTTCATTGTCTCATTCATGGACTAAGTCCACGTCTGAGTCCATGTCTGAGACCATGACTAAGTGATGGACATAGTCATGGTCTCAGACATGGACTCAGCCATGGTCTCAGTCATGGACTCAGACATGGACTCAATCATGCACTCAGACATGGACTAAATTATGAACCCAGTCATGGACTTAGTCATGGTCTAAGACATAGACTCAGTCATGGACTTCGTCATGGTCTCAGACATGGACTCAGACATGGACTCAGACATGGACTCAAACATGGACTCAGACATGGACTCAGTCATGTACTCAGTTAAGGACTCAGTCATGGACTCAGACATGGACTCAGACATGGACTCAGTCATGGACTCATACATGGGCTCAGTCATGGATTCAGTCATGGACTCAGACATGGACTCAGACATGGACTCAGTCATGGATCCAGACATGGACTCAGACATGGACACAGTCAGGGTCTCAGACATGGACTCAGACAGTGACTCAGTCATGGACTTAGTCATCGACTCAGTCATGGACTTAGTCATGGACTCAGTCATGGACTCAATCATGTACTCAGTTAAGGACTCAGTCATGGACTCAGACATGGACTCAGACATAGACTCAGTTATGGACTCAGCCATGGACTTAGTCATCGACTCAGACATGGACTCAGTCATGGACTTAGTCATGGACTCAATCATTGTCTCAGACATGGACTCAGTCATGGACTCAGACATGGACGCAGACATATACTCAGTCATGGACTCAGTCATGGACTCTGTCATGTTCTCAGACATGGTCTCAGACATGGACTGAAACATGCACTCTGTCATGGACTCAGTCAGTTACTCAGTTAAGGACTCAGTCATGGACTCAGACATGGACTCAGTCATGGACTCAGTCATGGACTGAGTCATGGATTCAGTCATGGACTCATACTTGGACTCAGACATGGACTCAGTCATGTACTCAGTTAAGGACTCAGTCATGGACTCAGACATGGACTCAGACATGGACTCAGTCTTGTACTCTGTTAAGGACTCAGTCATATACTCACTTAACGACTCAGTCATGGACTCAGACATGGACTCAGTCATGGACTCATACATGGACTCAGTCATGGACTCAGTCATGGACTCATACATGGACTCAGACCTGGACACAGTCATGGACTCAGACATGGACTCATACATGGACTCAGTCATGGACTCAGACATGGACACAGACATGGACTCAGTCATGGACTCAGTCATGGACTCTGATATGGACTCAGTCATGGACTCATACATGGACTCAGACCTGGACTCAGTCATGGACTCAGACATGGACTCATACATGGACTCAGACATGGACTAAATCATGCACACTGACATAGACTACATTTTGGATCCAGTCATGGAATTAGTCATTGTCTCAGACATGGACTCAGTCATGGACTTAGTCATGGTCTCAGACATGGACTCAGTCATGGCCTTAGTCATGGTCTCAGACATGGAGTCAGTCATGGTTTTAGTCATGGACTTAGTCATGGTCTCAGACGTGGACTCAGACATGGACTCAATCATGGTCACAGACATGTACTCACTTTAGGACTCAGTCATGGACATAGTAATGGACTCAGTCATGGTCTCAGACATGGACTCAGACATTGACTCATTCATGGACATAGTCATGTTCTCAGACACGGACTCAGTCATGGACATAGTCATGGACTTTTTCATGGTCTCAGTCATGGTCTCAGTCATGGACTCATACATGGGCTCAGTCATGGACCCAGACATGGACTTAGCAAAGGACTTTGTCATGGACTCAGAAATGCACACAGTCATGGAGTCATAAATGGACACAGACATGGACTCAGTCTTGAACTTCGTCATGTCTCAGACATGGACTCAGACATGGACTCCGTCATGTACTCAGTTAAGGACTCAGTCATGGACTCAGACATGGACTCAGACATGGACTCAGTCATGGACTCATACATGGGCTCAGTCATGGACTCAGTCATGGACTCAGATATGGACTCAGACATGGACTCAGTCATGGATCCAGATATGGACTCAGACATGGACTCAGTCATGGACTCAGTCATGGACTTAGTCCTGGACTCAGACATGGACTCAGTCATGGACTCAGTCATGGACTTAGTCATGGACTCAGTCATGGACTCAGACATGGACTCAGTCATGGACTCAGTCATGGACTTAATCATGGACTCAGACATGGACTCAGTCATGGACTTAGTCATGGACTCAGTCATTGTCTCAGACATGGACTCAGTCATGGACTCAGACATGGACTCAGACATATACTCAGTCATGGACTCCGACATGGACTCAGTCATGGATTTAGTCATGGACTCAGACATGGACTCAGTCATGTACTCAGTTTAGGACTCAGTCATGGACTCATACATGGACTCAGTCATGGACTTAGTCATGGCCTCAGTCATGGCCTCAGACATGGACTCAGTCATTGCCTCATACATGGACTCAGTCCTGGACTCATTCATGGATTTAGTCATGGTCTCAGACATGGACTCAGCCATGGTCTCAGTCATGGACTCAGTCATGGACTTAGTCATGGCCTCAGACATGGACTCAGATATGGCCTCAGACATGGACTCACACATGGACTCAGAAATGGACTCAGACATGGACTCAGACATGGACTCAGTCATGGACATAGTCATGGACTTTGTCATGGTCTCAGTCATGGTCTCAGACATGGACTGAAACATGCACTCTGTCATGGACTCAGTCAGTTACTCAGTTAAGGACTCAGTCATGGACTCAGACAAGGACTCAGTCATGGTCTCAGTCATGGACTGAGTCATGGACTCAGTCATGGACTCATACTTGGACTCAGACATGGACTCAGTCATGTACTCAGTTAAGGACTCAGTCATGGACTCAGACATGGACTCAGACATGGACTCAGTCTTGTACTCTGTTAAGGACTCAGTCATATACTCACTTAACGACTCAGTCATGGACTCAGACATGGACTCAGTCATGGACTCATACATGGACTCAGTCATGGACTCAGTCATGGACTCATACATGGACTCAGACCTGGACACAGTCATGGACTCAGACATGGACTCATACATGGACTCAGTCATGGACTCAGACATGGACACAGACATGGACTCAGTCATGGACTCAGTCATGGACTCTGATATGGACTCAGTCATGGACTCATACATGGACTCAGACCTGGACTCAGTCATGGACTCAGACATGGACTCATACATGGACTCAGACATGGACTAAGTCATGGACTCAATCATGCACACAGACATAGACTAAATTTTGGACCCAGTCATGGAATTAGTCATGGTCTCAGACATGGACTCAGTCATGGACTTAGTCATGGTCTCAGACATGGACTCAGTCATGGCCTTAGTCATGGTCTCAGACATGGAGTCAGTCATGGTTTTAGTCATGGACTTAGACATGGGACTCAATCATGGTCACAGACATGTACTCACTTTAGGACTCAGTCATGGACTTAGTCATGGACTCTGTCATGTTCTCAGACATGGACTCAGACATTGACTCAGTCTTGGACATAGTCATGGTCTCAGACATGAACTCAGTCATGGACATAGTCATGGACTCAATCATGGACTCAGTCATGGTCTCAGACATGGACTGAAACATGGACTCTGTCATGGACTCAGTCAGTTACTCAGTTAAGGACTCAGTCATGGACTCAGACAAGGACTCAGTCATGGTCTCAGTCATGGACTCAGTCATGGACTCAGTCATGGACTCATACTTGGACTCAGACATGGACTCAGACATGGACTCAGTCATATACTCATGGACTCAGTCATGGACTCAGACATTACTCAGTCATGGACTCAGTCATGGCCTCAGACATGGACTCAGTCATGGACTCAGACATGGACTCATACATGGACTCAGACATGGACTAAGTCATGGACTCAGTCATGGACTCATACATGGACTCAGTCACTGACTCAGACATGGACACAGACATGGACTCAATCATGGACTTAGTCATGGACTCAGACATGGAGTCAGTCATGGACTCATACATGGACTCAGTCATGGACTTAGCCATGGACTTTGTCATGGACTCAGAAATGGACACAGTCATGGACTCATAAATGGACTCTGATATGTACTCAGTCATGGATTCATACATGGAATCAGTCATGGACTTAGCCATGGACTTTGTCATGGACTCAGAAATGGACTCAGTCATGGACTCATACATGGACTCAGTCATGGACTCAGACATGGACACAGACATGGACTCAGTCATGTACTCAGTTACGGACTCAGTCATGGACTCAGACATGGACTCAGACATGGACTCAGTCATGGACTCATCCATGGGCTCAGTCATGGACTCAGACATGGACTTAGCAAAGGACTTTGTCATGGACTCAGAAATGCACACAGTCATGGACTCATACATGGACATAGACATGGACTCAGTCATGAACTTCGTCATGTCTCATTCATGGACTCAGACATGGACTCCATCATGTACTCATTTAAGGACTCAGTCATGGACTCAGACATGGACTCAGACATGGACTCAGTCATGGACTCATACATGGGCTCAGTCATGGACTCAGTCATGGACTCAGATATGGACTCAGACATGGACTCAGTCATGGATCCAGACATGGACTCAGACATGGACTCAGTCATGGACTCAGTCATGGACTCAGTCCTGGACTAAGACATGGACTCATACATGGACTCAGATATGGCCTCAGACATGGACTCACACATGGACTCAGAAATGGACTCAGACATGGACTCAGACATGGACTCTGTCATGGACATAGTCATGGACTTTGTCATGGTCTCAGTCATGGTCTCAGACATGTACTGAAACATGCACTCTGTCATGGACTCAGTCAGTTACTCAGTTAAGGACTCAGTCATGGACTCAGACAAGGACTCAGTCATGGTCTCAGTCATGGACTGAGTCATGGACTCAGTCATGGACTCATACTTGGACTCAGACATGGACTCAGTCATGTACTCAGTTAAGGACTCAGTCATGGACTCCGACATGGACTCAGACATGGACTCAGTCTTGTACTCTGTTAAGGACTCAGTCATATACTCACTTAAGGACTCAGTCATGGACTCAGACATGGACTCAGTCATGGACTCATACATGGACTCAGTCCTGGACTCAGTCATGGACTCATACATTGACTCAGACCTGGACTCAGTCATGGACTCAGACATGGACTCATACATGGACTCAGTCATGGCCTCAGACATGGACACAGACATGGACTCAGTCATGGACTCAGTCATGGACTCTGATATGGACTCAGTCATGGACTCACACATGGACTCAGAAATGGACTCAGACATGGACTCAGACATGGACTCAGTCATGGACATAGTCATGGACTTTGTCATGGTCTCAGTCATGGTCTCAGACATGAAATGCACTCTGTCATGGACTCAGTCAGTTACTCAGTTAAGGACTCAGTCAAGGACTCAGACAAGGACTCAGTCATGGTCTCAGTCATGGACTGAGTCATGGACTCAGTCATGGACTCATACTTGGACTCAGACATGGACTCAGTCATGTACTCAGTTAAGGACTCAGTCATGGACTCAGACATGGACTCAGACATGGACTCAGTCATGGTCTCAGTCATGGACTCAGTCATGACCTCAGACATGGACTCAGTCATTGCCTCATACATGGACTCAGTCCTGGACTCATTCATGGACTCATACATGGACTCAGACCTGGACACAGTCATGGACTCAGACATGGACTCATACATGGACTCAGTCATGGACTCAGACATGGACACAGACATGGACTCAGTCATGGACTCAGTCATGGACTCTGATATGGACTCAGTCATGGACTCATACATGGACTCAGACCTGGACTCAGTCATGGACTCAGACATGGACTCATACATGGACTCAGACATGGACTAAGTCATGGACTCAATCATGCACACAGACATAGACTAAATTTTGGACCCAGTCATGGAATTAGTCATGGTCTCAGACATGGACTCAGTCATGGACTTAGTCATGGTCTCAGACATGGACTCAGTCATGGCCTTAGTCATGGTCTCAGACATGGAGTCAGTCATGGTTTTAGTCATGGACTTAGTCATGGTCTCAGACGTGGACTCAGACATGGACTCAATCATGGTCACAGACATGTACTCACTTTAGGACTCAGTCATGGACATAGTAATGGACTCAGTCATGGTCTCAGACATGGACTCAGACATTGACTCATTCATGGACATAGTCATGTTCTCAGACACGGACTCAGTCATGGACATAGTCATGGACTTTTTCATGGTCTCAGTCATGGTCTCAGACATGGACTGAAACATGGACTCTGTCATGGACTCAGTCAGTTACTCAGTTAAGGACTCAGTCATGGACTCAGACAAGGACTCAGTCATGGTCTCAGTCATGGACTCAGTCATGGATTCAGTCATGGACTCATACTTGGACTCAGACATGGACTCAGTCTTGTACTCTGTTAATGACTCAGTCATATACTCACTTAAGGACTCAGTCATGGACTCAGACATATACTCAGACATGGACTCAGTCATGGACTCATACATGGACTCAGTCATGGACTCAGTCATGGACTCATACATGGACTCAGACCTGGACTCAGTCATGGACTCAGACATGGACTCATACATGGACTCAGTCATGGACTCAGACATGGACACAGACATGGACTCAGTCATGGACTCAGTCATGTACTCTGATATGGACTCAGTCATGGACTCATACATGGACTCAGTCATGGACTTAGCCATGGACTTTGTCATGGACTCAGAAATGGACACAGTCATGGACTCATAAATGGACTCTGATATGTACTCAGTCATGGATTCATACATGGACTCAGTCATGGACTTAGCCATGGACTTTGTCATGGACTCAGAAATGGACACAGTCATGGACTCATACATGGACTCAGTCATGGACTCAGACATGGACACAGACATGGACTCAGTCATGTACTCAGTTACGGACTCAGTCATGGACTCAGACATGGACTCAGACATGGACTCAGTCATGGACTCATACATGGGCTCAGTCATGGACTCAGACATGGACTTAGCAAGGAATTTGTCATGGACTCAGAAATGGACACAGTCATGGACTCATACATGGACACAGACATGGACTCAGTCATGAACTTTGTCATGTCTCAGACATGGACTCAGACATGGACTCCGTCATGTACTCAGTTAAGGACTCAGTCATGGACTCAGTCATGTACTCTGATATGGACTCAGTCATGGACTCATACATGGACTCAGTCATGGACTTAGCCATGGACACAGTCATGGACTCAGAAATGGACACAGTCATGGATCCAGACATGGACTCAGACATGGACTCAGTCATGGACTCAGTCATGGACTCAGTCCTGGACTCAGACATGGACTCAGTCATGGACTCAGTCATGGACTTAGTCATGGACTCAGTCATGGACTCAGACATGGACTCAGTCATGGACTCAGTCATGGACTTAATCATGGACTCAGTCATGGACTTAGTCATGGACTCAGTCATTGTCTCAGACATGGACTCAGTCATGGACTCAGACATGGACTCAGACATATACTCAGTCATGGACTCCGACATGGACTCAGTCATGGATTTAGTCATGGACTCAGACATGGACTCAGTCATGTACTCAGTTTAGGACTCAGTCATTGACTCATACATGGACTCAGTCATGGACTTAGTCATGGCCTCAGACATGGACTCAGTCATGGACTCAGACATGGACTCATACATGGACTAAGATATGGCCTCAGACATGGACTCACACATGGACTCAGAAATGGACTCAGACATGGACTCAGACATGGACTCTGTCATGGACATAGTCATGGACTTTGTCATGGTCTCAGTCATGGTCTCAGACATGGACTGAAACATGCACTCTGTCATGGACTCAGTCAGTTACTCAGTTAAGGACTCAGTCATGGACTCAGACAAGGACTCAGTCATGGTCTCAGTCATGGACTGAGTCATGGACTCAGTCATGGACTCATACTTGGACTCAGACATGGACTCAGTCATGTACTCAGTTAAGGACTCAGTCATGGACTCCGACATGGACTCAGACATGGACTCAGTCTTGTACTCTGTTAAGGACTCAGTCATATACTCACTTAAGGACTCAGTCATGGACTCAGACATGGACTCAGTCATGGACTCATACATGGACTCAGTCATGGACTCAGTCATGGACTCATACATGGACTCAGACCTGGACTCAGTCATGGACTCAGACATGGACTCATACATGGACTCAGTCATGGACTCAGACATGGACACAGACATGGACTCAGTCATGGACTCAGTCATGGACTCTGATATGGACTCAGTCATGGACTCATACATGGACTCAGACCTGGACTCAGTCATGGACTCAGACATGGACTCATACATGGACTCAGTCATGGACTCAGACATGGACACAGACATGGACTCAGTCATGGACTCAGTCATGGACTCTGATATGGACTCAGTCATGGACTCATACATGGACTCAGTCATGGACTTAGCCATGGACTTTGTCATGGACTCAGAAATGGACACAGTCATGGACTCATACATGGACTCTGATATGTACTCAGTCATGGACTCATACATGGACTCAGTCATGGACTTAGCCATGGACTTTGTCATGGACTCAGAAATGGACACAGTCATGGACTCATACATGGACTCAGTCATGGACTCAGACATGGACACAGACATGGACTCAGTCATGAACTAAGTCATGTCTCAGACATGGACTCAGACATGGACTCAGTTAAGGACTCAGTCATGGACTCAGACATGGACTCAGACATGGACTCAGACATGGACTCAGTCATGGACTCATACATGGGCTTAGTCATGGACTCTGTTATGGACTAAGCAAAGGACTTTGTCATGGACTCAGAAATGGACACAGTCATGGACTCATACATGGACTCAGTCATGGACTCAGACATGGACACAGACATGGACTCAGTCATGAACTTCGTCATGTCTCAGACATGGACTCAGACATGGACTCAGTCATGTACTCAGTTAAGGACTCAGTCATGGACTCAGACATGGACTCAGACATGGACTCAGTCATGGACTCATACATGGGCTCAGTCATGGACTCAGTCATGGACTCAGATATGGACTCAGACATGGACTCAGTCATGGATCCAGACATGGGCTCAGACATGGACTCAGTCATGGACTTAGTCATGGACTCAGTCATGGACTCAGTCATGTACTCAGTTAAGGACTCAGTCATGGACTCAGACATGGACTCAGACATGGACTCATACATGGACTCAGTCATGGACTCAGTCATGGACTCATACATGGACTCAGACCTGGACTCATTCATGGACTCAGACATGGACTCATACATGGACTCAGACATGGACTCAGACATGGACACAGACATGGACTCAGTCATGGACTCAGTCATGGACTCTGATATGGACTCAGTCATGGACTCATACATGGACTCAGTCAAGGACTTAGCCATGGTCTTTGTCATGGACTCAGAAATGGACACAGTCATGGACTCATACATGGACTCTGATATGTACTCAGTCATGGACTCATACATGGACTCAGTCATGGAATTTGCCATGGACTTTGTCATGGACTCAGAAATGGACACAGTCCTGGACTCATACATGGACTCAGTCACTGACTCAGACATGGACACAGACATGGACTCAATCATGGACTTAGTCATGGACTCAGACATGGTCTCAGTCATGGACTCAGTCTTGTACTCAGTTAAGGACTAAGTCATGGTATCAGACATGGACTTCGTCATGGTCTCAGACATGGACTCAGACATGGACTCGGTCCTGGACTCAGTCATGGACTCAGATATGGACTCAGACATGGACTCAGTCCTGGAATGAGACATGGACTCAGTCCTGGACTCAGTCATGGACTCAGTCATGGACTTAGTCCTGGACTCAGTCATGGACTCAGTCATGGACTCAGTCATGGACTCAGTCATGTACTCAGTTAACTGCTCAGTCATGGACTCAGACATGGACTCAGACATGGACTCAGTCATGGACTCAGTCATGGACTTAGTCATGGACTGAGACATGGACTCAGTCATGGACTTAGTCATGGACTCAGTCATTGTCTCAGACATGGACTCAGTCATGGACTCAGACATGGACTCAGACATATACTCAGTCATGGACTCAGACATGGACTCAGTCATGGATTTAGTCATGGACTCAGACATGGACTCAGTCATGTACTCAGTTTAGGACTCAGTCATGGACTCATACATGGACTCAGTCATGGACTTAGTCATGGCCTCAGATATGGACTCAGTCATGGACTCAGACATGGACTCATACATGGACTCAGACATGGCCTCAGACATGGACTCATACTTGGACTCAGACATGGACTCAGTCATGTACTCAGTTAAGGACTCAGTCATGGACTCAGACATGGACTCAGACATGGACTCAGTCTTGTACTCTGTTAAGGGCTCAGTCATATACTCACTTAAGGACTCAGTCATGGACTCAGACATGGACTCAGTCATGGACTAATACATGGACTCAGTCATGGACTCAGTCATGGACTCATACATGGACTCAGACCTGGACTCAGTCATGGACTCAGACATGGACTCATATATGGACTCAGTCATGGACTCAGACATGGACACAAACATGGACTCAGTCATGGACTCAGTCATGGACTCTGATATGGACTCAGTCATGGACTCATACATGGACTCAGACCTGGACTCAGTCATGGACTCAGACATGGACTCATACATGGACTCAGTCATGGACTCAGACATGGACACAGACATGGACTCAGTCATGGACTCAGTCATGGACTCTGATATGGACTCAGTCATGGACTCATACATGGACTCAGTCATGGACTTAGCCATGGACTTTGTCATGGACTCAGAAATGGACACAGTCATGGACTCATACATGGACTCTGATATGTACTCAGTCATGGACTCATACATGGACTCAGTCATGGACTTAGCCACGGACTTTGTCATGGACTCAGAAATGGACACAGTCATGGACTCATACATGGACTCAGTCATGGACTCAGACATGGACACAGACATGGACTCAGTCATGAACTAAGTCATGTCTCAGACATGGACTCAGACATGGACTCAGTCATGTACTCAGTTAAGGACTCAGTCATTGACTCAGACATGGACTCAGACATGGACTCAGTCATGGACTCATACATGGGCTTAGTCATGGACTCTGTCATGGACTTAGCAAAGGACTTTGTCATGGACTCAGAAATGGACTCAGACATGGACTCACACATGGACTCAGTCATGGACTCAGACATGGACACAGACATGGACTCAGTCATGAACTTCGTCATGTCTCAGACATGGACTCAGACATGGACTCAGTCATGTACTCAGTTAAGGACTCAGTCATGGACTCAGACATGGACTCAGACATGGACTCAGTCATGGACTCATACATGGGCTCAGTCATGGACTCAGTCATGGACTCAGATATGGACTCAGACATGGACTCAGTCATGGATCCAGACATGGGCTCAGACATGGACTCAGTCATGGACTTAGTCATGGACTCAGTCATGGACTCAGTCATGTACTCAGTTAAGGACTCAGTCATGGACTCAGACATGGACTCAGACATGGACTCAGAAATGGACACAGTCATGGACTCATACATGGACTCTGATATGTACTCAGTCATGGACTCATACATGGACTCAGACCTGGACTCTTTCATGGACTCAGACATGGACTCATACATGGACTCAGACATGGACTCAGACATGGACACAGACATGGACTCAGTCATGGACTCAGTCATGGACTCTGATATGGACTCAGTCATGGACTCATACATGGACTCAGTCAAGGACTTAGCCATGGACTTTGTCATGGACTCAGAAATGGACACAGTCATGGACTCATACATGGACTCTGATATGTACTCAGTCATGGACTCATACATGGACTCAGTCATGGAATTTGCCATGGACTTTGTCATGGACTCAGAAATGGACACAGTCATGGACTCATACATGGACTCAGTCATGGACTCAGACATGGACACAGACATGGACTCAGTCATGAACTTCGTCATGTCTCAGACATGGACTCAGACATGGACTCAGTCATGTACTCAGTTAAGGACTCAGTCATGGACTCAGACATGGACTCAGACATGGACTCAGTCATGGACTCATACATGGGCTCAGTCATGGACTCAGTCATGGACTCAGATATGGACTCAGACATGGACTCAGTCATGGATCCAGACATGGACTCAGACATGGACTCAGTCATGGACTCAGTCATGGACTCAGTCCTGGACTCAGTCATGGACTCAGTCATGTACTCAGTTAAGGACTCAGTCATGGACTCAGACATGGACTCAGACATGGACTCAGTCATGGACTCAGTCATGGACTTAGTCATGGACTCAGACATGGACTCAGTCATGGACTTAGTCATGGACTCAGTCATTGTCTCAGACATGGACTCAGTCATGGACTCAGACATGGACTCAGACATATACTCAGTCATGGACTCAGACATGGACTCAGACATGGATTTAGTCATAGACTCAGACATGGACTCAGTCATGTACTCAGTTTAGGACTCAGTCATGGACTCATACATGGACTCAGTCATGGACTTAGTCATGGCCTCAGACATGGACTCAGTCATGGACTCAGACATGGACTCATACATGGACTCAGATATGGCCTCAGACATGGACTCATACATGGACTCAGAAATGGACTCAGACATGGACTCAGACATGGACTCAGTCATGGACTCAGTCATGGACTCAGTCATGGACTCAGTCATGGACTCAGACATGGACTCAGTCATGGACTTAGTCATGGACTCAGACATGGACTCAGTCATGTACTCAGTTAAGGAGTCACACATGGACTTAGTCATGGACTCAGTCATGGACTTAGTCATGGCCTCAGACATGGACTCAGTCATGGACAAAGACATGGACTCATACATGGACTCAGATATGGACTCAGACATGGACTCAGACATGGACTCATACATGGACTCAGAAATGGACTCAGACATGGACTCAGACATGGACTCAGTCATGGACTCAGTCATGGACTCAGACATGGACTCAGTCATGGACTCAGTCATGGACTCAGACATGGACTCAGTCATGGAGTTAGTCATGGACTCAGACATGGACTCAGTCATGTACTCAGTTAAGGAGTCAGACATGGACTCAGTCATGGACTCAGTCATGGACTCAGACATGGACTCAGACATATACTTAGTCATGGACTCAGACATGGACTCATACGTCGACTCAGATATGGACTCAGACATGGACTCAGTCATGGACTCAGATATGGACTCAGAGATATACTCAGTCATGGACTCAGTCATGGACTCAGTCATGGACTAAGACATGAACTCGGTCATGGACTTAGTCATGGACTCAGACATGGATTCAGTCATGTACTCAGTTAACTACTAAGTCATGGCCTCAGACATGGACTCAGTCATGGACTCAGTCATGGACTTAGTTATGGACTCAGACATGGATTCAGTCATGGACTCAGACATGGTCTCAGACATATACTCAGTCATGGACTCAAACATGGACTCAGATATGGACTCAGACATGGACTCAGACATGCATTCAGACATTGACTCAGTCATGGACTCAGTCATGGACTCAGACATGGACTCAGTCATGGACTTAGTCATGGACTAAGTCATGGACTCAGACATGGAGTCAGACATGGACTCAGTCATAGACTTAGTCATGGATTCAGACATGGACTCAGACATGGACTCAGTCATGGACTCATACATGGACTCAGACATGAACTCAGTCATGGACTAAGACATGGACTTAGTCATGGACTCAGACATGGACTCAGACATGGACTCAGTCATGGACTCAGACATGGACTCAGTCATGGACTCAGTCATGGACTCAGACATGGACTCAGACATGGACTCAGTCATGGTCTCAGTCATGGACTCAGACATGGACTCAGTCATGGACTCAGTCATGGACTCAGACATGGACTCAGTCATGGACTCAGACATGGACTCAGTCATGGACTCAGACATGGACTCAGACATGGACTCAGACATGGACTCAGTCATGGACTCAGACATGGACTCAAACATGGACTCAGACATGGACTAAGTCATGGACTCAGACATGGAGTCAGACATGGACTCAGTCATAGACTTTGTCATGGATTTAGACATGGACTCAGACATGGACTCAGTCATGGACTCAGTCATGGACTCAGACATGGACTCAGTCATGGACTCAGTCATGGACTCAGACATGGATTCAGACATGGACTCAGTCATGGACTCAGACATGGACTCAGTCATGGACTCAGACATGGACTCAGACATGGACTCAGACATGGACTCAGTCATGGCCTCAGACATGGACTCAATCATGGACTCAGACATGGATTCAGACATGGACTCAGTCATGGACTCAGACATGGACTAAGACATGAACTCGGTCATGGACTTAGTCATGGACTCAGACATGGATTCAGTCATGTACTCAGTTAACTACTAAGTCATGGCCTCAGACATGGACTCAGTCATGGACTCAGTCATGGACTTAGTTATGGACTCAGACATGGACTCAGTCATGGACTCAGACATGGACTCAGACATATCTCAGTCATGGACTCAAACATGGACTCAGATATGGACTCAGACATGGACTCAGACATGCATTCAGACATTGACTCAGTCATGGACTCAGTCATGGACTCAGACATGGACTCAGTCATGGACTTAGTCATGGACTCAGTCATGGACTCAGACATGGAGTCAGACATGGACTCAGTCATAGACTTAATCATGGATTCAGACATGGACTCAGACATGGACTCAGTCATGGACTCATACATGGACTCAGACATATACTCAGTCATGGTCTCAGACTTGGACTCAGTCATGGACTTAATCCTGGACTCAGACATGGACTCAGTCATGGACTGAGACATGGTCTCAGTCATGGACTCAGTCATGGACTCAGACATGGATTCAGACATGGACTCAGTCATGAACTCAGACATGGACTCAGACATGGACTCAGTCATGGACTCAGTCATGGACTCAGACATGGACTCAGTCATGGACTCAGACATGGACTCAGTCATGGACTCAGACATGGACTCAGACATGGACTCAGACATGGACTCAGTCATGGACTCAGACATGGACTCAAACATGGACTCAGACATGGACTAAGTCATGGACTCAGACATGGAGTCAGACATGGACTCAGACATGGACTTAGTCATGGATTTAGACATGGACTCAGACATGGACTCAGTCATGGACTCAGTCATGGACTCAGACATGGACTCAGTCATTTACTCAGTCATGGACTCAGACATGGATTCAGACATGGACTCAGTCATGGACTCAGACATGGACTCAGTCATGGACTCAGACATGGACTCAGACATGGACTCAGACATGGACTCAGTCATGGACTCAGACATGGACTCAGTCATGGACTCAGACATGGACTCAGACATGGACTCAGTCATGGACTCAGACATGGACTCAGTCATGGACTCAGACATGGACTCAGTCATGGACTCAGACATGGACTAAGTCATGGACTCAGACATGGAGTCAGACATGGACTCAGTCATAGACTTAGTCATGGATTCAGACATAGACTCAGACATTGACTCAGTCATGGACTCAGACATAGACTCAGTCATGGACTCAGACATGGACTCAGACATGGACTCAGACATGGACTCAGTCATGGACTCAGACATGGACTCAGTCATGGACTCAGACATGGACTAAGTCATGGACTCAGACATGGACTCAGACATGGACTCAGTCATAGACTTAGTCATGGATTCAGACATGGACTCAGACATGAACTCAGCCATGGACTCAGACATGGATTCAGACATGGACTCAGACATGGACTCAGACATGGACTAAGTACAGACCCATTAACCAACCACAGTTTCTTCTCTTACAGACTCACACTGTGTGATGATTCTGGTTAGTTTTATTTTAAAAAGTGTGACTGCTGGCATGTGCCGCATTGCTCGCATACTCACCTAGGCTTAAATCTGAAAGCTAGCCAGCTCACCTGGTTTTTACCATAAACCTCTGAATTGGACAGTGATCAGGTAAGATCATCAAAAGGATCAGCACAGTGTCTTTTCTGTTTTTTAAACTCTTTAGTGAGATTTACAGCGATTTGACTCTACCAGAGTAACACTAACGGCCAATGCCTAAAGGTCTTGTCTCTTTGAAGTCTTTTGTGGTTTATGATTAATAACCAATCAGTAAATTACTGCACTTATATGCAGGGGTGGACAGTAACGAAGTAGATTTACTTGAGTACTGTACTTAAGTACATTTTTTGAGTATCTGTACTTTACTTGAGGTTTTTTTTAACTAATGACTTTTACTTCACTACATTTAAAAGACAAATATTGTACTTTTAACTCCACTACATTTCTATAAATGGCCTTGTTACTCATTACTTTTAGGTACAGGTATCAAGTCAGCGGATGAAATTTATTTTCTCTTCTAAAATGTGATTTGTTAAAGTGGTGTTGTCTATACTTCGTGCATCCTGTTCCACACTCCAGTCCAGTTGGTGGCGGTAATGCACTTTTGAGTTGGTTTGCCAACCGCCATTAAACAACAAAGAAGAAGAAGAAGTAGCATGCGCTACTGCGATCGGGCAGGTAAAGGTTGAGCTAACGTTGGTGGTTACGATTCATCTTGGCAGTAATGATGGCTACTATGGCAGATAAAGACGACAATTCCACACCAGAGCACCCATGGCCATATCTGAAGGGGGGGAGTTAAATAAAAAGAAAGAAAATGTCAATGGTTGTCCTTTTGTTGATTCATTAGTGTTTCAGTTTGCATTTCCATGGGCTTTGTAGCATATTTTTAAAGTCTTTATTCTACATGATCTATAAGCAGGTCAGTGCATTCTGTAGATTGTTTCAGTCATTACGTTCTGTAAGGTCAACGGGAAAATGTACTTTTAATACTTGAGTATTTTCAAAAGCAGGTACTCCAGTACTTTAACTTAAGTAAAAATTTGACTGAGCAACTTTCACTTGTATTGGAGTAGTATTTGAACATGAGTATCTATACTTTGACTTGAGTACTGGCATTGAGTACTTTGTCCACCACTGCTTATATGTGGTTAATTTGACATATCAAGGAAGAAAAGCTGTTAAAAGGCCTCCCTGTGGTCCTTTCAGACCGCACTAAGTTCACTGACAGGAGTTAAAAACTGATCCAGAAGAATCAAACAGGGATGGTGAGGGGCCAGCAGAGGCTGGAGGTCTGCTCCCTCCTGTTTGGTGTTTTTATTCATTCTGTTGGGATTTGATTCTTAAATCTCTGCTTCCCTTTTGCTCTCATGTCTTTACTCTGTTTTCTGATTTGGACAGGCGGACTCTGGTGAACATGTTAGAGTGTTTCAGTCCCAGCGTCTCTGTTTAAAATCCATCAGGAGCTCAGACTGTAAATCAGACCAGCGTGCAACAGGGGGTCCGGTTTCTGTGAGGCCCGGGTGTGCTGTGGGCCTTTTGTTTCCAGCACACACACACACACACACGCACACACACACACACACACACACACACACTGAGCCCGTCCTGAAATATCTTTTGCACGCTACACTCTCTCCTTTCGTTCCACCTCCGCCTTCTCGTCCTTGCCCCCTCCCCTGTGCCCCCTCCTCCCTCGCTTTGCAGAGCCAATGGTGAATTAGCATTTTTCCACAGCTCTACTTTTGTCTTAGTACCCCCCCCCCCCCCCCCCCCATCTATCTGCTGGTATGCGGCCATCATTAATCTGCAGCCCAAAGTGACCCCTCAAAAACTGTCCCACTGTTGGGAAAGGGGGGGCCCTTCACCTCTTATTGGGAGCCAATAGACCCCCCCTCCCACTCCCCCTCTGTTGCTAGCTCACTGTTCTCCGCTAATCACATGCACTCATTAGCATGGCGCCCCTGTTTGGGTCCTGCCATGCTTTATTGGGTCAGGCAGGGGAGCGGACGCCTCTCTTTTAGTCCGAGCTGGCTTTTAGAGATGCTAAATATGATACCCATTGAGCCCCCAAAACCCCCTACTCAGAACCTCTTCAATACTCCCCCCACCACTCCACCCCCCAGGTCCTGAGGCCAATCCAAGGCCAGAAAAGTAAATCATTTAAAGTGAAATGTTTTCAGACGTGATGTGTGGGTCATGTTGACAAAAGCAGCTTTTTTCTTTCTGCTTTAACTATAACATTTCTCAAATGTTGTGTTTGTGTATGTGTGTGTATGTACAGCTGCTGGACAACTGAATTTCTCCTACGGGGGATCAATAAAGTATTTATCTATCTATCTGTTCAGATTCTTTTAAAAGATTTTTAGTAAAAAGTTAACAAATGACACTAATGGCACTTTTCCATTAGCCCTACCCTACTCTACTCGCCTTGTGCTGCTTTTCCATTAGCCCCAGTTGCCTGCCCAACAGTGTCGCTGAGCGGCTCTGCGGTGACGTCATTTTGAGCGCGACACAACAATCTGTGGCTTTTTGTCACAAACAGTAAAAAAGGAAAGCAGAAGAGGGCTGCAGGTGGTAAGAAGAAATACCCCTTGAGAAGCACAGGAGAGTTTTGGAAGCTATACAACAGAATGAAGCCGAGGACGAGAGCAATCCAGCTGCAAAGAAAAGACGGATGAGGGTAAGCTAATGGTAGCTACCATTGGCATGCTAGGTCGTCGCGCTCATGACTCATCGATGACAGCATTGTCCGACCAATCAGTAGCTGGCAGTCGGTGACGTCATCTTTTAGTATCGACTCAGCTCACTTGGAACCAGAGCGGAGTAGGTACTAAAACTAGCTTGTTTTAGGAGGTACCAGGCTAGTGGAAACATGCTGCAAATCGAGTAGGGCCGAGTAGAGTAGGGCCAAGGCGTACTAGTGGAAAAGGGCCATAAGAATCGTTTTACAAAGTGATAAGAGCAGAAATCTTTAACACTAAATGTGTGCGCACTCAGACCGACTGTCGAGGCAAAAGGTAACATCAACGAGAATAAACCCCCAAACCTCTCACAGTCACTGGGCACAGTGGTCTGGACAGTGTATGTTCAGATTGAGGGGCCTCATTTTTAATGAAGTTGTGCAGTGACATCCCATCAAGCTAAATGTATGGATGCTGTTATATTGCATCATAAATGTGGGCTATAGACCAGGTTTAGACTGGGTTTAGACTCTTGTCCAGGTTTAGACTATAGACCAGGTTTACACTGGGTTTAGACTTTAGTTCAGGTTTACACTGGGTTTAGACTCTTGTCCAGTTTTAGACTTTAGACCAGGTTTAGACTGTAGACCAGGTTTAGACTATAGACCAGGTTTAGACTTTAGACCAGGTTTGGACTTTAGTTCAGGTCTAGACTATAGACCAGGTTTACACTGGGTTTAGACTTTAGACCAGGTTTAGACTTAAGACCAGGTTTAGACTATAGACCATGTTTAGATTTTAGACCAGGTTTAGACTTAAGTTAAGGTCTAGACTATAGACCAGGTTTAGACTGGGTTTAGACTCTTGTCCAGGTTTAGACTTTAGGCCGGGTTTAGACTGGGTTTAGACTTTAGACCAGGTTTAGACTTTAGACCAGGTTTAGACTATAGACCATGTTTAGACTATAGACCAGGTTTAGACTTAAGTTAAGGTCTAGACTATAGACCAGGTTTAGACTTTAGTTCAGGTCTAGACCATAGATCAGGTTTAGACCATAGACCATGTTTAGATTTTAGACCAGGTTTAGACTTAAGTTAAGGTCTAGACTATAGACCAGGTTTACACTGGGTTTAGACTTTAGACCAGGTTTAGACTTTAGGCCGGGATTAGACTTTAGACCAGTTGTAGACTATAGACCATGTTTAGATTTTAGACCAGGTTTAGACTTAAGTTAAGGTCTAGACTATAGACCAGGTTTACACTGGGTTTAGACTACAGACCAGGTTTAGACTTTAGACCAGGCTTAGACTTAAGTTAAGGTCTAGACTATAGACCAGGTTTAGACTGGGTTTAGACTCGAGTCCAGGTTTAGACTGTAGACCAGGTTTAGACCTCAGACCAGTCGGTCAGACAGGTGTGAATGATCATTGATGTTTTAACAGTGTGAACACCTGATGAGGGCACACCTGAGCTTCACACCTGAACAGCCTGCTCTGTTCACACGATGAGTTCCGGATTTAACATCAAATCCCCTCAGATGATGTGGGCGTCAGGGTGACATCATAGCCTGACAGAGCCTCGGACTTACTCACAGAAATAACCCAGCGCTCCACAGTTTCACTCCAAACGGAGGAAACACTGCCAAAGTCTGGAGGCTCGTTCACACAGGACGATCTTTACCTCCACCAAGGAGGTTATGCCGTTTGTTTGTTTCTCTGTTAGCAACATAACTCAAAAAGTTCTGGACAGATTTCGATTACATTTTCAGGAAATGTTCAGATTGGGACAAGGAACAAATGATTAGATTTTGGGAGTGATCTGGATCAGCGTAACACCGCCATGATGAAAAATGTGATTTTTGTGAGTAACTACTAAACTAAAATAGATATCACTATGAATCCAATTGTTAATGGTATGTTTTCATGGTCAAGGGACCCAAATATTTAGATGAAATGAAGGTAGGAATAATATTTATGGTAAAAATCCTAATATGGGTGAGGACTGTGGGGCTCTCAGAGTGACTTAAGACCATGTTCTAGAGTGTAGATCACTTTTCAGACTTTAGAGCATGTTTCAGATTTAAGACAAGACCCTGACTTTAGACCCTGTTCCAGACTTTAGACCATGGTCCAGACTTGAGAGCATGTTTCAGATTTAAGACAAGACCTGAGACTTTAAACCCTGTTCAAGACTTAAGACCATGGTCCAGACCTTAGACCATGTTTCAGAGTGTAGACCTTTTTCCAGACTTTGGACCATGTTTCAGTCTTCAGATCTTGTTCCAGATCTTAGACCATGTTCCAGACTTTAGACCATGGACCAGACTTTAGACCTTGTTTCAGACTTTAGACCATGTTCTAGTCTTTAGACCATGTTTCAGACTTTAGACCATGGACCAGACTTTAGACCTTGTTTCAGACTTTAGACCTTGTTTCAGACTTTAGACCAAATTCCAGACTTTAGACCGTGTTTAAGACTATAGATCACGTTTCAGGCTTTAGACCATGTTTCAGACGTTAGACCATGTTTCAGATTTAAGACAAGGCTTGAGACTTTAGACACTGTTTAAGACTTTAGACCATGGTCCAGACTTTAGACCATGTTCCAGATGTTAGACCATGGTCTAGACTTTAGACCATGTTTCAAAATTTAGACCATGCTCCAGTCTTAAGACCATGTGTCAGACTTAAGACCATGTTCCAGGCTTTAGACCTTGTTTTAGACTTAAGACTTCAGACACAAGACCATGGTCCAGACTTTAGACCAAGTTCCAGACTTTAGACTACGTTCCAGACTTTGGATCATGTTCCAGGTTTTAGACCAGGTTTCAGACATTTGGCCTCAGACAAGACCATGGTCCAGACTTTAGACCACGTTTCAGACTTTAGATCATGTTCCAGACTTTTGACCATGTTCCAGACCTTAGACCATGTTTCAGAGTGTAAACCATGTACCAGACTTTAGACCATGGTGGCTGTGATCATAAAACCAGCAGCTCCAGTCTTTGAGGCCCCCCAGGCCCCACCCCCAAACAGGAAACAGGCTCATTAATCAATCCCAGATGTGTTTGATCCTAACATGTGTCTGATTTTGTACCTTAGCAATCGGTGGTTATGATAACATCAGACTGGTCATCAGTAATTACAGAGATCAGGAACACCAGGCTGAGAACATCCAAGAGAAACAGCTCAGACCATCACGTCGTTCCAAACAGGCCAACAGTTCAGTCAGACTGAGCTGCCAAAGATATCAGGAATAATCAATAATCTCTCTGAAAATAACAGTCCATACACCGGGGATCTGCTGGACCCAGAGTTTGATTTTCTTACACCTCTCCCATGACTGAGTTTTCTTTAGCAGACTGGAGCAGACCCCCTCTGAGGAGAATTCGTTATTACTCCAGTAATAATAATGACTGTTATCACCATTATCACCATTATCATCATTATTGATATTATTATTATTGTTACAGAATGATTTGTTTCACACAGGAACCGTTCTACCTCAGGTCACAGCCAAACTCTAAACTGGACCATTTTAACTCTGATTCTGAACACCGTCTGGGACGTTTCCATTTGATGATTTTGGCTGGGCGCTCTTTGGCTCTGCTTCTTTCTCACATACTGTCCCGGTGATGGATCCTGGATCGTGGTTCTCCTCTTTGATATCCCTGCTGGTGAGACTCCAGACTAACTCTTTTGATACTGGACTAAGACGTTCAGGTGACTGTCACTAACAAAGCTCGAGTGACAGCAGGGTACGGATCAGGACGTCCCATCCAATGTCTTCCCCTCAGACTCAGATGGTCTGAGTGGAAACTCCAGGTTAGTCTGAGGCCCCGTTTACAACTCAATAAAACGTCAGGAAACAGATGAGATTTCTGCCGTCTGTTTACCTGAGAATGGCGCCCAAAGTTAGCCTTGCAGGGCAGACAGACCTGCAGGTCCGTCTTGCCAGCCTCCGATGTCCAACAAATTCAGCTAACAGTCATTAACTGTTGTTAGCTGTTAGCGGCTAAGTTAGCCGCTATGGCTAATGTCCATGAACTGTTTTTAACTGTTGTTAGCCATTAGCCGCTACATTAGCCGCTATGTATGCTACAATATAGGAGGCAACCCTGCTTGATGTGGATTGGTCTGTGATGAATGTGACGAGCCAAATGATTGTCCAATCACAAGCTTGTGGTTTTTTTTTAACGTTCTGCCCCTGAAAACAAATTTAAAGGGCTCCTACCCAGATGGACTAGTGAAATATTTCTGTGGCAGATATATGGAGCTGTCCATCTGGCTTGTCAGCTTAGCACGAAGTGCCTGAATCTATAAACTTTATAATCCAGGGCCCAGAGTCAAACATTTCAAAAACGTTTTTGTATCTGTCTACGTGTAAACAGGAATCAACGTTTTCAGGGAAACCAAAGACGAATGGTGCATGCCCAGTACTCTTTCAGATGAAGATTTCCCAAGCACCTAGGAACAACAACAACAGCAACAACAACAACAACAGCTACACCACTACCTACAACATGTGTGCTGCTTACTGTGCTCAGATTGTTGTCCAGACAAAAAAGTTCACGCCCATTCGTCATTGTTGTTTGTATTTCACTGTGTCACTGCATCACCAGCTACTGGCTTGTCAGCATGACGTGTTTTCCATTGTTCTCACGGACATATGAATGCTAGGGCTGTAACAAAATTTTGTGCCACGAGATAAAAAATGACGAAATAAAATTCAAAGACGCACGAAATAAAAGCACGAAATAAGAAAACTCAAAAACATTCGCTTCAGAATGTAGGAAGACGAGGTCGAGGAATTAGCTGACGCTCCTTCGTCAGATAAATTGGTTGTGTGGACCTATTTTGACTTTCCATGTAAAAGACGAGAGAACGGTGAGAAGATTGCGGACAAAACAACAACCGTGTGCAAAATATGCCGCTACAGTTCACCGTATACTGGGACGAGTACAACTACCAACTACTTTGAACTGGAGACAGGCAGCAACTGTATGTTTGTGTAAGTCTGCATAAAAAACAATATTTGATTTTTGCATCTACTGTTGAGTTGACAGAATTTGATCATACTTGAAGATCAGAAGTATATGCACTGTTATAGGCTAAACATTATAGTTCACAGTTCAGACATCTATAGGTCTAAACTGCAGCTCTGAGGACTGCTATTTGTTTTCCTTTTCATTCAAGAATGTACTTATCCTGATTGTTACAACAACAAAGCACTTTTTATTGAGATTTTATGTTTGTATTTGCACTGTAGTCTAAATAAGGGGAAAAAACTACTATTTGTTTTTTTTCAAAGAGCATTTATTTTGTACTGATGCAGCAATATTTTTTGTATGTCTGCATTAGGAAAATAAAGAAAATGAGATTTTTGCACAACTTCCTACTGATGGGTATCGTGAGTATTTCGTATCATGAGCCCTGTTTCGTATTTCATACTGATTCGTGAGTTGACCATTTTGTTACACCCCTCGTGAATACGCATCATTTTCACATTATCAGTGTGAATACTTAGTGCTTTTAAAAATGTAAAGGTAAAACGTTTCTGTTTCTGGTTACAATATAGTCCTGCAAACGGGATTGGCTGAATCTGGACTAAAGGATTTAAAGACAGTTTGGACCTTCACAGAGTCAGGGTTGTCGTATGTGTTAGCTTGCTCATTAGCTCACCTGTTAGCTTCCAAAAGCGTTTGCCCCCCCACCCCCCACCCCCACCCCCCTTTTTCAGAAACTTTTGTCCCACAACCACAAAACACTTGAACCCCCCGGACCCCCTCAACAACCCTTAGTCCCTGCTCTGACACAACTGACCTTGGTGTCAACCCCCCAGGCCCCCCTCTGCAACCCTTTCTCCACGCCGAGGGGTCAGGGTTCAGTTCTCTTGCTGCTGCATCATGGGAAATGTGGTCAGGCAAGGGGGGGTTGTAAGGCTACGTGTGTGGGGGGTCACATCCCCAATCAGTGAAGTAAAACAGAGCCGTCGTCAGGGTGGCTGATTAATTCAGTGGGTGGGGGGCTGGGGCGAGCCAGAGATGAAAGGGAGGGCGCGGGGGAGCATGACAAGTTTTTTACACGATAGAGGGTCTGCTCAACATCCAGAGAGGAGAGGGATATTTCACAGCTGACAAGAGTGTGTGTGTGTGTATGTGTGTGTGCGTGTGTGTGTATGTGTGGGTGGTGGTGGTGGTGGGGGGGGGGGGCTGTTATGTAACATCCTCTCTGGGGAGAGAGGGTCGAGTGAGAGCAGAGCAGGAATGTCTCTCTCTCTCTTCCTCTCACTCGCTCAGATGTCAGCACACACTCCTCACACACTGGATGTTTGAGGCCCCCTCCCCCCTCCCAGACTCAAAGCTGCAGCTCCATCTCACCTGTCTGTGTTCATGCACCTCGGTATCTGTATTGGCCCTTTTCCACTAGCACGCCTTGGCCCTACTCTACTCGGCCCTACTCGATTTGCAGCGTGTTTCCACTAGCCTGGTACCTCCTAAAACAAGCTAGTTTTAGTACCTGCTCTACTCTGCTTCCAAGTGAGCTGAGTCGATACTAAAAGATGACATCACCGACTTCCGGCTACTGATTGGTCAGACAATGTCGTCATCGATGAGTCATGAGCGCAACGATCTAGCATGCTAGCGGTAGCTACCATTAGCTTACCCTCATCCGTCTTTTCTTTGCAGCTGGATTGCTCTCGTCCTCGGCTTCATTCTGTTGTATAGCTTCCAAAACTCTCCTGTGCTTCTCAAGGGGAATTTCTTCTTGCCACCTGCAGCCTTCTGCTTTCCTTTTTTACTCGGTTTGTGACAAAAAGCCACAGATTGTTGTGTCGCGATCAAAATGACATCACCGCAGTGCCGCTCAGCTGTTTACAGAGACACTGCACCACTGGGGCTAATGGAAAAGAAGCACAAGGCGAGTAGAGTAGAGCCGGGTAGAGTCGAGTAGAGTAGAGTAGGGCTAATGGAAAAGGGCCATATGTGGACTCTCTTGGGACGAGGAGTGTCAGGCCTCGTGGTTCAGGTCTGGGGTTTCAGACTTAGATCCAGGATGGGTCTCCCTGCAAGGTTAGGCTGAATCCACCTACTCCTTGACAAACATGGTTCATATAAAGTTTACAGAGAAATAATTATATTTACCCATATTAATCATGTAGGCCCTATAACCTGTTGAATTAAATGATAAAATCAGGTTTTAACAGCCCATCCAGCTGAATCTCACACAGGCCCTGTTTACATGGGTAGTTTTCCTCAATCTGATTGAAATCGATCAGATTAAGTGAATCTGATTCGATCTGTTTACATGAACTTTGAGTAAAGAGATCCACGTTCAATCCGTGTTTGCATGGCCCCAGCTGAATCTGATTGTATTGTTTTCTTTTTGACATGCACAGAAGGTCACTCTGCCACTACCTGCAAATGTGTCAGAGAAGAAGAGGTGCACTTCCTGCTTCCTGTTTACCTCTAGAAAGATGGATCCATGTCGTGTTTTGTTGGGTATGCTCTGCGTAAGTCACTATGTGCCTCGTACGTACTACGGAGCGCCTGTGCAGACAAAACAATCCTCTCTTTCAACCCAATCCGCTCCACTCAGCCGTTTATATGAAGCATGGAGCGGATTATCAATCGGCGTAGACTACCTCTTACAATCCGATCCGAAATACAATCAGATTGGCTAAGGTGTTTACATGAGACATTTCTAATCTGAGTGTCAATAGGATTTTTTGACCCATGTAAACGGGGCCACAGAGAGGCTTTGCTAAAGCCTGGCTCACACTACAGAATTTTTTTGTATCACACACATTAAGAGAATCTTGACAGATAATCTTCTCTTTAATTTTAACCACACACATTTCAAGATTTAAAAATCGTGACCAGTGCACACGACAGGATTTCATCAAGATTATTGGACCAGAGAGACGCTCAACGTGATCCTACGTCATATCACCACGTAAACAAAAACACAAAGATGAAGACTCGTGCGGTACTGCTGGCAAACAAATCATTATTCCTTCTCATTTATTGCTGTTCACTCGTAAAATGCATTTGTATAACTGATGTATGTATCAATATCACTTGAGAGCGAGTGCTGTTGTCCTGGATATCAGCGCTGAGTGATTACCTGTGGCACTCTGCCACATTATTATCTCACCTGGAATATTTAATGCAAATGCGATTTCTCTTCAACGCTTATCCTTTTCACATTGGTTGTGATAATCTCTGCATGAGATGTTGTATAAACATTCGTGGTCTTGCCACAGGCCGATAAGACTGTCCATCTCACCCGTACGTTCTCTGTGCTCGCCATTCTTGCATCTGATAACTCCTGTCTCGCTGTCATTTCCGGTCATCGTAGGCAGCTCTCTCTGATTGGCTACTGTCATCCTCAGCGAATAGGAGTTGCGTAATTATCCAGATAAATATCAAACATATTTGAAAATTATCAGGGCGGCTCTGACGAGTCTGTGAGACGATCGTGGGGGTTAAGATTGATCTGTCATGCGCTCACACTAGAAGATAATCTGATTGTCAGGAGGACTGAATCTGGGATAAATTGGGCCGAGAATCCTGTGGTGTGAGCCAGGCTTAAGTCTCACTAAAACCACATCAGCTCTGAACTTTGTAGATTTCGTGGTAATTTGGCTTCCACTAACTGGACTCAACAGATTCAACACTCAATATGTACCACTGGAGAGACTTTGGGGTGGACAGAACCTTTCCAGTATTGGATGATCCTGTCAATCATAACTATTAATCAGATGATGTAGCAGGCATGCGCTGCTGCCACCATCTAAAGGACAGTAGGTAAAGCCCATCATAGAACTAATGCTCTCCAACATGAAGAGGAGCCAAAATTTAAGCTTCATTTAATTAAGAAACGTGAAAAACTGCTATCAGACCTCTTAGCATCCATGCTAACCTATGTCACTTTCTGCAGTTGTGTCACTTGTAGCTCCACCTCTTCCTGTTTTAAAGGACTCTGATTGGGCTGTGCCACATTGGGCTGCTCACAGTTCTTCTAGATTGAAGTTTTAAGAGGTGGATCTGATTACAGACATTAAGGGCCTGAATAAGGACTGATAAAGTGCGTGTGGAAGTATAAAAAAATGCACACGCTATTAGTGGGTGCAGTGCAGGTGATGTACCACCACTGCTTGCATGTGTGCTACCGGCTGTCACCATGGAGACTTTGTGAAAGCAGAGTGGCCGTAAATGAAAAACAAAGTCCCATCAGACCAGGAACAAATCCACATAGGTCCAAACCTCAAAATCAAAGCAGTCAGCATTTGATCCTCCAGAATATCTACTTACCAGAATGGAAGGTCAGAAAGGGGAGGGTAAGTGATCAGGCAGCCTCATAAATCAGGATTTATTTTATATTTATGACATGAATTCATACATCAGAGATGAAAACTCTATACCACAAAGGGTTAAAGCTCCAGAGGATCCTGGTACCAAAACCACGGAGAACAGGGCCGGGCCGAGCTCAGGCCTCAGATGGAAGCGCTCCAAACTCTGATGAGCTCCAAACTCTGATGAGCTCCAAACTCTGATGAGCTCCAGTCTGTGTTTGTGTTTGAGTGTGGAGGCAAATCCTCTGTGTGTGAGGAGGACAGGACTCCTGGTCCTTGAACGCATCGTCTCTTTGGATACCACACGACAGCTTCAGGGTTGACTCCTCCTGTCGTTAAGGGCTCGGTCACGATGTGAGCGTGCTGAGCTTTAGGGTGAATGAATCAGATCACTGGAGTGACGAGGGTGGGTTTGCTGAGGCGGACCTCGATGGTTGCTGGGATGTGCTTTGCCGTTGGATGGGGCCTCGGGGTGGCGTCACATATCTGAGCTCTGTGTAATCGTGTGTTTTATTCCTGCGGGTCGATCCAACACATTCGCTCAGAGTGAAACCACATGATGTCACCTCCTTATTACATAATAATCAGACTTTATTGAACTTTAATTCAGGTTTGATTCTGTTTCTGCTGCCAGCAGCTCTCTGTTACATAAAACTCCTGCTGGATGGTTTTTCCTCAACGCCACTGAAGGAGGCCTTCAGGTTCTCATCCTCCACAGGCTGATCATCTGAACACAGGAGAAGCCTCAACGTCTTCGGCCAAATCTGAAAAGATTTAAAGATCAATGTTTGATTCTGGAGGTCAGAGTTGAAACTTTGTTTTTATCCACAATATCTGAAAAATACTTTGAGCTGTTTCCTACTCTGTACAAAAGGCTGGTTGTTTTAACTTAAAAAAAAGTTAGTGTCTGGGCTGAATTAAAATTTTAAGTTTTCTGAATTTATAAATTTAAGTTCAGTTGAATTAAGAACAGTTCAGATCAAGTGAACTTCTTAAGTTCAATAAACTTGCTATTAAGTCAGCTCTACTTGAATTGTTTAGTTTAACAAACTTCTAAAAGCAATCCAATTCCAATAGTATTTTTAAAGCCAACACAGTAATTAAACTTCTTTAAACTACAGTTTTAAAGGTAAAACAACTTGATCTGAAGTTCAGCTCACTGATGATTTGGAGCTAAATTGACTTATTGCATTTGGATTTAACTTAATATTTCTCTTTAACTTTTACTCATTTTGTTCTGCGTTGACACAAGTTTATAAAATAAAGTTAATATTTGCTTTAAGAAAAACAATCTTAAAGCAGAAACAAAGGTCTAGTATTTAAAGGGTATTATTGCCAGACAAACCAAAACAACCTCTGTTCTTCATGCTTTAATAAGACAACTGGACATTTTTATCACATGTTCAATGTGGATAGCAAAACAGCTCTGCACAGATTCAAGATACATTTGACACAAAAAAAGTGCTTGTGGGAAAAATGCCTCCTCATCCACAAATGTTCTTTAACTTTTACTAAAATTCATCTGGCTTGCATGACGGCTCCTTTGGTGGAAAACAAGCTTATAGCTCACATCTTTACTGTTTTATTTCTTTTTTCACATTTGTGGATGAGGATCAGTGAGCTGAACTTCAGATCAAGTTGTTTTACCTTTAAAACTGTAGTTTAAAGAAGTTTAATTACTGTGTTGACATAAAAAAATACTATTGGAATTGGATTGCTTTTAGAAGTTTGTTAAACTAAACAATTCAAGTAGAGCTGACTTAATTACAAGTTTATTGAACTTAAGAAGTTCACTTGATCTGAACCGTTCTTAATTCAACTGAACTTTAATATCTAAATTCAGATAACTTAAAATTTTAAGGCAGTCCGGACACTAACTTTTTTAAGTTAAAACAACTAGCTTTTTTTTTTTTACAGTGTACAAACTTTGACCACAAGTCCATTGTAATGTAAGGACAAAGTCATTAGATTTTGAAGGTCAAAGTCCAAGGTCATGTAACATCTTATCTGCCTTTGTTATTGATGAACTTGTGGAGTGAATATGCATCAAAACTCCTGATGGGACCGTCCTGCAGTGCCCACATGTCCAGTCTGACTCAAGAGATTTAAGAGACTTTGAAAGTGTCATAACTGCAGAACCTCAATCAATCAATCAATCTTTATTTGTATAGCGCCAACTCACAACAAGTGTTATCTCAAGACACTTTACAATAGAGCATAAAGCTCTTCATTTTGTGGATACACATATATGCATAGATACATATATACATATAAAATATACATATACAAATATAAACAAATATATACATCTAACACCAACATGAATCCATGTAGCCAATCATGAATCCCTCCATCATGGCTCAAGAAAAAACCTTCTGTTAAGCAGCAGGAAATCTTGAATGTGGATCCCAGTCTCATGATGAACAGCAAATCCACACCATGCTGTGTTGGTGTGAGGGTGAAGGAAGGAAGGTAAGAGGAGACAAGTGGACTAAAGTAAGAACTAAAGTTAGTAACAGATCCATGAACCATAGACCTGTTGTCTGATTTATTAGAGGTTAGCCTCTTGAGATGCTACATCTGGTTTTCAGGAGGGTCCTCATGTCTGAATGGTTGTGGTGATCATTTTCTAGAAGTATAATCTATGATATTTTACTAATAATAAGAATTTATGGTAGTGAACTCATGGATGCCCAAACCACAAGATCATCCCTACCATATTTGTCTCTGTTAAGTATAAATGTCTTAAAGGCCTCTTGAGATGTGACATCCCATTTTCAGAGGGACCTCATGCCTATGTGGTGATAAAAATAGATACTATAGATGCATCAACATGGATAGAGACATCATGCTAATATCTACATTAAAAGTTATAATGATTATGGGAATGGAATGTTCCTAATGAAATGTCCAAATATGTGTCATGTCTGTAATTGTAGTTGTTGAGGCTTCTTGAATCCACAGCAGCAGGAAGTCTACACCAAGGATCCCAGGCCACCTACAAGACAAGAGCCAGAGACGAGTACAGGAGCAAACAAAAGGGGCAAAGGCAGACCTACTGAGATTTACACTCAACCATAGTGAGCACAGAGGATGGTCTCAAGAAGAGGAAATACCCAGTGAGCTGCACATATCTGGATCAAAACGCTTGTTGAGCACAGAGGAGAATGATCAGAGTGGTTGGAGATGTTAAAAAGACAACAGAAACACTCTGTTAAACCAAGGTCCAGCCATGAACAGATGGTCCACAACCCAGAAGACCACACAAGGTGCCACTCCTGTCAGCCAAGACTCACTCAAGCTCTTCACAACTGGACCACAGAAGATAGTCCTGGTCTGAAGAGTCTGGTTCTCTGTTCCACATTCAGATAGGCTCAGAGTTTGGTGTGAACATCATAGAGCATGGATCCATCCTGCCTTGGATTAGCGGTTCAGGCTGATTAAACACTGAAAAAAAGTTTGTTTATTTAATTGAAGTCATGTTCATCCTTGTCAGATGTCTGTGAGAATCTCTGATATCAAACATTTCTGTGATGGACATGATTTTTTATCTATGACACCAGAGCTCACTTAGGTTAGGACGATTTAGTTCATCAACAGCCACAGGACCAGAGAGCAGAGACCTCGACTCTTTTGTCCTTCTTCAGTTCTCCCTCTCATGCTGCTGATCCTCATGTTTCTGCTCAGAGCTCAGACTGAGATCAGTAAAGACCAGAGGAGGAGGAGCTCCTGTTTATTCAGGAGAAAGGGGAGCAGGCCCTGTGTGTGTCGAGGTCAGGCTCTCTCTGCTCCTCTGTCCAGAATTAATGGGCCCTGATGGGGGCAGGGCCGAACAATAGGAGCCTTTCAGTGGGACCACGGGGGCCCCTGTTCAGTGCCCGTCCTACAGTCATGGTAACCTGTGCCAGGGCAAAGACACTATGGCTGCCATCCTGCTCTGGGTGTGTTACTCTCCCTGAAAAAAGCGTCCGGACTCCAGAAACTAAACATCCCCAAACACTTGCATTTACATGAAACAAAGTTTGTTGATTTAAACTTTGAATCAGAAAAAAATTCTTTCATTTGGAGCTGAAAACAGCAGCATGTTTAAAAAAAAAATCTAGAACAGGAGCATGTTTAACCCCGTGTCATATAACTTTTCCTCTAGTCTAGTACCTGTTCAGTGGAGACAGGCGTGGACTGCAGCAGATCAGTCTAGTCCCTGTTCAGTGGAGACAGGCGTGGACTGCAGCAGGTCAGTCTAGTCCCTGTTCAGTGGAGGCAGGCGTGGACTGCAGCAGGTCAGTCTAGTACCTGTTCAGTGGAGGCAGGCGTGGACTGCAGCAGGTCAGTCCAGTCCCTGTTCAGTGGAGGCAGGCGTGGACTGCGGCAGGTCAGTCTAGTCCCTGCTGTTGTTACTTGAGCAGAATGTGTCTTAATGTCTCTGAAATAATCAGGACGTCCCTGATGGCAGTATGTTGCTCCTTAACCTGTCTGTACCTTTCAGCATTGATGAAGCCTTCACAGATGTGCAGGTTACCCATGCCACGGGCACTTACACCCCCCCATACCATCACAGATGCTGTCTTTTGACCTTTGCTCTGATAACAGTCTGGATGGTCCTTTTCCTCTTTAGCCTGGAGGACACCACGTCCATGATGTCCAAAAACAGTCTGAAATGTGGACTCAGAACACAGCAGACTTTTCCACTTTGCCTCAGTCCATCTCAGACGAGCTCGGCCCAGAGAAGCCGACGGTGTTTCTGGGTGTTGTTGATATTTGTCTTTGTCTTTGTCTTTGCGTGGTAGAGTTTGACCTTGACCTTGTAGATTTAGAGATGAACTGTGTTAACTGACGACGGTTTTCTGAAGTGTTCCTGAGCCCATGTGCTGATGTCCTTTACACAATGATGCTGCTCTATAATGCAGAGCTTCCTGGGGGATTACAGGTCACAGGCATTCAATGTTGGCCTTCAGCCTTGCTTGTTATGCACAGAGATTTCTCTAAATCTCTTGAAAGTGGTGAACCTCATCCTTGCTTGGTAACAGTTGAACTGAACTGTTGCAGTGCGAGTATTTGGATAAACACAACGGTTTATCAGTCTGAACATTTAATATCTTCTTTGGAGTGTTTGATTAAATGAAAGTCCAAAAGTGTTATACAATACAAGACAATATTTTCTCTTTTTATTTGGTTAAACAAAACGTCCCAATCATTGTAAAGGAGGCTTGAATAAACAGTTGGCTACCACTGATCATGGCTGTAGCCAGGTATGAGGTCAGCGAGGTCCGGACCTCACCTATTTTTTCCGAGTTTTTTTTTTTTTTTTGCCCAATATGCCCAACTGAATAAAACATAAACTCATAAAAACTTGAAACCTCTCTTTGAAAACGTGCTTGTAAATTGTAAATTGTGGTAAACATCCATGGGCTTTGTGTTCTGTTTGTGCCTGTGTGCATGTTGCGGTGAACAGCTGTTTGATCAGCTGATGCACGTACCGCAAATGCGCCCTGTGTGACAGCTTTGCCAGCGGGCCAAACCCCATTCAAAAACTAGAGTGTTTTTATTATTAGCACTTTGTAGACCATATCCCCGCCCATCTACACCTAGGTGACCACAATATATGTTTTTTAGATAATTCGGAACTAGTTTGGCCTGTCAAATCATCTGATCAAAGCCAGTTTATTTACTTTTACTTTTTTTTTTTTTTTTTTTGAGGAGCGCCTGGCTCATCAGCTGGCCGAGCACGCGTCACGATGATGCGACTACTCAAAGACCTCGAGTCACGTGACGCGTGCTTTGTTTTCAGCTCATATTCATTTTAATATACCCATTCCACTGAAAACAAGTCACAGAGAGCAGGGCAAACATGTCCAAGAGATTAAAACAGAATACACTGGATGCATTTCTGGCAAAGAAAAGAAAGAAATTGACAAAGAGGAACATGAAACTAAGGAGAATGGAAGAGAGAATCGGGAAAGTAAGGTGGAGCACAGAGAGTCTTGTGTCTTGTGTGACTTGTAGCCTAAAAAAAAAAAAATAAAAAAAGTGTCCCCATCTTTTAACCATTTTGATATTTATTCAGGAGTATAAATCTGCAGTCAGGAGTCCCTCTCATGAACTCTATCTCAGTCTGAGCCCATCTGCTGAAATCACATTTTTAAACTCAAACATCTTTAAACAGCAGAAGAGTAAAAGAGTGAGTTTGTCCTTTCTGATGAAGCTAGATCAGGCTCTCAGTGTGTCTCATGGTGAGGGTCAGAGGTCAGGTGTCTGCACTGAGAGGTGTGCTGGTGCTGAGTTGGACACTAGGGGGCAGTGTTCAGATGAGCTGGGACAGAGGCTGCTCTCTCTCTGCAGGTCAAATCAGCAGCACCGGTCTGAGTTTCTGATCAAGTCCTGTTACATAACTCTGATCTTCATCGTTTGTGATCTTTTTTTCTGTTTGTGACGAGTCTGGCCTCGATTCACCCGAGAGCGAAACTCACAGAAGGCCTCCCGCTCCGTCAGTCTGTGTGTCTCAGTGTGTGTATTCATTACAGCATCCCTCACGTCTGGACTAAATATAGACTGACCAACTTATGACATCCATACCACAATAATCCCCCCACACAGACAGATTACATGCAGGCAGGCATGCTGCTGCTGCACCAACATTTATGGACGCTCTCCTGTGCTCGAGCGTGTCTTATTTTAACACCACGCTTTTGTTTAATGCTGTTATCATAAGTCCTCTAATAGACGCCCCCCATAGATTCAGTCTCTTTCACAGGTCTGGATTTGGTGTCTGTTTGGTAGACAGGTCTTCTGACAGTGCATGGAGCTGTCACAGTGTACCTTTACGGATGATTATTGACTCTATTATAAAGTACAGTCATCACAGTGAATTAAACAATCATAGAGCTTTTATCAGGTGACTGTTTGAGTCATAACCGTCCAGCCATAGAGACAGACAGATAACAGCAGCACAACCACAAACAGGCTCCTCTGACGCACACACACGGTACATCTGCAGCTTTGACATGTTAAATAATGTTGATAAAAGTGAAGGTACCATAATAACCCCAATGCCAATGACGTTGGGACATTATGTATAAAGTAAATAAAACAGAACATACCTGATTTACAATTGTTTGCGGCCTAAATTTAACTAAACACCTCACAAAGATGTGATGTCTAACATTCAAACTGAGAAAACAAAATTGACCGAGGAAAATTTTCGCTTGTTTTGTTTCTGATGTCTGCAACATGTTCCAAAATTGGGGAAACAAAATCCCAAAACTTGAGCAAAGCTCGAAAAACACGTTTTCACAAGCACGGATGGTCATCACATTGTGAGCAAGCTGTGTGAGCAAAAGTCCAACAGTTTAATAACACTGGCCCCGTTTACATTGGTAGTTTTCCTCAATCTGATTGAAATCGGTCAGATTAAGTGAATCTGATTCGATCTGTGTACGTGAACTTTGAGTAGAGATCCACGTTCAATCTGTGTTTGCATGGCCCCAGCTGAATCTGATTGTATTGTTTTTTTGACATGTGCAGAAGGTCACTGCCACTACCTGCAAATGTGTAAGAGAAGAAGAGATGCACTTCCTGCTTCCTGTTTACCTCTAGAAAGATGGATCCATGTTGTGTTTTGTTGGGGTTTCTATTAAAAAGTTTGTTTCCTCCACCGTCCAGTTCTTCTGTTTGTTCGCCATGTTTGTTTGGGCACGCTCTGCGTACGTCACTACGTGCCTCTTACGGACTACGGAGCGCCTACAGACCGAACAATCCTCTCTACCAACCCAATCCGCTCCACTCAGCCGTTTACATGAAGCATGGAGCGGATTATCAATCGGTGTAGACTACCTCTTACAATCTGATCCGAAATACAATCAGATCCTGGTGAATCAGATTGGCTAAGGTGTTTACATGAAATATTTCTGATCTGACTGACCTTTCAATCTGATTGTAAATAGGATTTTTTGACCCATGTAAATGGGGTCACTGTTACTTAATGCGCTGGCAGCACATTGCCACCTGAGGGAACAAAGGTCACAGGCATTCAGTGTTGGTGTGAGCCTTACTGCTTACATGCAGAGATTTCTCTGGATTCTCTGACTATGTTTATTACCTCAGCCAGGAGGTTATGTTTTCGGGAGAATCTGTTTTTCTGGTTGTTTGTCTGTCTGTGAACAAAATAACTCAAAAAGTTATGGATGGATTTTGATGAAATTTTCAGGAAATGTTCAGCATGGGAAAAGAAAGAACTGATTCGATTCTGGTGTTGATCGGGACCACCATCTGGATCCGCCCTGACGAAACATGCGATTTTCGTGAATAACTACTGAACTAAAATAGATATCATTATGAATCCAGTTGCTAATGGTGTGTTTTCATGGTCAAGGAATCTAAATATTTACATGAAATAAAGGTAGGACTAATATTTATGGTAAAAATCACAATATGGGAGAGGACTGTGGTGCTGGCGGAGGTCTGCGCTCTCCGAGTGCTTTTCCAGTTATATTATGGGCTGAAGATGAAATCCCATAATTCCTTGCAGTTTTTGTTGAGAAATGTTGTTCTTTAACTGTTCGACTATTAGAACAAACAGTAAGTGTTGCTTAGAGGAAAGGTGTAACACAAAGGTAAACATGCCCCTGTCCCAGCTTTTATGAACCATGCTGCAGCCATCAAATTCAAAATGAGTGAATATTTGAAAATACAATAAAGTTTATCTGTTTGATCATTAAATACCTTGTCTTTGTCAGAATCAGAATGCATGTATTTGTTGCTTCATGCGTTGCACATAAAGGAATTAAGTTTGGTATATTAATGCAAAAAAATCAGGTTATATAGAAAAAAACTAAAGTGACAGTGGGACTAATATACATTAAAACTAGAAAAGCACTCTGAGAGCACAGACCTCCACCAAGCAGCTCAGTTCCACCCATAAATTGTGAATCAACCCAACATTACAGTCCTATATTTATTTTGTATGCTCATTGCTGACTGCAAAATACCAGTCTGCAGGAAGTGTGATTATTGTTGACGTAAATATCATCCAGTAGAGTGACCTAGTCAGCAGTGGGTCTTGTAACTCGTTGACTGAACCAATTTGCTGCTGCTTGTATAGATGTTGGTGATGTGCCTGCTGAGGTGCTTCCAGTGCAAGGGAAGGTGGGAAATAAAGTGACATCATCTTGAAAAACGTAGACATCAGTTTGCAAATTAATTTATTTTAATAAACCACAAGTAAAAGAGGCATTGAAATTTCTCATATTTAGTATTTAAAAAGTATCAAACCGTGACAGAAACGTATCGAACTGAACCGAACTGTGAATTATGTGTATCGTTGCACCCCTAGTAGTTACTTATCTACTGTTTATCTGTAGTATGTATATGCACAGTATATATGTGGCATATATATGTTGTGGAGATATAGGGTATTTTTGTAATGCATATATGTAGTCTATTCAGTTGAATGTTGGTTAAAAAGGATTTTCTATTCATGGTGTTCTGTATTTATTGATTTTTTTCCCATCTCCGTTGGATTTGGGGTTAGTACAGTACTCTATGACACCAGGTCCTGAAGGTCCTCATGGCTGAAGTCTTTAATAACTTGTGATATTCCCCTCCATGCCGTCCCTGATGTCTGATACTTCCACCCTGTCAGTGTGGATCTGACCCGGAGCAGACGATGGGGGTTACCTGGTCTGACAGTGGGGACAGGGTGAGACCTGGAGCCCCTTAATCTGCTCTGTGGGGGTTTTAATCCCATTACAGCAGGAGCAGGAGTCCTGGGACGCTCCGGCTCGCTGCCCTCAGCCCGGCGACACAGCTCCCCATGAGTCTTTGAAGTGAGGGCCGACCGAGAGGACTCATGGACACACGTCTGGAGACCAGTAGGATGGATCTGCGTACACAGAGCAGAACACAGAGACACAAAACACTGGATAAATCAGATATTTTCATAAGTACAAGAACTTTTTCTTTGTGAGGACATAACGGTCAAACATCTTCAGGTGCTCTGAAGATCTGACTGAAGTTTTCAGAAAAACAAGCTCACCCCACAGAGACTGCCCCTTTAGTGCTTCAGCAACTGTAACAAGTCCTGGATACAGGGGCAGGTTTCGGTCTGGTATAAATCCTGGATTGAGGGGCAGGTGTGGTCCGGTGTATGTCCTGGATCAAGGGGCAGATATGGTCTGATATATGTCCTGGATTATGTGCAGGTGTGGTCTGGTATATGTCGTGGATAGAGGTGCAGGTGTGGTCTGGTATAAGTCCTGGATACAGGGGCAGGTGTGGTCTGGTATAAGTCCTGGATACAGGGGCAGGTGTTGTCTGGTATATGTCCTGGATAGAGGGGCAGGTGTTGTCTGGTATAAGTCCTGGATAGAGGAGCAGGTATGGTCTGGTATAAGTCCTGGATCGAGGGGCAGGTGTGGTCTGGTATAAGTCCTGGATCGAGTGGCAGGTGTGGTCTGGTATATGTCCTGGATAATGGGCACGTGTGGTCTGATATATGTCCTGGATAATGGGCAGGTGTGGTCTGGTATAAGTCCTGGATAATGGGCGGGTGTGGTGTAGTATATGTCCTGGCTGAAATGATTTCCCTGGTCCATCCAGCTTGGTCGTAGTTCCAATCATTTTGTGTCTTTCCTGTTGTTGTGTTGAACATTTGAACATGACGCCTGTGGGTGTTGCCTCGCTGCAGGGGACAGTCTCTGGTGGACAGCAGAGGACCTGCAGCTGTTGAGTCCCCCCTGGCTCTGTCCTCGGCCCCTTCATGAAGCTCCGCCCGTCAGACTGGACTTTTCCTCTGGCTGCTCACTCGGTGAAGTCTGTGCCTGTTTTTTCAGGAAAGGGCAGCAGTAGACGTCCTGGACGAGGCCGACCTCATTGTTTGTTTCTGTTCCTCTTTGGGACTCCAGCAGCTGCACTTCCTCTCTCAGGCAGAGCTCTGTGAAGCTTGTGTGTCCACGTTCATGCCTGTATTACTTCTCATCAGTCACACATGGTGCAGCCTGAAGGTCCATGTTGTCTCTGAGGAGGCCTGAGTTTGTCTCCCTGATGTGGACCCCAGGTTTAGGAGATTTAGGGATGTTTTCTTTTTTTTTTTTTTTTTTATGAAACTGGTGAAATTATTTTAAGTTTGAGGTCTGCAGTTCAGCCTGATCCAGCTGCCTAAGGTTTACATCATTAAAATCATCCCATTTTGGTTTCATTTCCCGTCCCTATTAACTGTTCCTGATTCTAGAGGTCATTTTGAACTTTAAGATTCTGCATTTGTGTCCCATTACTGGACGTCCTGACAAGGACAGTTGATGGACTGTCAATCATAAACCTGCCTGATCCTGACAGCTTTGTCTTCACTGTTATACCCACAAAGACAAACCAACACCTTCCTTTAATTTATTAAAGTCATAGCTAAAGGTCTAAAGGTCAAGAGGAACCATAATTCAATGAGCTAATATGAAAACAAAGTCAGTTTGAGGTCATTTTAATGTGATTTTCCAGAATATACCGGCTATTAACACTCATCTGACTCAGTCCCGTCATATGGTCTTTTTCCAGACCTTCACAGAAACACTGCAGCAGAACAGTTTACAAACATCTCAGACATGAGGGCCTCATTTTTGTTAAAGTTTATCATTTTATCCATATATCAGTCAATGATTTAATTGTCATTGAATGATAATTAAATCCACTGAACCAACTCAGGTCAGATTTTAATTTTAGTTCTACAGCCTCTGAATCTTTGGGCTTCACTGATGGACCACCATGAGGGTGCAGGAGACCAATGTGTGGCCCCGGGCCGCCTGTTTGGCTGGTGTGAACCCTGTCAGCGATGATTCTGTAGCTGTCAGCGTGCAGCAGCCTGTCAGTGTGTGTGTGAGCATGAGTGTGTGTGTGTGTGTGTGAGCATGTGTGTGTGTGTGTGTGTGTGTGTGTGTCAGTGATGTGCTGACTGATGTGCCCGGAGGAGGCTGTCAGTCTGTTATGCAGGCTGCAGGTCTCTGCCGGTCTGTGTGTGTGTGTGTGTGTGTGTGTGTGTGTGTGTGTGTGTGTGTGTGTGTCCTATTTTAATGGAAAAAGTTCACAGACTTGTGTGTGTGTGTGTGTGTGTCCTATTTTAATGGAAAAAGTTCACAGACTGATGCTTGGAGAAGAAGAACAGTTTTTGTTGAAGCTCCATCACCCTCTGAAGACCACGAGAGGAGGACCACCATCTGAAGACCACAAGAGGAGGACCATACTCTGAAGACCACGAGAGCACAAGCACCCTCTTAAGACTACAAGAGGACAACCACCTTCTCGAGATCACCTGAGAAGATTAGGGTATGAAGACCCCAAGCAGAGGGGCACCCTCTAAAAACCACGAGAGAAGGATCACCATCTGAAGACCATGAGAGGAGGATCAGGGTATGAAGACCCCAAGAGTAGGATGACACTCTGAAGATCCAAAGAGAAGGACCACCCTCTGAAGACCACGAGAGGAGGACCACCATCTGAAGACCACAAGAGGAGGACCACCACCTGAAGACCACAAGAGGAGGACCACCACCTGAAGACCACAAGAGGAGGACCACCATCTGAAGACCACAAGAGGAGGACCACCATCTGAAGACCACGAGAGGAGGACCACCATCTTAAGACTACAAGAGGAGGACCACCATCTGAAGACCACAAGAGGAGGACCACCATCTGAAGACCACAAGAGGAGGACCACCATCTGAAGACCATGAGAGGAGGATAACACTCTGAAGACCACAAGTGGAGGACCACCATCTGAAGACCATGAGAGGGGGACGACACTTTGAAGACCACAAGAGGAGGACCACCATCTGAAGACCAGAAGAGGAGGACCACCATCTGAAGACCACATGAGGTGGACCACCATCTGAAGACCACGAGAGGAGGACCACCATCTGAAGACCATGAGAGGAGGACCAGGGTATGAAGACCACAAGAGGAGGACCACCATCTGAAGACCACAAGAGGAGGACCACCATCTGAAGACCACGAGAGGAGGACCATCCTCTGAAGACCATGAGAGGAGGACCACCATCTGAAGACCACAAGAGGAGGATGACACTCTGAAGACCACGAGAGGAGGACCATCCTCTGGAGACCACGAGAGGAGGATCAGGGTATGAAGACCACAAGAGGAGGATCACCATCTGAAGACCACGAGAGGAGGACCATCCTCTGGAGACCACAAGAGGAGGAAGACACTCTTAAGACTTTACCAACACATTTTCGGCTAAGTTAGTCCGTGAATTTATTTTACTAGTCGACCAATTTGAACTATACAGTATCTACATTGCCTTCTTTGTCATTTGTAGAGCCACCCAAAGCCAAAGCAAAGAGACCCTGGAGTGACGCAGAAAGGACGGCAGTGAAACAGCACCTGGAAAGATATGTGACAGAACGGAAAGTTCCTGGTAAAGAGGACTGTCTGCGGGCTATACAAGCTGAGACAGAGCTGTGTGATAGGTCATGGAAAAATGTCAACGACTATGGCCGTGTCCGAAATGGCATACTAACGTACTACATACTATTGTACATACTCATGTGTATATACTGTATACTACATACCATAAGTATGATTAGAATGCCAACACACTGTAGTATACTACTAAGTTTCCCATGATGCATTTCAAACCTCTGACGACAAAAATCAGAAGCACACCAGGCTATCAAATATCTCTGTTGATTCACCACATTTGAACGTTCAGAGAGCATTTTAGGTGAGAAAGTCACCACGTAGAATACCAGAATGTGGTCATTTGAGCCATAAAACTCACGGTACAATTATTTCACTTATTCTTTATTATTCCGTTACTGTAGAGCTTTCATTATGCTATCGAATAATGGTGCTTGATTTTTAGCTCAATGCCGGTCTTAGGACAATTTAACATTTATGATATTAATAATATTATAATCAGTATCTTCATAAATACAATAAAATGTTGACTGCCAACAGACACCCAAGACGATCCGTCCGTTGCCTCCGGCACTTGATTAATACGTACCTACGTATCGCAATGCATTATGGGGCGTTTGAGTGTGACTAGAATGCCCACCTCGCATACTTAAAATTTTTTTACGATATAGTATACATCCGGGTATTTCTCGCACACTCAATCTTTTCATACTATCAAATGCGAACGCACTACATACTTATTTTGACGTCACAGTTAGTATGAGTAGTACGTTAGTATGCCATTTCAGACACAGCCTATACCAAATTGTAACTTTAAACCACAGATCTGCTACAAGAAAACTGAAGTATTAAAGATTAGAGATGCACCATTCCAATTCATAGAGCTAATCTATAGGGATGCACAGATTGACTGCAGCCAGTGCACCTGTTCACCTTAGTTTTATGTGTTGGTAAAGATGCGTCGGTATTTGTTGATTCTCAATTTCAGCTTCTTTAAGTATTAGTGCATCTACACTGATCTTTTCACTTCAGGTTCATGTGTTCTGTGAGCAGCATCAGTACTCTTGACTCTATTTCTGCAGCTTTATTTTACATAGCATTTGCACTTAATGTTAACAGGAAAGTTTGATACCCATTTATATGGAATGTTTTAATAAGCTGAGGAAGCTGCAGTATTTGTCGATTCTCAAATTTAGCTTTATTTATTACAGGTGCATCTATGCTGATCTGTTGTACATGCATCTACTGTTTCCACATGCAGGAGGACCATCCTCTGAAGAGCACGAGAGGAGGACCACCCTCTGAAGACCACTAGAGGAGGACCACCCTCTTAACCTGATGTTTTTACCTTTAGTCTTTCAAAAACATCCTCCTCTATTTAAAAACTCAAACACACTTTATTTCTGTTTTTTACCTTGCGACCTTGTCCATGACCTCTAGTTTCAGATTTGCTCCTCCCAACTTCTCTAACCGGTGTTATGGTCTAACTGGTGGCTGTATTATCTGGTGATGGCAGACTGAGGGCCTTTTTCAAACCGGCCCCTACACACTCCCCCTCCGTAATGGAGTGCACTCCGTCACAGAGTCACACTCGCAGCTGAATGTAGTTCACTTCATCACGGTGAAGGGCAGGACTACAGCAGTAAGCTTTGGGATAAACTTTCCTCCCTCAGGTGGAAACAGGAAGTGTATGTTGCCATGGTTTCGAAGCAGCATCTTGCATGAGCAGCAGTTCTTGCATTGATCCAGCAATGACTGAAACATGAGCAGATGAGATCCTCCAAAAGGCACGGAGGTTTAAGACGTCTTTTACGTTTGATTACGCAGCACTGAAATGTGAGCCTCTGGACTTTTGTTGCACACATTCTGTAAAAACTCTCTCTGGATATTGATTTTATTTATCTTTATTAAATTATATGAGATTGAATTAAAAAAATCGTCCTTCAATGCATAATTTAATGTAAGATCAATCTATTTAAAGTTTCCCAACATATTTTAAACCCTGGCATAATAATATTTATTATTAATATTTTGAGACTGAACTTGAACCCTGATGGTATGTTATGTTTTAATTTTAATATGTTTTAATGTCAGAGAAGCAAAAAGCAGCTAGGCTATTTTTTCCTGTACTTTGAGTTTATGAAAAAAAATCCTAAGTACATAATAAAAATAAGGAACTGGCCTAAATATTAGCAAAGAACCTTTCTGCAACAATTTTGATCTGCCTATATGTATCTCAGTGCTGAAATTAGCCTAATTAACGTGTCTCAGGTAATTTAAAAAACTTTTTTTATCCTAGGATAATACAAATTATTTCACTTATTCTTTATTATTCTTTCTTACTGTAGAGCTTTCATTTTTCACTCACATTTTTATGAATTATTTGTTTTTCGTTACATTCCTTGTAAATATAAAACATTTAATCAAATAAACTCTTTTTTGGACTAATGCAGGGTAGGCCTTAATTTCATAATCAGCGACATGTACAACTTCAGTTGTAAACATCTGGATGACAATCATGAAATTGTTGTCTTAGTTCAACAGAGTTTCTGCAGGCACTTGCGTGGAACTTACACATTTGTATGTTGCTTCCTCTATGGCTGTCACCGGACACACTTTAGCGCTGCACGTGTTCAGCGAGTCGGCATCCGTGCAGACTCGCTTGTGGAGGGTTTTACAGCCCACTACCCCTCCCCGCAAATCGGTTTGGGATGGCCCTTAATATGGCGGACCCTCCGCGAGGACGTGCAAACGGAGGGGTAGTGGATAGGGAGAGTGTATAGGGGGCGGTTTGAGAAAGGCCCTGAGTAAGTATCTGATGATCAAATCTTTCTGTGGGTCCGTCTGTCGTCCTGCCTCTGATTGGCTCTCCTGCTGATCACACCCTCACGATCTGAACCTGGAGAGTGAACCTTCTCTCTGGTGGACTTGGACAGAGAGGGGATGAGGGCCAAAGGAGGCCCCTGGGCAGCCAGTTGCCCACCCATGGTCTACAGCCTGGTCCTGATCCACAGCCTGGTCCTGGTCTACAGCCTGGTGGTTTGGACTTTGACAAAGACTTTGGTTTCCTTTGTGAGCCTCGTGTTGTTTGCAGAGATGATCGCCTCCTTCTTCTTGTTTTCCTTTTCCAGAGCCCTCTCCCTCACCACACTGTACCCACAATCCTTTGCAGCCCTCTCAGAGCGTGGCGTGGCCCCGGTGTATTTGTGTCTCTGGTCACAGGGCTGTGTTTGTCGCGCTCAGTCGGATGCTAACTTTAGCGTAATGTGTACATGCAGCCCGTCTGGGGGACCACAAACTCACAGGATGGAGCTGGTCTTTGGACTCTGGTCTGGTCTGATGTATGTGATCATGAAGTGAAGCCTGAGCGGCGGTGAGGCCGTCTGACCTGAAACATCTGAAGCTGCTCTCTGTCTCTTATGTAATCAGCCAACTGGGTCACAGTCTGTAGACCAGAACGACCCAAAACGGTTTAGGGGAATCCCTGAAGGATTTTAATGAAGAGCTTCCTCCAGTCCAGCTCCTGACCCTCAAAGTCCTGGGGCCTCATGTAAAGACTTGCATGGATTTTCATCAAAAACATGGAATCCAGAGTTGAAAAATAAACAAGCTAAACACGCACATCCTATGTAGGGTGCTTGATCAAAAAAAAAAAAGGCATGAAAAGGTAAAAAAAAAAAAAAACACACCAAAAAAGAGCTCCCTTGAAAATTGTTTTATTTCAATCAACAGTGACGTTTTAAGCCATACGTAGTGAGTAGCCATTTAAAAAAGGCACGTGACCCAACTCAGCTGGAATTCATTATCAATCAACAGGTACTCACTAGATTGGAGGAAAGGAAACCTCAGTTTGTTATTGGTGCAATTATCACACTACCATATATAAAGGTATTAGGGGTGCAACGATACACATAATTCACGGTTCGGTTCTATATGTCTCTGCCACGGTTTGATACTTTTTCGATACAAAATATGAGAAATTTCAATACATTTTTTACTTGTGGTTTATTAAAATAACCAACATTTGTTTAAACTCAGAGTACATTTTCATTTAATTGAATTAAATGCAACTCTTGCAGCGAAACCAGGCACATTCTTCAGTGCATACTTTGAATCATAAAAACAAAAACACCACCACGTCAAAATAAGAATAAGTAAAAAAATAAATGTATCTAATGGAGAACTCAGCCATCTTATGTGGTGCATTCTTAGCAGCAGAGTAAATATTACAAAGAACGAGCTATAAGTGTATCAAGTGTCCGTACCATGTCCTGAAACCCGGCGTTATCCACAACAGAAAAGGGTCTCATGTCCACAGCAATAAAAGTAGCTATGGCCCGGTCGATTTCCTTTGCCCTCTTTGAATCATGTGCTAATGACTGTCTAAATGACCCAGGTAATGTCTGTAGCATGTGTGCTGCTTGTTGTTTCTGTCTGGTTCCACTTGTTTTAACACCAGGATGACGTCGACGTAGTTTAGCATCGTGTTGCATTTCCGACATACTATTGTGTTTTTGTCCACGACACGCTTTACCATCAGGGTCATACTTAACACTGAAGTCAAAGTAGTCCCAAACGCCAGATCTGAATGATAGTGGAGGGTCTTCAATTTCAGCTGAAGGTAAAGCACTCGCCATGTTGCAGCGCCCTAGCGTATGTAGCTTCTTCTGTCTCAGCAGCTTGGCCGAATGAAAGGGGAGGTGCTGCACGCAGCTCAGCGGATCTGTGCTCGACAATGCAGCCCAGAGTAGTCGAACGCAGATTCACTGAACTTTCAGCGCATAGCACCTCGTCAGAAATAAATAAATACAAAATTGTGTACTGTTCGGTTCATAGGGTGTACCGAACAGTACACAATTTTGCGAGATTCCTCTCTTTACATGATCAGAAAATTAAAAAAAATGAGTAACATGATTAAAAGGGGTAGGGGTTCATGCCTAAATGCTGTATATATGGTTTTATTTGGTTTGAAATCTTCTTAATTTAAATGCAAACATGCGAGCATATCTAGTTCCCCTTTCAGACTGGCCAAAAAACCTGTTTAAACCAACAAGGGTTTAATCGGCGTTTCGACCCTGAAAGCTACACAGGTTTTTTGGCTTCAGTGGGAACATCACATCCGGGTCGACCGGCTAATTTATGGATGACATCAGCGGATTGTCCCCACGGCGTAATATCACGCCCGCCCCCTTCGTCTGTAACTTACCTGACTCTTACCATCGCAGCAAATAATTCCATCCACGTTCATATCATCACTGCCGAGGTCGTGCATTTTTAAAGAGGGACAAAAGTACAAAGTAAAGAAAACCATGTCCACGGCCTCCATGCTACCTTCCATTGTTTACATGGCTGTGTTTCGTCACGCTGATGATGTCATCAATATTGATGACATCAGTTTGATGCACCAGAGGAAAAAAAACAGCCATGCAGCTTGTCTGCTGCTGATTAGACCTCCTGGAAGTGGGAAAAGACTCACTTGTCGATTGTAACCCGTGTTGAAAAAAATCTGTGTTGACCTGCTAATCTTAGTGTGAAAGCGTTAAAAGAATATATAACAGGAAACTTGATTTAGGGTTTCATGTCTTTAATTTTATACACTACCAACATGGATCAAACACTGTTGTTGCAAATCAGCGCAGAAGTGCGTCGGGAATAAGGTGAGGCTAACAAGGCAGCTCACACTTTTACACAGAGGGTTATTAAGATGACTACGCTACACACAGAGACAATCAGGGGCTTGTTTAAAGGATCAAGATGTCATTTAATAAGCAAAAAACAGAAAGTCACAAAGTTCAACCTCTGATTATTGATGATGCTGTGAAGACAGGATAGAATTGGGCGCACATGCTCATGCACTGGGATCATTTTAAGAGAATAACACAAAAACATTTACTCACCAAGAAGCCCCCATCATGCACAGTGCCAGTGTGTAGTCTGCTCCCACCTGCTGTTACTCAGAATATATGAATCGTGAGTTGAACCAGGCCACCTCGCCACATCGTTGGTCAACTGCTTTTGTGCATCATGTATGACCTTTACATCAATCAATTGAATATGTTTCCTGTTGACATATACTGTGATGGTGCTTTTATAGCAAATTCTGCTTTAAAGCTGAATGCCGGCCGCGGAGGACTGCCCTCGGGAACCTATGCTGATGATCCAGTCATTATGTGCCAGTAAATCTTCCCTATCTCTGAACACACGCTCTCTTTGTCTTGCACCATTTACAATGTCTTCTCATAGCCTACTGCTAAAGCAGCCATTTTGTTTAACGGTATTTTTTTGTACCACTTTGCGCCTGCTTTTACATCCACTCAGGTAACTAAGTTAGTTGTTCATCAGTGTTAATCGTTCACGTCTCAGATGTGCACATCACTCAATCTGAGGACTAATTCTTTTTACATTTATTTATTTCAAAGTTTCCTGCATCCCCTTTAAGAGTGGCCAATAAACCAACAGCAGTAGAAATGTGAAGCTAGCACATTTCCACGCTTACAGCTTTTGAACTTGCCAAAAAAAAGGGCGTACGCCACTTTTTTGTGCGTACACGTCGTTTTGTACATGAGGCCCCTGGAGTCTCTTAAAGAAGCGCCCGGCTCAGTATGATCAATCAGATCTGAAGACCGAGCCGGACTGAAGAGAGCAGCGAGGTCTTCTGATGTGGTTCAGCGACCTTGTTAAAGTTTCTGCTGATGCGTCTAAACCTCAGACGGGGTTGAGATGTTACTCTGCTATGGCCAAATGCTAAAGCACCTGAGAGGTGATCAATGAAATCTAAATCTAGTGTTACCCCCCCATTACAATTCTACCATCCAGGTGACAAGCTGTAGGTTTAGATCAGAGTCAGAAGTCATAATGACAATAAAACTGAAACACAGTCGTTTCTGTTCACACATCAGCAGCAGACTGAGCAGGTCACCAAAAATCAGAGATCATTCTGGGGGGTTTCTCAATTCAGAGTTCAGAAGTTTAAACTTTTGTTCGGTTAAAGTTCTGACTTGGAAAGTGCGTCCCAGACTTTAGGGAGTCAGCATTACGATTCTACCACAACTGGGACAGCAGCGTACTCTGCTAGCATCCTCCTCCACATACCTACATGTAACATCTGGTCACCTTGCTGGGAACCACACACATCCTCCTTTTAGAATTTATAAAGGATGACTTTTTTTCAGTTTCTATGGAAGCCTGTTAGTGCAACTTAAAAAATTGAGATAAGAAAGTTAAAATTATAAAAAATATGAGAAAAAAGTCAAAATAATGGGATAAAAAGTTAAAATGATGAGAAATAGTCATAAAGTCAAAATTATGAGATTTAAAGTCAAACTAAAATAGATAGAATATAGAAGGTCATAAATATGACGTAGTCATAATTATGTATGAGATAAGGCAAAATTATGAGATATAAAGTCATATTTATGAAGAAAAAATGGAAAATTATGAGATTTCAAGTCAAAAGTATGAAAGACAAAGAAATACTTTTGAAATTAAAAGTCATTATAAGAAAGAAGGTCATAATTATGAGATAAGTACTCATAATTGTGAAATATAAGGTCATAAGTGTGGGATAAAAAGTCATAATGAGATAAACAGACATAATTATGGGGAAAAAAGTCAAAATTAGGAGATTTAATTTAAAAATTATGAAAAATAAAGTCAAAATTATTGAATTAAAAGTCACAATTATGAGATAGAAGGTCATGATTACAAGATAGTCATAATTATGAAATATAAGGGCTTAAGTATGAGATAAAAAGTCATAATTATGAGGTAAAAAGTCATAATTATGAGGTAAAAAGTCATAATTTTGTTATTTAAAGTCAGAATTATGAAAAATAAAGCAATTATTATTAAATTAAAAGTCATAATTATGAGATAAATAGTCATAATTATGATATATAAGGTCTGAAGTATAGTATAAAAAGCCATACTTATGAGGAAAAAGTCAAAATTATGAAAAATAAAGTCATAATAATGAGATTTAAAATCATCATTAGGAAAGCAAAATACATAATTATGGTTCCCTGAATTATGGTTTTGGTTCCCTGAAATATATATATTTATTAATAGCGGAAACGGGCTTCTATAACGTTCAGGTTTCAACAATTATTTCTTACAACTGTCCGACCTCTTCCGCCATTTTGGAGTTACCTGTTGAACGGTGCGAATTGCATTGTGAGAAGTTATTTTTGGAATCAGACCTGGTTAAAGGAGACCCTGTTTCTAACACAAAGTTCTCAGACAGGTAGCTGACTTGTTTAGAGTTTATTTAATTTATTTTTTAAAGACTTTAATAAAAACTGGACATGTAGCAGAGGACTAACTGCTCATGTGGAACTTTGACCAGCGGTCCAACGAGAGGACGGACTCTGAAACTCGTGAACTTTTGTTCGGGGATCCGTGTGTCCTTTCTCAAGCTCGTGCACGCTCACATGCAGTCTGTGCGTCTTCTTATTGTCCGTCCTGTCTGCACACATTATCTGCCTCTTTGTTCCACTGCCTGATGTTTGTCCTGAACCCCCATCAGGACAGGACCAGCCGAGACCGGGATACCAGGAGGGGACAGGGTGTGTGTGTGTGTGTGTGTGTGTGTGCGTGTGTGTGTGTGTGTGTGTGTGTGTGTGGTGGGGGGGGTCTTGCCATGGTGCCCGGGCTCTAATGGGATCAGAGGGGAGTAGCGGCGTGAGGGGGAGAAGGTCAAGCTGAGGTGCTGCCAACTCTGGTTATCCAGCAGTCGACCCAACGCCGGCGGGACAGGTGCTCTCTCACGCCATCGCTCCCACTCTGCTTTAGCCCCGTTTTTATTTTTTTAACCTTTTTTAGAAAGCAAAAATAAACTAAAATATGGACAAAGGATGTCACGCTCATTCACTCGTTATATCGTGATCCTCTCACACCAGTTTCTTCAGTAGTCTAAGATAGCAATTCAGTAAATCTGATCTCTGTGTACTTTACACACTTTTACCAAAACTCCTTGAATTTCTCAGACTTCATTTAAAGGAGCTATGAGGAGAATCTATTTCTGGCGACATAAAGACTCTGCTACCCATGAGCACGCGCGGCGACTGTCGTAAAGACGTGACCCAAGCCAAAGCGTGTGTTTGTTGTGATGCTAATGAATGCAGCTCGGACCTTCCTCAGAACTCTGCATTGCTTTACAACTTCTTTTTTCAACAACTTACAGGATGCAAAGCCACGAGGTAATGTATCTCTTTCTAGTTACGTAGCGGTAGTTTTTGATGTGTGACAACAAGCAATTTTTGGAAAACTTAGTATTGTAGTTTTGTGGCCGGCTATATATCGCTACTTACAGCCCGGTGCTCTAAGACATGGAGGAGGTTATTCAATTTTCTTTCACACTATTCCTCCGATATGGTAATTTGCCGATGGTCCCTAAGCAGCCGAGCCTTCAGCGGCAGCGTATTGAGACCAATTGAAGTCGTCTGGCTCGCATGACGACTCGTTTGGAGGAAAACGAGCTTGTAGCTCACAGTCTTCATTACAGTAGTCAAAAAGAGGGGTTGGGTTTGGAACTACAATCTTTTGTTGATGAGTTATTGAGCTGCAAAGTCCAAATCTGTGAATATCTTTCTCAGTATACCCAAGTAGATGTTTCCTAGTTTGATCTAAGAGATGGCTTAATTCTTGTAATTTTTTGACTTAATTTCCTTCCTATTTTTTTTTGTTTTCAACATGGCCCTAATCCTCCGTTGTAGAATTGTTATCATGGTGGAAGCAGCAAAAAAACAGAAGAAAAGAAACATTTTATTGTAGGAGATGAAAAAAGAAAAGCAGGAGAGTAACAAGCTAAATGCCCAGACAGGAATAAACACTGGCCCGGCGTTCACTCTCTGATGTGAGCTGAGGACGAGGAGGGATGTCCGCCCGATGCTGATTTAGCCCTGTTATTGTCGGACTTGTAAAGGCATGATTTATTCAAACAGAAACATGATCAGAACCTTATCAGTCCACATGTTTATTTGTCTCTCGGGATGTCCTGTCGGCTGCTCCTCCCTCTGTATGTTAACAAATGCACGTTGGTGTACGACAGTGCAGTTACACTCAACCACCACAGAGGGCACTAGAGAGCTGAAAGTTGGAATCTTACATCGTGCTGCTTTAAATGAAATAGATGTCTGAAATATAGTTTCTACATATGTATGAACATCATGCCAGTAGATCTGATTTTGGCCGCTCCCCAGATACAGGTAACCTCCAACACCTTGATGTCTCTTCTGAGCAAGGCTAATTAAATATTTCATTGTGCCTTTCCAACCAAACTCCTTCAAAATAAGAGAGGATGTATTTTTCCATCATGTTTCCCATTCACCCTCAGACAGAACTATGCCTCCTTCTCTCCCATTTATCTTTAAAATAAAGGCTGTTTGACTTTTGAAAACTGTGGGTATTATTTCAGTGGATACCTTTACTTGTGTTTCCTTTTCTCTGCTGTGGCTAGCTAGGGAGGGTCTGGGCAGGTATTACAATAGCCTGCAGCTATAGACTGGAGGGAGACAAGGAATATGGTGTGAGGCTATAACTCCCTGACATTTAGTTTAATTTCCATGGCTTGTTTTTTTAGTTTTTGATGAATAAATCCAGCCCTTCATTTTGCATCTTCTGCTGATTCCTGGGTGTCTTCTTTCTTTGACCCAATCAGGGAAGAGAGGCGGGAGCTGCAGAATGTGGACGTGATGACAACCGGAAATTGAGAACCGGAAGTTGAGAATGGACATGCCGATTAGCCTATTGTCCTCATGGCTACTCAGTGAAATTTGGTGAAATCTGCCCTCCTCAGAAGTTTACTTGTAGGGATTGTCTTTGACGAGGTTCATGTCACATAAAAGTGTTAAATAAATCATCTGTGTGGTACAATTTAGTGCAAGACGATAGTATAAGGCCGCTAGCTGTTAGCAGCTAAGTTAGCAGCTAACGCCCATGAACTGTTGTTAACTGTTGTTAGCCATTAGCCGCTACATCAGCCGCTATGTATGCTACATTATAGGAGACAACCCTGCTTGATGCGGATTGGTCTGTGATGAATGTGACGAGCCAAACGATTGTCCAATCACAAGCTTGTGTTTTTTTGTAACGTTCTGCCCCTGAAAACAAATTCAAAGGGCTCCTTCCCAGATGGACTAGTGAAATATTTCTGTGGTAGATATATGGAGCTGTCCATTTGGCTTGTCAGGTTAAGACACTGATCCCCAAGTTGCTCCAACTGCTGATTCAGTGGCGTGTAAATGGGTATGAATGTGTGTGAATGTGTCAGCTGGTGCTGATGATAGCTGACATAGAAATCAGAATCATCAGAGTGACTGTGTGGATGTGACCTGCTGCTTCGAGTCAGAGAGACGAGAACAGCACTCTATTCGCTCAAGTCCACGTAAGGCAGACTGTTGCATGCTTTTCTATTCACATTTAAAGAGATGCATGTTCACATGTTTGGTATTGTCTAAAACAAATGGTCTGCAGAAATCAAAATGGACACTAAGCAGCTCTGCCCTGGTCTTGGTCAATCAGGACCTGAAAGCTGAAGCAGAACTGCAGCAACTGAGGCTGTCCTCAGCTGCTGCAGGACCAACTGTCCACTGATACAGGGTTTGACCTGCAGAGGGTCTGATGGTCTGACCTGTAGAGGGTCTGATGGTCTGACCTGTAGAGGGTCTGACCTGTAGAGGGTCTGATGGTCTGACCTGTAGAGGGTCTGACCTGAAGAGGGTCGGACCTGTAGAGGGTCTGATGGTCTGACCTGCAGAGGGTCCGATGTTCTGACCTGTAGAGGGTCTGATGGTCTGGAGTCTCATTTATAAAAGAGTGCGTGGAATCCTTACTAAAAGTGTACGTGCGCCAAAAACCCGGAAATGGCGTGCGCACAAAAAAATTCAGATTATAAAACTTTTCATGTATAAATCAGAATCCACCTGGAGAGGTGCGCACGTGGAAAAGCTGCAAATTACGCCCCCCGCACACCCATAATTAACCATAAATGGTCAATGCAAAGCACCTCATGAATATTTGGGTATATAAATAAGCCTTTCGATCATACGCTTTACGTGTGACAATGGTGACCGAAAGGAAAACCAAAAAAAGGAATTTCTCGGAGACGGAGATTGGAGTCCTGATTGATGAGGTGGATGGCCGGAAAGGTATTTTATTCGGGTCTCACAGGACAGGAATCTCCAACAAAAGAAAGGGCAGCCAGTGGCTGTCCGTCGCTGCTGCTGTTAATGCAGCAAGTGCAACAGAGAGGACAGTGTCGGAGATCAAAAAGAAGTGGTCGGATCTAAAAGTCGAGGCGAAGAGGAGGAATACTTCATCCTACTTCAGTAGTTTGCTGCAGCAGTGGATCACAAACTTCACAAAAATCAGAGAATGACACCACGTCACTGCTTCATGCATCCATTGTGTCAAAACACCCACCTTCTTCATTACGCGTATATCTGCAACGTTTACATGTTAACGGGACCCACACTGACTTCTTTACATACTTTCTGAGAGCACGCGTCAGTCAGCAGTCTCCCTGACTCAGTATTATTATTCATTAAAGTTTTGATCGACGAACAAAAAAATGTTAATTGTTGGCCACATTTTTTTCCTGGGAATCTCCGTTCTATTTATGAGGATATGTAGTCCGAATGATCATGTCAGAGATGCCCTGATTTAATCCCCACACTTAGATTATTTACAGAATAAATATGTGCAGCTGATGAAGATGTGCTGATGGAGGAGGAGAATTGTGTGAAGCCACCGCCGTGTCTCCGTGCGCTCTGTGCGTCTTGATGCAGGCACTTTTATTACAACTAAAAACCGCACTTGTTAATAAATGCGCGAAATTTACAGATATTAATGAAAACTGGTGGCTCTGAGGTTTCTGTGTTAGTCTAATTTTTAACTCTACATCAATGAAAACATTAGTGTCCGGTCCTATGAGGTCCATCCGGATAATGAAGGCGAGACAGCGCTGCAGAAATATGTATGTTGCGGACTTTTAGTTTTTTTGTTTTTTTTGTATATTTTCATAATGAAAGTGACTCATAGGAAACGGCCAATTACACGCGTTATTTATAGCCCAAATAAAACAGTTAGTTTGAATGGTTATGATGACGTGGATCTGTCAGTAAAGTTTGATATTTAGTGAAATAAAATGTTGGAGAGACATCAACATGTATCTGGAGGCTTCAGTTCACCACTTCACCGTCTGTGTCTCCAGTTTCCCATGCCTCCAAAATGTACGTACGTCTGGTCCAGAGTTTGCTTACCGGTGCGCACATTTTACCGTCAGGTTTTTTTTTATAGATCACAAACTTTGCGTGGGAAAAGGCGTACGCCAGTTTCAGGCCCCGTTTTGTGCGTACGCAAGCTTTATAGTCAGACCCCTGACCTGTAGAGGGTCTGATGGTCTGACCTGTAGAGGGTCTGATGTTCTGACCTGTAGAGGGTCTGATGGTCTGACCTGAAGAGGGTCAGACCTGTAGAGGGTCTGATGTTCTAAAGGGGGGCGGTTGTCAGTCTCCGACTCGGTCTTCAGGTTGTTCCCACATCGGTCTCGTTGAGTGCTGGTTGTGTAAGAGGACACTGACACTGATCTCTGAGTGATGGTTTCCTGTCGATTGTGTGGCGGCCTGTCACTGCAGGCTCGCGGCCTGTCGCTGCAGGCTCGCGGCCTGTCGCTGCACGCTCGCGGCTCGATCTTACGTCTGAGGGTGAGAGCCTGCACGCACTTGTTGGTGTGTAAACATGGCGGCCTTCGGCAGGTCTGCTGATCCTGCACCGGGACAGGGAGATTAGAGAAGATCAACACGCTGCAGCATGTTCAGACCGTGTCCGGGTTTAGAAAACTCCAGATCCTCCAGGGGAACAGAGTCAGTCTGAGGCCACCAAGACCTGAGGACTGATACTGTGTGCCCCTCACCAACAAGTCCAAGACCGGCAGGGGCTCAAATCCAGGCCCAGGGTCTCTGCTGTATTCCCTGCCCTCTTAAAGACCAGGTTTAGACTTTGAACTCTATTAAAACTGTAGACCAGGTTTACACTGTGAACCAGATTTCGGGCTGTAGACCAGGTTTAAAATGTGAACCAGATTTCAGTCTGAAGACCAGGTTTAGACTGTGAACTCGATTTCAGGCTGTAGACCAGGTTTACACTGTGAACTAGATTTAGGCTATAGACAGGTTTAGGCTTTGAACTCTATTAGAGCTATATACCAGGTTTAGACTTTGAATCAGATTTAGGCTGTAGACCAGGTTTTAAATGTGAACCAGATATAAGGCTGTAGATCTGGTTCAGGCTGATGACCAGATTTCAGGCTGTAGACTGGTTTTAGACTGTGAACCTGATTTAAGGCTGTAGACCAGGTTTAGACTTTGAACCAGATTTAGACTGTAGACCTGGTTTAGACTGTGCACCTGATTTAGGCTGTAGACCAGCTTTAGACTTTGAACCAGATTTAGGATGTAGACCCAGTTCAGAATGTGAACAAGATTTCAGGCTGTAGACCAGGTTTCATACATCACTACAGTTAAAATCTATGTAGCTGAGGACTTTTAACCAGGTTGCAGACTCTAGATCAGTGATTGCTTGATGCAGTGCTTTGCTCTTCAAACCTGGATTTAGGCTTTAGCCGGTGTTTTCTTTTATTTAAACCAGTTTTGATTTTCATGCGTCCTTAACACAGGAACAGACCTCCTCATGTTTAAAACAAAACAAAAAGAAAAACACCTCAGTGTGTAAATAGTATTTAAGAAATCAGAAAGACACCTTCGCTTCACCCCAAACACTACACTGTGCATGGATGTGACTGCTGCTGCTTTAATTCTGTGCTTTAGCTTTAGCTTCATCTACACACACACACACACACACAGTGAGGAGTGTGTTTGTGTGCAGAGGAAGTCGGCGTGGAGATAAACAGCTTTTTATCTGCAAGGAGCTGCAGAAACCACAGAGTACGTAAGAGAGCAGACAGGTACAGGCATGATCGACCAATCAGATGAACTCTACCTGTAAACACAGGCAGACGGCAGGTATGAGCACGAAGAATATAATCACAGATGATTTATAATGTCTGTGTCATTAATTTAAATAATAAAATACATTTGTGTGTTTGTTTGGGTGTGTTTTTATGTTCATTTGTGTTTGCGTACATTTGTATGTGCTTGGTTATGTTTGTTTGCATTTGATTGTTTGTGTGGTTATTTCTGTTTGTATTGTTTGTTTGCTTTTTGTGTATGTTGATTTGTGTTTGTTTATTTGTTTTTTGCATGTGTTTGTTTTTGTGTTATTTTATGTTTGTTTGTGTGTGTTTGTTTGGTTGTGTATGTGTTTGTGTCTGTTCTTTGTGTTTGTTTTTGTGTTTACTTGTGTGTTTTTTGTGTTTATATTTTTGTGTGTGTTTATTTTTGTGTGTTTGTGTGTTAATTGGGTTGTTTTTCTGAATGTTTGATTGTTTGTGCGGTTATTTGTGTTTATTTGTGTGTTTGTTTGCTTTGTTGTGTTAGTTGGTATGTTTTTGTTTATTTATTTGTTTTTGCCATTTTGTTTGTGTGTTTAATTTTTGTGTGTTTGTGTGCATTTGTATGTGTGTTAATTCGGTTATGTTTGTTTGTATGTGTTTGTTTGTTAATTTGTTTGTGTTTGTTTGCCTGTGTTTGTTTTTTGTTTATTTGTGTTCGTTTGGTTTTGTGTGTGTGTGTTTGTGTCTGTTGTTTGTGTTTGTGTGTTACTTTTCTTTGTTTCATTTTGTGTGTTTGTTTGTTGGTTTGTGTTTGTTTGCACTTGTGTTTGTGTGTGAACTTGTCTGTGACCTTCAGCTTGCTGTGAACATGTTACTCACTTTAGTCTGAATGTGTTTGTGTTATTTTATGTTTGGTTGTGTGTGTGTTTGGTTGTGTATGTGTTTGTGTCTGTTCTTTGTGTTTGTTTTTGTGTTCACTTGTGTGTGTTTTTTGTGTTTATGTTTTGTGTGTTTTTATTTGTTTGTGTTTGTGTGTTGATTTGGTTGTGTTTGTTTGTGTATGATTGTTTGTGTGGTTATTTGTGTTTGTTTGTGTGTTTGTTTGCTTTGTTGTGTTAGTTGGTATGTGTTTATTTGTTTGTGTTTGCTTGCATGTGTTTGTTTTTGTGTTTATTTAAGTTTGTATGTGTGTTTGTTTTTTGTGTGATTGTTGGTTCGTGTGTGTTTGCTTGATTCTGTGTTTGTGTCTTTTGTTTGTGTTTGTTTGTGTATGCTTGTGTTTATGTGTTTCATTTTTGTTTTTATCATTTTTGTTTGTGTGTTTATTTTTGTGTGTTTGTGTGCATTTGTATGTGTGTTAATTTGGTTATGTTTGTATGTGTTTGTTGGCATGTATTTGTTTTTGTGTTTGTTTGGTTTTGTGTGTGTTTGTGTCTGTTGTTTGTGTGTTACTTTTCTTAGTTTCATTTTTTGTGCTTGTTTGTTGGTTTGTGTTTGTTTGCACTTGTGTTTGTGTGTGACCTTGTCTGTGACCTTAGCTTGCTGTGAACATGATAATAACTTTTATTTGTGTTTGTTTGTTTGTGTGTTAATTTGTTTGTGTGTTTGTTGTTTGTGTTTGTGTATTACTTTTTTAGTTTGTTGGTTCGTGCTTGTTTGCACTTGTGTTTGTGTGTCTGTGACCTTCAGCTTGCTGTGAACATGTTACTCACTTTAACTTGTGTTTGCTTGTTTGTGTTAATTTGTTTGTGTGTTTGTTGGCAGTTAGTGGCAGAGGTGTCAGATAGATGCAGATGGAGGTTTGGTAAAATCTGCAGGTCTTTATTTTCAGGCTGTAAACCCTCTACAGTCTGAGGCAGGCTGACCTCTGACCTGTCCAGATCCACATCAGACCACAGCCTGAAGCTCCGCCCACATGATGAAGCCTGATGTTCACGTCCTCTCTTAGCTTTAGCTGCTGTGGAGCACAGCTCGGTCAGATTCCCTCTTCTCTGCCGTGAAGCAGCGTCGATTCTCAAACGTGATCCCAGTGGAAAGAACAAAGTCCTCATTTACATTCTCGATGATTAAACATCTGAGGTACGAGCCGAAGGTGTGACGATAACATCAGAACACACACTTCCTGTTTCTGTTACTGAGACGAGTGACTGGAAACCTGGAGCTGCACGGACGAACCCACATCACACACACACACAGACAAACACACACACACACACGCACTCACACGGTGGTGCGTTAGTGATGTGGTGGGAAGAGGGCACACGTTCACACACATGCAGCCGCACACAAACTGTTTGTTTGTCTGCAGGTGTGAAAAGAGCAGAGTGAGCTCTGCTGTCTGTTACTCACAAACCACAAACAAAACACACACTCACACAACAACTCGCACCAACACACACTTCCTGTACCTGCTCTAGGGCTGTGCCACATCGACGCATGTTTACAAATAACAACCGTCACACAACCAGATTGTGGATTTGATTCGAGCAAAGTGAACAGAGTCAATGTTTGTTGGACACATGACAAGAAGACACAGAAGTCCTGGACCAGGAGAGATTGCAAGACCTACACGCCTAAAGTGACCGAGAACCGTGAACAGAAATCTGATTTGAATGATTTAATTTTACCAAGAAACACCAGCAGCTCTGAAACATGGGCACGCCTGTTTGGAAGCGTTTTATCTACGAAGAGCTCAGTGTGCAGAGCTTTTCTCAGGAGTCACAGACTTCTCCACAGTGAGAAACCAAACTGGGGATTTCTGGAAGAGTCAAAAATAATAAATAATTGATGCATGGTGAGGTAGATAAAAGGCATCAATGCAGAGACAGTCGGTGATAGTTCACTCTCACAGAGGCTGCTGCATCAGTTCAGTTTCTGAGGAGAAAAACAAGTTTAGAAAGACCATCTCAAAAGAGTTTTTAATCAATGAAAGGAGATAATATTTATCTGACTGTTCTTGTTTTCCATTGTAAAGTAGTCTTGTGCAGTACTAATGAAAATCAAGGGTAGTGTCGTGGCAATTTCTGATCAAAGCTGAGGATCAATAAAGGATCTTGAGTCAAAAGATGTCTTTGTGAATATTTATTATCTTGCAAGAGAGAAGTCTGTCATACAGCACACAAGTCTGCAGAGAGAGTTCTGCTAGACAAAAGAACATACTGATTCTTAAAAGCATACAGGCATCTCATGAAACAAAAACATCATACCTAAGCACAAAACACCTCCCTTTTCTGTTCATGTGAGACAGTATCCCAGGTCACACCATTTTCCCATCAACTCCCTCCCCATTAGTCTCCAAGTTGAAACTTTCAGCTTTTGTTTATCTCACATGCAGAAGAGGGAGTATGGCACAAGTATCTGATATATCTCACAAACATTCTTGGTCTCTGAGGCCCATTGTAAGTTCTATCTCTGACCTTTCCTGCACCTGCATTCTGTTTTGTGAGAATGAAGTTATACCTGTGGAATAAAAATAAATGATTGAATGATTAATTTTACCATTACATACCGTGATGCATTCTGACATCAAACCAAATTAATTAGTCAAAGGTGTAGTCAGCGATCTTCTAATCTTCTCACCTAATGCACTATTTGTCAAAATCACCGTATTTCTCCTCTCCATCCACAAGATGTCACCACTTACAGAATGTTGAAAAAAAAGTCTGGTTTCAATACACAGCCTTGGCTCTGAATTTCAGCCGGTAAATACTGTGGCTCGGGCCGAGTCACCAAAACAGGGTACACCCCCCCACATCCAGGGGGCGATCATACTCATGCACAGATCAGACAGAGGGGGGAGGGGGAGTCGTAGGTTGCGTAGCGTGCACAGTTAGCGTAAGAGAGAGATACAATATGTGCAGTTGCAATGGCTGAAAAACAGCCCAAAAGAAAAAGGTCAGGGGAGCTGAAAGTGAAAAAGAAGGGCTATGACCATGAAAGAGTGAAGACCCGGGTCAACATTGGTGTTTCTTTCTGACGGTGGAGGGAACTCCACGAATTGGAAGACCTGAAAACGGACATGTCTTTCTGCTGGATAGGTTAGCAACATTAGCTCTGTGGTGCTTCACATAACAGTAACAGCCCTCGGGCATTCATCTTATTGTCTAATCTGACAGAATGTACTGTTGTTGTGATGTTATCAATAATGACAGTCGAGTTGTGGCTACTATTGTCTGACAAGTTCTGACACAGTTTCGACCTGACGATACACGTCCATCAGCTTTCGGGGTGGAGCCAGGGGTGAGGTATGAAGGGAGAGGCGGGTCTAAATTTGTTTATCAACGACCTCTCCACTCGTTTTCTCCCACATCACTGACTACACCTTTAACTTAATCAGAAACAAACGGTGACACTGGTAAAGATCCACAGCTCTGGGCATTTCTAAAAACATTTTCTTAATTTTAAATCTCCATCTCAACCCTTAGAAGGAGTGAAACCTTTCTTTTAGTTCATCGACCAATCAGATGGCCCATCATTGTTTTCATGACAGCAGCAGCCAAAAGGGAAAAGACTTTTACCTCAGCCCCAAGAAGAATGAAAGTGAACGTCTGTAAAGTGACAGAAACTGCCTCTCAAAGTGACACAAATGACTCAGAAAAGCAAAACAAGTCAAGAGGAAAAAGATTAAATATGTCATTAGTTTAGTTTTGAGTTTTTTGCACTCGTTTGTCTGTCTGCTGACAGCGAAGGCTCCACTGATCCTTGTTCTTTTGTGCTAAGGCCTGTCGATCAGTGATCTGTTTTGGTTCAGAGATCATAAAACTCATCTGACATCACAGAATGAATATTCTGATCGTACTGGAGACAAAGACCACCTTAACTTCACTGTGCATCAGAGGGTTAAGCTTCTTTTAAGATGCTGTGAGGAGTTTCTAAGTAATTACAAAAAAGTCTCCCTTTTAGATATATGCCTGATTGAAATACACACTTTAAGATGAGTTTTATAGCATCAAAATAGGTTATCTATAAATGCTATTCCTTAGTCGGACAGGGCTGGACTGGCCTGGATACTCAACTTCAGGAACAAGACAATTAAAACTAGAGCAAATTTATATTATTCAGACACGTCTTAGAGCACTGGGCTGTAAGTAGCCATATATAGCCGGCCACAAAACTACCATACTAAGTTTTCCAAAAACTGCTTGTTGTCACACGTCAAAAACTACCGCTACGTAACTAGAAAGAGATACATTACCTCGTGGCTTTGCATCCTGTAAGTTGTTGAAAAAAGAAGTTGTAAAGCAATGCAGAGTTCTGAGGAAGGTCCGTGCTGCATTCATTAGCATCACAACAAACACACGCTTTGGCTTGGGTCACGTCTTTACGACAGTCGCCGCACGTGCTCATGGGTAGCAGAGTCTTTATGTCGCCGGAAATAGAGTCTCCTCATAGCACCTATAACTTCATTACTAATAAAAAAGGAAAATCCAGGCACTTCACTTTAAAGAAAAGAGCATGAGGGTCGACTCTGTGCACGATTCAGTTTACACCACTTCATAGCATAAAGATTGGACTGTGGAGGACTGGAAGAAGGTCATGTGGTCTGGTGAGTCCAGATTGACCCTGTTCCAGAGTGATGGGAGCATCAGGGGAAGAAGAGAGGCAGGTGAAGTGATGCACCCATCATGCCTAGTGCCTACTGTCCAAGCCTGTGGGGGCAGTGCTGTGATCTGGGACAGATCTGAGACATTGAAGAAGCTTAAAGAAACAATGACACAGTGAATGAGACTGTAATCAAAGATAAAGGCGGTCCAATGAAATATTAGAGTGTGTGACCTTTTTTGGCCAAATGACTCACAATTTAAAATGTTCAATTATTTACACATTTAAAAACAAAAGGTATTTAACTGATGACACCACAGTGAAGAGTCTCTACTAGTTTTAGAACATGTTGGCACTGTGGTTCTCAGTCAAAATGATTAAATAACAAGTGCCTGGGCCTCACGTTGATCCCTGTGCCCATGCACTGAGGGTCTGAATCAGGACCTGTCCTCAAGTTTCCAGACTGCCCCCCGTTCTTAGATTTACTGACATCAGGACAAAGCCCCAGAACAAATTTAAATGAATAAAAAGAATAATAAAGCAGAAAGGATCAGAGGTGTTTTGTGTGAATAAAGTTTCCTTTCTCAATGAACAGGAAATCCTGTTACCTCAGTGTGTGGGACCGAGGCCTCCCCCTCAGAGGGCCTCAGAGGGCCTCAGCCCTCGCTCAGAGGCAGACAGAAGTCTCCGTTTCCATCGCCTTGGTTCATTTTCTGTTTCCTTTCCGTCCTCATTTGTTTTTCTCTCCTCTTGCACCTTCAGGCTGCTGCAGCTCACCGCGCTGCTGCACAGAAACCAAAGCTCTTTGAAGAGGTGACTGGAGAGCACATGACTTACAGACTCGAATGGTTTGATTTCTGATTTCACATAAACGCCTCGTGGTGCCTTTCAATAAGTCAGAAACCACTTTAAAGCTCTCCGACATTAACCCTTCCCTTACTGGAACTCAGTATTTAAACAGATAACTCATTCATTAATGGGAAATCAGCAGTTTCAGTTCTGCTGCTGTTACTGATGTGTTCACGGAAGAGGTTAAGACAGGAACAGCCCAGACTCTAATCAGCGCTGCGGAGCAGAGCCACGCATAGACCGAGAAGGGTCTCAGAGTTTGTAACAAATCATTCAAGGTCGTGAACATTTGGACGACCATTATAGGCCGGTGTGGTACTAACCTGACAAGCCAGATGGACAGCTCCATGTATCTGCCACAGAAATATTTCACTAGTCCATCTGGGTAGGAGCCCTTTAAATTTGTTTTCGGAGCAGAACGTTAAAAAAAACACAAGCTTGTGATTGGACAATCGTTTGGCTCGTCACATTCGTCACAGACCAATCCACATCAACCAGGGTTGCCTCCTATAATGTAGCATACATGGCAGCTAATGTAGCGGCTAATGGCTAACAACAGTCAATGGACGTTAGCCATAGCGGCTAACTTCGCCGCTAACAACACTTAATGACTGTTAGCCGTTGGCCGCTAACTTAGCTGCTAACAGCTAACAGCACTAAACTGTACCACACAGATGATTCATTTAACACTTATATGTGACATGAACCTCGTCAAAGACAATCCCTACAGGTAAACTTCTGAGGAGGGCAAATTTCACCAAGTCTTACTAAGTATCTATGAGGACAATAAGCTAATCGGCATGTCCGTACTCAATTTCTGGTTCTCAACTTCATTGTTGTCACGTCCGCATTCTGTAGCTCCCGCTTCTCTTCCCTGATTGGGCCTTTAAGAATTCAGCCGAGTGAATTTGTTGGACAACGGAGGCTGGCAAGACGGACCTGCAGGACTTCAGAATCAGGCAGGTCTGTCTGCTCTGCAAGGCTAGTGTGGTACGTCACTGTCACAGCATTCATCTCTCAGCTTCAGGTTCATGTCTTTGTTCCTGATGGCTGCTGGAGTCCGTTCACAGTCACCGATGTTCAAAAATCTTCTATATTCACACACTGAGTAGCCTGATCCACCTGTATTCTCTTTTGGTTTGAGGTGCTCTGTTGGAGCCCCTGCCTCTTTAAGGCCCTGATTGGTTGATCAGTCTCTCTGGTCAGTTCAGTGATGTTCACACTCTGCACTTGGACTTCTATTGCTGATGAAACAATGGTGTGATGTCACAGTGGTAGGTCTATTACAGGAGGCTGAGGGAACAAATCACTTGAGGCAGTTACTGGAGTGGTAAAGAAGGTTTGACATTAGGACGCTGCTGGCTTGTCTTGTGCATAGAAGAGCTCTATCACAGGCAAGACACATGCTCGCCACAAAGCCCTGTTTCTCAAACTGTGGTCCTGGAGTATTACGCACACTGGAGCACATCGGGATAGCTCACCAAGGAACTCTGCACAGCTGTCTCTCAGCCTGCTGTCCCGGGGCGAACTTTAAACTGAGCTAATCCTGGTCTGAAGTCTAAGGGACAGAAGCTCAGTGAAGACTGTTTAGATGTCCGGAAACACTCTGACAACCGACTGTAGACTTTAGACCAGGTTTAGACCTTAGAACAGGTTTAGACTTTAGACCAGGTTTAGACCTCAGAACAGGTTTAGACCTCAGGTTTAGACTTTTGACCAGGTGAAGACTTTAGACCAGGTTTAGACTTCAGACCAGGTTTAGATTTTAGACCAGGTTTAGACTTCAGACCAAGTTTAGACTTAAGACCAGGTTTAGACTTCTGACCAGGTTTATACTTGAGACCGCATTTATACTTAAGACCAGGTTTAGACTTTAGACCAGGTTTGGATCCCAGATAGGGTTTGTACTTTAGACGAGGTGAAGACTTTACACCATTTTTTGACTTTAGACCATTTTTAAACTTCAGTCCAGGTTTAGACTTCTGAACAGGTTAAGACTTTAGGCCAGGTTAAGAATTCAGACCAGGTTTATAGCCTACCTTAGACCAGATAAGGACTTCAGACCAGGTTTATAGTTTAGACCAGGTTTGTACTTCTGACCAGGTTTAGACTTGAGACCACATTTTTACTTAAGACCAGGTTTAGACTTGAGACCAGGCTTCGACCCCAGACCAGGAGAAGACCTCAGACCATGTTTAGACTTCAGACCATATTTAGACTCTAGACCAGGTTAAGACTTTAGACCAGGTTTAGACTTTAGACCAGGTGAAAACTGCAGACCAGACATATACTTTAGACCAGATAAAGACTTAAGGCCAGGAGTAGACTTCAGAGCAGGTTTAGACTTTAGATCCATAGATGTAAAACGCTTTTTCTAACTTAATAAAAAGATAATGAAACTTTTATGATGATGACTGTTCACCTGTTTTTACAGACTCACCACTAAAAACATTTATCTTATATTCAACGTTTCTGTTCTGCTAACTCCTGCACACTACACCATAAACACAGTCACTGATACATGAAACAGGAGGACATCCCCATCCCTCTCTCCAAAACATTTCAGGGCAGTAGGTTTTAAACATGGCTGACTCTGCTTCATACCCATCAGGGACTGACCCAGACCCCCCCGAGGCCCCCTGAGGGGCCCTTCACGAACTTGGCCGTCTTCCTCTTTACAGTCTTCTGAAAGAAAGTAAAATGTGTGTGTGTGTAAGTGTGTGTGTTGGGGGATGCACACGACAAAAGAGACGAGCGGGGGCCCTTGTGAGGGGGGGGTCTCAGTCCTTCTTTGATCCACAGAAGGTTTCAGAGTCAAGTGTGTGTGTGTTTGGGGGGCGTGAAGAAGTAAGCTTGATGGACTTCGGAAGTGTGGAAGAAAAGAGCACAGCTGGACTGATGGGGATGATGAGACCCCCCCCCCCTCCCCCCCTCCCATAACACACACCATAAGTACACACTGACACACACCTCTCTCTCAGGCTCCGCCCCCCCTCAGGCCTGGTCCACACCTGTGCAGGTCTGTCTCAGAGCGAGGTTTTCCTCCTCCTGGAGTCTACAGGGTTATCTGTGTCCCTCACAGCCTCTGATCTTCACACCTCTCTTCTGCAGCCCGACCGGTGTTATGGACTAACCTGTGACCATGTTAACTGGTGTCAGGTTCCTTCAGATTCCCATGTGAGACATGTATAATGAGCAGGTAGGATTGCAGAGCAGATGGTACATGTGTGGGACAAACAGAGCAGATAAAGGCTAAATGCTTAACGGCCCAATCAGGGAAGAGAGGCGGGAGCTGCATGTTTAAAAACAATGGTGGCTTCTCAAGCATCTCAATAACTGTGTTTTTGGCTAATGTAGCGACTCAATCAATCAGTCAATCAATCTTTATTTGTATAGCGCCAATTCATGACAAGTATTATCTCAAGACACTTTACAATAGAGCATAAAGCTCTTCATTTTATGGATACACATGTATGTAAAGATACGTATATACATATAAAGATACACATATACATATATATAAAAAAATATATCCATCCAACACCAACATGAATCCATATAGCCAATCATGGATCCCTCCATCATGGCTCAAGAAAAAACCTTCTGTTAAGCAGCAGGAAATCTTGAATGTGGATCCCAGTCTCATGATGAACAGCAAATCCACACGATGCTGTGATGGTGTGAGGGTGAAGGAAGGGAGGTAAGAGGAGACAAGTGGACTAAAGTAAGAACTAAAGTTAGAGACAGATCCATGAACCATAGACCTGTCATCTGATTTATTAGAGGTTAGCCTCTTGAGATGCTACAGCTGGTTTTCAGGAGGGTCCACATGTCTGAATGGTTGTGGTGATGATTTTATAGAAGTATAATCAATGATATTCTTACTGAAAATAAGAATTTATGGTAGTGACAAACTAATGGGTGCCCAGACCGCAATTGCATCCCTACCATATTTGTCTCTGTTAAGTATAAATGTGTTAAAGGCCTCTTGAGATGTGACATCCCATTTTCAGAGGGACCTCATGACTATGTGGTGATAAATATGTTACTATAGATGTATCAACCATGGAGGGAGATCATGCTAATATCTATATTAACAGCTATAATGATAATGGGAATGAAATGTTCCTAATGAAATGGCCAAATATGGGTCATGTCTATAATTGTAGTTTTTGAGGCTTTGTGGCTACAATAGAATTATTATTGTTAGCTGTAACTTTTAACATTTACTGGTTTACAAGAACAGATATCAGATTAATATTTATCCATTAGTTCCTGAACAGATGAACCGGTTTTAATGGTTAAATGTTTCTTCTCAGTGAAGTTAGTGAGGTTCAGATTTGGTCGTAATCTGTGGATTCAGTTTAAAGGTGCTATGAGGAGAATCTATTACCGGCCACATTAAGACTCTGCTACCCATGAGCACGTGCGGCGACTGTCGTAATGCTGCGTTCCAGTAACCTCGGAACTGGGAGTGACATCATCTTCGACTTATCGGCGTTCCAGTTGAAATCGGAAAAAAACATGTCGATCTACCAGACTATTGTTAGCTGTTGTTAGCACGCCCTGTGTTGTTGTTCACAAATATCACATGAAGAATGTGATTATCACTATGGCAGCATTTTTGTAAATATAAGTCTAACAATACTATGTATACAGCTGATCTAGGGTGACACATCCCAGTCAGAAGTGCAAATAAATTGATTATTACAGGAGCTAAATAACTGTTCACACTGGGGGCATCCATCTTTGATTATCAACTCGGGGGTGGCGAGGTTTCATCGAGTTCCCAGTAGGAAATTCCGACTTCGGGGGGCGTTCCAGTTGCAGTTTCCTACTTGGAACTCAGAATTTCCTACTTCTGACTAGAACTTGAACACACCAAAAGACGTGACCCAAGCCAAAGCGTGTGTTTGTTGTGATGCTAATGAATGCAGCTCGAACCTTCCTCAGAACTCTGCATTGCTTTACAACTTCTTTTTTCAACAACTTACAGGATGCAAAGCCACGAGGTAATGTATCTCTTTCTAGTTACGTAGCGGTAGTTTTTGATGTGTGACAACAAGCAATTTTTGGAAAACTTAGTATCGTAGTTTTGTAGCAGGCTATATATGGCTACTTACAGCCCGGTGCTCTAAGACGTGTCTGAATAATATAAATTTGCTCTAGTTTTAATTGTCTTGTTCCTGAAGTTGAGTATCCAGGCCAGTCCAGCCCTGTCCGACCAGACCACGAAGCTAAAGAATAGCATTTATAGATAACCTATTTTGATGCTATAAAACTCATCTTAAAGTGTGTATTTCCATCAGGCATATATCTAAAAGGGAGACTTTTTTGTGATTACTTAGAAACTCCTCATAGTCTCTTTAAATTTCTGTTCAAAATGTCCAAAACAAAAACATTTTTAGTTTAAACATTTTTAAAGAAGAGGTGTTCACAGTTGATCATTTTGTGACAGTTTACATCTGTGTTCCCTGTTTCATTAAAGCTTTGCCTACATGTATGTGCATGTGTGTTATTGTAGAATAGCACACATCAGACTTCAATAGATCCACAGACGTGTCGATGTAATGATGACACTCTGAATTGAAAACACTCTGAATGAGTTAAAACAGAAAGTCAAAAGACTGCTGAGCCGGATGGTCCTGATCATTCAAAGAGCTGAACTCCTGTCACACACCCACGGTCTTAGTGGCGTTGTAAAAGCCTTTTGTTCAGGCTCCGCCCCTCATTCTCTCCTTAATGGTCAGGTGTTGTGTTGGTGCAGCAGAAATCAATCAGCAGTCTGCTGCCCGTCTGCGAGTCTGTCAGCAGATTTACAAGTTTGTCTTTGTCTGATGGCTCAGATCTTCAGATTCTCCAACTCGTCCTCAGACTTCAGATGAGTCTGATTTTCTGACGTTGGATGATTCCTGGTAAAGAGAAGGTTCATCTCATCTCTGTGTTCACAGAAGACGTTCAGCACCTTAACGAGGACTCATCAGATTACTGAGAAGAACCTGCATCGAGGTCCATGTGGTTGGTTTGATAATTTCAGAGTATTCAATGTGAAGGCTGGTAATATCTGATGTACCAGCTCTGAGTCAAAGGTCTGTTAAATATTTAGTTTTTGATTCACCTCCTGTGGTTAAATTCACAGTACATCATGAAATCAGAGGTTGTGTCGTGCTTTTTGAGTTTAAAGTGACCATCAGAGGAACTTAAAGATGTTAGAAACAAATTCTCTGAAAACTGATCATCAATAAAGTGAAATAATGTTTCATTAAGTTAATTAAAGGCCATTAAAACAAGTTGAGAGGATGATGATGATGATCCTGTTCAAACATCAGGAGGCTCCATGGAGAAGTCCTCACAGATTTGTGGAGACTCCCTCCATCTGTTTGTCTACTCTTTAACAACAGAAGGACTCTAAATCACTCTGTATGGTTATAAAGATGATGGTAAAAACTGTGATTCATTCAGACCATAAATTAAATTAACACACATTCACTCATGTTCAGTAAAAGCTGCATGTTCCTGTAGTTTGAGTTTTGTCCATGTTTGGCTCCTCGTGTTGGTCTGGATGTGTGGTCTACATTTTGTCGTTGTTGTTTTTGACCCCAAAAGATTATGATCATGAAATCATGAGTATTTACTGATATAAAGGAAAATATTATGGTTTATGAAGCAATACAGATGCATACCATTTCAGATGTTTGATTGTCAAACTGAATTGTAAACAATATAATTCTGATGCACTTTTTCCATTGAAATGACTCCAACAAATACAGATGAAATACTCACATTCCAAGTGAGTCTGTGGGGCCTTAAAATGGCCCTCGGTCTTCCTCTCTAAAGCAATCCGTTGGGCCTTAAAATGGCCCAGTCTTCCTCTCTTTATTGAGTCTGTGGGGCCTTAAAATGGCCCTCAGTCTTCCTCTCTTTAGCCAGTCTGTGGGGCCTTAAAATGGCCCAGTCTTTCTCTCTTTATTGAGTCTGTGGGGCCTTATAATGGCCCTCAGTCTTTGTCTTTGAATTGAGTCTGTGGGGCCTTAAAATGGCCCTGTCTTCCTCTCTTTAGTGAGTCTGTGGGGCCTTAAAATGGCCCTCAGTCTTCCCCTCTGTGCCTGCAGCAGACCCCAGTCAGTGCAGCCTTAAAATGGCCCAGTCTTTCTCTCTTTATTGAGTCTGTGGGGCCTTATAATGGCCGTCAGTCTTCCTCTCTAAAGCAATCTGTTGGGCCTTAAAATATTTTATATATAGTTTTATTTTAAATCTGTTATGACTGTCAGATGATCTTTTTCCTGTGGCACTGATGAGAGACAATAAAGAGGCGAGCATGTTCACTGCCAACGAACTCAGGTGTGATTCCTATAAAATAAACAGAAGAGTTTATGACACAGAGTCAGAAGTTTAAAACACAAATATGAATAAACAGTCTCTATAAACATATTCTAAAAATTATTAATAAACAGTGCCTTTATTAACGTATACTCATTAAAAATATGAATAAACAGAGTTTTTATTTACATAACTAAACATATTTGTGAATTTACAGTCTTTGTAAACATAAACTAAACATAAATATGAATAAATAGTCTTTATAAACAAAGACTAAAAATAAATATGAATAGTATTTTTTAACATATACTAAATGTAAATATGAATAAATAGTTTTTTTAAACATATACTTTGCATAAATAAGAATAAACAGTCTTTATAAACATATACTAACGTAAATATGAAAAATGGTCACAAGCATATTTTTGCATAAATGAGAACAGTCTTTATTACCATGAACTAAACATATTTGTGAATTTACAGACTTTATAAACATATGCTGAACATAAATATGAACAATATTATAATAAAATAAGAATAAACAGAAGCTGATATAGATGATGTTTTGTATTTCAATCACTATCTCCTTCATATTTTTCTGTGATCACGAGTCTAGAAATCCCCACAAAGTCTCGATAATTCCTGATTTGTGGTCCCAGATGAAAATTTATGATGCTGTTGTTTCATTGACACAGCTGTTCTCCCCTGTCACACCATTGTTACCCCTGAAACAGCCTGAGACCCCCTGCTGGGCCCCGACACCCCACTTGAGAACCACAGATTCAGCCGTCTGACGGGCCTGACTGAAGCGTCAGACACTTGGCCGAGTGTCCGGCTGGCACTTGGACTGGACCAGGTGTCCACGGCTGAGGGCCAGACCTGTGAGGCCGACCCCCTTCAGTCCAGACCCTGGACCCTGAAACGAGGGAGCCTCTTATAAACCAGAGAAAGGACGGGGAGAGCGTTATAAAGTGAACGCCATAAAGCTGCTCTGAGGAACAGAAGGAGGGCAAAGACTCACCAAAACAACCCACCCCCCCCGCAGACGGATGGGCCGCCAGCCCCCGACATTTCCATGAGAAGGGAGGCTCACAGTGGGCCGTGGGGGGGGGCTGTAAACACTGTAGGACAGTATCTCCATGGAAGCCTGCTCACCGCTCTCAAGCATCCCCCAGTCCTTCCAAAGCCAAGTACCCTGACCACGGCCCCTCGCCTCGCCTGCCAGCCTGGCTCAGCACAGCAGATGTGCGTGGAGGCGTGGCCTTAGAGGCGTGGCCTTGGAGGACAGGGCGACCTTGGCTCAGGGAGCAGCACAGATCATGTTTACTGCAGGTGTCAGACCTGGTCATGAGTGGATCTGATAACCATCCAGTCCTCGTGTCGTCCTGATGGGACCGCTGACCCTTTTATTGTCCCAACATGCTCCCATGATGCTGGAGTAAAGGACGAGAAGACCTTTAAATGCAGACATGTGTGATTACTGTTCGTCTTACAGCTACAGGACCTCAGCAGCCCTGCACCTCCGATGTGTTACTCAGTTCAGGAGGCTCAAACGAAGAATACGTGAATGACTGAGCCACTTGCTGCACCTCATTTTAAGAGCATTTAAGTTAAAGTTTTAGGGTTTATAGGTGAGTAAGCACCTGTCAAGTGGCCCTTGTGGCCCTGGCCTATCACTGGACTCACTGTCTGAGCAGCAGAGATGGAAGACACTGACTTATCTTCACTGTCAGACACAAAACAGGAGTAAACTGCAAGAATGTTGGTGCTGAAAGCTGAATATTGTCAATTTACTGTGTAAATGAGACCTTGTGACGAAGTAAATATGACAGAAAATGTGCATTATTGGTGGTATTTGCTGCTATAATCAAAAAGTCTATACATTCAGCTGTTTCAGGGGCCACTTCAAACTGGGCAGAGGGCCGCATTTGGTCCCCAGGCCATAGTTTGGACACCCCTGACTTTTACCTCTTTCACACTAAGATTAGCTGGTCAACACAGGTTTTCTTCAACGCCGGTTAACACTAGCCTTGCAGGTAGACAGACCTGCCTGATTCTGAAATCATGCATCTCCGTCTGGCCAGCCTCCACTGTCCAAAGATTTCACTCGGCTAAATACCTAAAGGCCCAATCAGGGAAGAGAGGCGGGAGCAGCGGGAGCTGCAGGTGTGACGACAACAGGAAGTGACTTAACAGGAAGTGAAGATGTTGTTCAAATAATGGAGGCTAATGCCAGTTAGCTATCTTAATTACTCAGTTATACTTGGCAAAATATGCTCTCCCTCATAAGTTTACTTAGTAGGGATTGTCTGTCATGTCCCATATTAGAGTAAAATGATACATCTGTGTGGTATAATTTAAATTGAAACCATAGTCTAAAGTTAGTTAAGCTATCTGCCAGCAGCTAATGGCTTACAAGGGCAAACAACAGTTGGCCGTTAGCTGGAGCAGCTATCAACAGTAAGCCGCTAAAAACTGTTAGCCGCTACGGCTAATGGCCATTTAAATGGAATGGTAAATGGACTTGAGCTTATATAATGCTTTTCTAGTCTTTGACTACTCAAAGCTGCTTTACACCGCAGGTCACACTTACCCATTCACACCCATTCGCTCTCTCATTCACTCACTGATGGTTCAGAGATTCTATGTTAGTTATCCATCAGTATTTCTAACACATTCACGCCCTTTCATGCCCATTTACACACCACTGATGCAGCAGTGGGAGCAACTTGGGGTAAAGTGTCTTGCCCAAGGACACAACGCCATGTGTCGGCCAGAGCTGGGCTTGAACCTGCAACCTCCCGATCACTGACCAAGAGCACTATCCCACTGCGCCACTGACTGTTGTTTGCCCTTGTCAGCCATTAGCCGTAGTAGCTAATGGCTAACCGTTAGCCGCTACATTTAGCCACTACATATGCTACGTCATAGCAGCGTTACTTGATATGGATTGGTCCGCGATGAGTGTTTTGAGCCAAAAGAGTGTCCAATCACAAGCTGCTGTTGTTTTTGAAGGTTCTGCCCCTGAAAACATTTTCGCAGGGCTCCTCCCCAGATGGATTAATGAAGTGTTTGGAGCTGTCCATCTGACATGTCAGGTTAGGTTAACCCTTTAACAATCGGCAAGTGACTGTTTTCCCACTGCCTGCAGACCCGGTGTAGATACCAGATCTCTGGCCTCTTCATGTAAACAGTGGAAAGGAGCATGGAGGCCGTGGAAACAGTTTTCTTTACTTTGTATTTTTGTCACTCTTTAAAAATTTACAAATGTGCGCTGATGATTCAAAGGTGGATAGAGTTTGTAGCTGAGATGCAAAGAGTCACGTAAGTTATAGGCGGAGGAGGATGAGGATGTTATGTCATCCGTAAATTAGCGGGTCGACCTGGGTGTAATGTTCTCACAGGCGAGCCGATTAAACCGCCTGCAAGGTCAATCAACCCGGGACAAAATGCAGAGTAAACCCTTTCAAACTGCCGACAGGAGCCAATTGTTAGCAGGTTTAAAACTGTTTAAACCCGGTTTTGGGATCTTTGATGATGTTGGACTCTTATGGAGAATTTAAATATTTTCATTACAGTAAACAGGTGTGAAGGTTTATCATTAAAATATGATTTGTTTTAAATACAAACTCTTTTCTTTCTGCTCTCTGAACAGTTTTAATGAAACATCTGAGAACTCTTGGCCTAATATTAGAGTTATGACTTAGAAGTGTGTCCTCTCTTGTTCATTTTATGTTCTTGTCTGATTATCAGGCATGTTGTCCAGTGATAGACAGTCTTGCTGGAGTGTAGATCTAAAACAGGCAGAATGAGCCCCACACATGGACTCTCTAACTCAGCAGATGCATTCTACGTCTTAAAGATCTGAAATCATCTTAAAGCAAAGCACAGCCTGAGATCAGAGGTTATAAATCAAGCTTCAGGTCTGACTCTGCTCCCCTGTGAAGGAGGAGGAGGGTCAGATGGTCTTCAGCCTGAATGAGTCTACTTAAAGCTCATTATAGGACAGCCAATATATGACCCTCATCAACAGGGCCTCTACAGACAGAAGGACAGACGGACAGGCAGAGGTTTATTTCACCCTTGTTTTTCTCTGACGTGGGTTTGAGGTGATTCTCCTGAGGTCAGGTGAAAACACCTTTTTTTGTCTTTGTTGTCAATAAGACAAAACCTAAGTGAACATCTGCTCTGTTTTAAGACACATCAGGCTCACTGCAGACCACTGAGGACTCACCTGATGCTGGAGTGTTCTTCAGCCCTGTGATTGGTTGAGTACAGTGGTGAGTGTCCAGCTTGTGTAACAGTGTAAATTTACTGTCCCCTCAAATTAACTCAACACACAGACATTAATGTCTAAACTGATGGAAACAAAAGGGAGCCCACCCGTAAGTGAAAGAATCCAGATTGGCCCCAAGGTGTCAATATTTTGTTTGTCCACCATTATTTTCATTTTCCACCCCCATGACCACATCACAGAGCTGGTGGATGTTAAAGACCTCGTGCTCCTCCAACTTCCTTCTGAGGACATCCCACAGATGCTCGGTAGGGTTCAGGTCTGGAAGCCAGTCCATCACTTTTACCCTCAGCTTCTTTAACGGGGCAGTGGTCGTCCTGGAGGAGTGTTTTTGGATCATGACAGGACAGTTTCCGCTCAGAACAGGCCTCCTCATGGTCATGCCTGTCAGAGCTCAGACCATACACTTCAGATCAGTCTGCATGACTGTCGTCACTGAAGGAGGTTTCTGCTAAAGATGATGCTGATACACATGCTGCTATAGTGACAGAAATGTCAGACGTGTTCTTACTTTAAGAGATACCGTAAGCCTCTGTTTAAGTCCGCTTTATCTCTGCTCCTTTCTCTTTAAAGTCTTTAAGAATTATCTCTCTAAATCCCAAGTTGTAATTTTTCCCCTCAGGGTTCATCCTTGAAGTGGTTTGAGTCTGATGCCAAGTGGGGGGAGTAGTGTTGTGTGTAACGCTTTACAAAGTAAAAAGTAAAAAGTAATGCGTTACAGTACTGTAACTACTTTTTCAGGTAAAAAGAAAAGTAACGCACTACTGCTGAAAGTTTGCTTACGAAATGTAGTTCCTATTTTAATGTGGTGCATCATTACTTCTCCCACGGACAGATCTGACACTGAAGCTGCCTTCTCAGCTGCTCGCATTAGACAAGAGCAGCGTTGCCAAGTCCGCTTGTTATAAGCTTCTACGGGCTGCAATTCTCGTGAGTCCCGGTTGCAGGTCGCGTTTTTTTGGCTTGTTTCTAAACGTGAAGTTTCTTCTTGGGGCTCTTCTGTCTGTGTGAATCCTCCTTATTACCTTCCAGCTCCTAACTATAAAGCAAATCACGACTGCAGTAGATAGTTTGTCCACTTCCTCGTTTCCTGGTTATCGCACACACCCCCCAAACACTCACGCACATGGCGCGTGCTCCAGAGCCAAAGTTGCCAGGTCTGCTAATTATAAGGGACGTTATTTTCTTGAATAGATGCTTGGCACTGTGATATTGAAATGTAATGTAGACGAAAATTAACACACTTTATGTAGATTTCTCTTTTTAAAAAGTAATATATCACATTAGGACAGGAAATAGCTAGAGGTTGCTTAATTTGGGCTTGTTTTTATCGACCTGGTTTCTTATTTCAGAAGCAAAATGTGGAAACACTGGACAGGAGCTCTGATTCCACAGGGTATGTGACATTTTGTAAAATAAAGAGCACAAAAGAAACTAGAAAAGCACTCGGAGAGCGCAGACCTCCCCCGTGCCACAGTCCTCATCCATATTGTGATTTTTACCATAAATATTAGTCCTACCTTTATTTCATGTAAATATTTAGATTCCTTGACCATAAAAACATACCATTAGCAATCGGATTCATAATGATATCTGTTTTAGTTCAGTAGTTATTCACAAAAATCACATTTTTCGTCATGGCGGCCTGACGCTGATCTGGATCAACACCAAAATCAAATCAGTTCTTCCTCTTCCCATGCTGAATATTTCCTGAAAATTTCATCAAAATCCATCCATCACTTTTTGAGTTATTTTTTCCACAGACGGACGGACGGACGGACAGACAAACAAACTCTCCCGAAAACATAACCTCCTTGGCGGAGGTAATACTTGTTATGTCCTCTGTAGTAGAACTTTATGTAGGCCTTCACATTTAAGAACAGATATGGAGATCTGTCCAAGGTCGAACAATGTAAAGGTAATGGAAAACTAATGGGTAATGTGAAAAGTTACTTTTCATAGAGAGTAACTAAGTAAAGTAACAAGAAGCGAGCAAACAATACTTCTTAAAAGTAACTTCCCAACACTGGAGGGGAGTCTTTGCAAAGAAACAGTCGATCTTAGTCGGTCCACACATAAGCAAAGACGATCTTTGTCTTTTTCGTCTTTAGAAGTTCTCTGTGAAGACGTCATCTTCTCAAAACACAGGTACACTGTAGTATCAATGTCAGGCCTGTGAATGGCGCTGTAATGCTGCTGCACACATAAGCAAAACCAAAGAAGAAGACATGTGCAGAAAACATGTTAACAAACACAAGAGAGAGACGACAGACAAACTGCAGGATGTGGATTGAGAGTCCTGTTTAGTCAAACTCAGACTTCCCTTTTCCCTTGACCACGTAAACATCTGAGGAGGTTCACAAACTGACCCGAGTCAGGGTGTTCAGCTCATGTGAGCCGAGTCCAATCAAAACCAGAGAAACACAGAAACAGCACCACATCCTCTGAGTCAGCACAAACCTGGCCTGACAGACTTAACCGCATGTCCATGGAGTTCAGGCAACTTCCTGTATGGAGTGTTTGGGGAGGATTAAACCACTGACCTATGGGGACTGTCACGCACACGATCTCTAGTGTTTACAGAGGATGGTCTGAAAGAGAGAAAACATCCAGTGAGTTCCAGGTCTCTGGGGAGAAATGTCTAGTTGATGTCAGAGGTCAGAACACACAACATGTCCAACCATGAAGCAGATGACCCACAGCAAGAAAGCCACACCAGGGCCCTGTTCTACGAAGCAGGATTACTGCCTAGCGAGGTAACTTTGAGGGTAGGTTCCGGGTTCCCTGTTCTACGTGACGGGTTCACTTCTTATCGAGGTGAGTCTCCATGGCAACGTACGCTGAACGGCTAACCTGCTCCGGGGCAGGTTAGGTTCCAGATTGAACTCGCGGACTATAAAAACCCCACCCACTGACCAATGAGCTCTCTCGGCCAGCTCCTCTGCAGGAGTAAAATCTGGGGGAGGACTCTAATAGCCGTAACAAGATCTTCAATGCCAACACTTCTGCTCCATGACAATATTTTATGGCCCATCTTAAAATTGTGACAGGAATTCATGTAAGGCTCATGTGGCCTACATATCACATAAAAAATGTAAACATGGTAGGAATGAACAAATGAATAAATTCATCTTGGAAATGAATTAGATATGTCTGGTGCATGTTACAGTAAAAGTGCATGTTGAACAGTGCTATTTCAGGATGATAATGGCACCAAAGTTTTTTTGCACGCTATACTTAAGCGTTGAGACTGTCAGCAATTTTCTGCCAGCACTCCTTCCGTGCTTTTGCAGCGGTGACGGTGTTGCTTTTGACGTTTATTACATGTTTTAATTCTTCATACTTTGTCATGATCGCCTCCTGCTCCTCCTGCGTGAAGTATGCAGTCCTCCGCTCTCCGGCCTGCTCTGACGCTCCAGACTGGTTCATGTTCCCGATTGGTCAGATGCGGCGGGTTCTGCCTTGTATGTGTGCACGCGCTCATAGCACTTCTCCACTTATCCACTTATGAGGTTGATAACCAGAGTCGTCAAGCCGTTTAGCGAGACCTCCGGCTACCGCGCTCAGTTCAGCGAGGTAGCTCCAAGGCTATCCCGCTAGGCTGAACTTGCTTCGTAGAAAAGGGCCCAGGTGCCACTCCTGTCAGCTAAGAACAAGAAACTGAGAGTCTGACTCTCCATAACTGCACAACAGTAGTGTCTCCTGGTCTGGTGAGTCTGGACTTCTGCTCCACATTCAGATGTATCATCCATCCTGCCTTGGATCAGCGTATCAGGCTGCACTTTGGGCCCCTTAGACCTTAGTGCATTCACACCAGTACTGATCTGAGAGTTGGTGGCGTCCAGTTGCCGTCCATTTTTCATGGGGTGGTAGTAGCTCACTCCATAAGGAATTGGTCTGGGGACCGAAGAGTGGCCAGTTCGAATCCTGACCTTGGTAGCTGGAGAGGTGCCGCCGGACTTCCTTGCCCTTGAGCAAGGCACTGAACCCTAAAACTGCTTGGAAGAGCTTATTCAGGAGCAGCAAACTGTCACTCTGACATCTCTCCATTAGTGCCTGATCATAGGACTTGTTTGTACATGTATACTTCAACATATGTATGTAAAAGTATGTTCAACAACAGAGTGTAAAGAATTGAATTTCCCGTGAGGGACTAATAAAGTATGTCTCCTTCTTATTTTCTATGATCGCCAGTGTCGAATGGCAATCGAGGTTGCTGCCACAAGCATTGGTAGACTTTGAGAGGGAGGAGAAATAAACAATGGAGGAAAATCTCATCATTACTGTCTCCAGCCTCCCAAGTGTGAATGAGGGAACCGAAGAGTATCACCACTTTCTAACCCCCCAAATAACCCCCCGCTTCGTAGGAAAGTTCCATAAACAGGGAGGTAAAGTCATAACAATCAAATAAGCTGCTGTTTAAAGGTCACAGGCCTGTGCTTATGTCTATTATTGTCTTATTTTAGTGCAATATTTATAGATAAAGATGTAAGTGTGAAAACAAGAGTTACAGGAGATGGTCATATAGAGCACAGCTTTAAGCCCCGCCCCTTTACTCTGTCTGTGTGCTGCTGTGTGTTTTCAACCCCCATGCAGCAAACAAGAGCGTCAAAAGGCATCAGGATTATTTTGTCGCTTCTGGTGTGATTTGACCTTTCGCTAAGCCCCGCCCCCCCGGTTACTGTTGCTATGCCTGTCAAGCTTTGCCTCGTAGAATGAGAAATATGGAGTTTTTAGTGGTTCAGTGAGTGATATTCGTAAGGAAATATCTGCTAATTTCTGGACATTTTCTTCCGATATGTCAAAAAGAAGTGGACAGAAAGATCTCCAGTATGACTTTGAGAGTTTCATTTACCAAATTAAATGTCGGAGTTCAAATGTAGAGGACATTAAAATAGAATGGAAAGCACACAGATCAATGCAAGTGTCAAGCAGCCCGTGTGTTGATACTTCACTTTAAAATAATCACATACAAGAGCAAGATCAGTGGTGTTCTTGTCCAACAGGGTAAGTTGATATACATATATTGTTTGAATTGAAATTAATAATGTTATCGTTACCGTTGTGTCTGCCAGTTTCTAGGGTGTCTGTTTATAAAAATGTGAACAGATACAGTATGTCAGAACTTTTCTGCTGTAGCTAGTATTTCTTTTGCCTAAATATTACCCAGTGGCTCAAGGTTTAACAGAAGTGACCTACTACTGAGACCTCTTTGTTTGCTAATGTTGTCTTACCCAGCAACGGAGCTATGGTTAGCTAACGTTAGTTAGCACCTTACTTTATGACAAATGTAGGTGTTCTCGTGCTTTATCCACACCTGGCATCCTTCTGCTTGAGTCTTGGGCTTGGAGAAGACAAAAAAAAAACAACACCAACCTCCAAACTTCTCAGATATCAACTGTCGGATTTGCTAGTCCCGTATGCACACCGCTTGGGCATACTGTTTTCTGCTGACAGCTTGACAGGCCTCTTGTGCATAGTTACGGTTGCTAACGTGGGATTGGACAGTAGCTGTTTGTGGGAGGGGCTTAGCGAGGGGTCAATTGCAGGTTCAGTCCCACCTGAGCGTGATTTAAAGATCGTAACAGACTGTACTCCAGTGGCCTCCACTGTCACCAGACCTCAATCTAATAGTTTGGGATGTGGTGGAAGAGGAGATTCTCCTCATGGATGTTCAGCAGCTGTGTGATGCTGTCATGGAGACATGGACCAAAATCTCTGAGGATGTTTCAGCTCCTTGTTGGATGAAGAAGGTCGAACCTGAGACAGAGGTGTACCTAATAAAGTGGCTGTTGGATGTTTTCATGTCACGGATGTTTCTGAAACTACACAGCTGTTTGAGAACTCTGAATGTGTGATCTCTGACTGGGTGAAGGACTATACCCCGTTCCTCTGGTCCTGTATGTGGGCGGGGGGGGGGGGGGGGGGGTCTCTGTCCGTGGGGGGACGTCCTGTAAACAGATTTCCATTCAGCCGCTGCTCATAAAGGCCTTTCATACGCTCACCCTCTTCATCCCAGAGAGCGGGAAAGATGCTGATGAGGAGGGAGAGCGAAGAGCGAGCCTCAGGCTTTATCCCCCGCACAAAGGGCGAGAGAGGGGAGGTGAGAGAGGGCCGCGGCGGGTAGCGCCTGCCAGGCGACCACCAATTCATGCTCGATTTGCTCTCGTCCCCGGCCCGTCTGTGATGAAAGGAGCTGGAGGGGAGCGGGCCGGGGCAGCAGATTGCAGATGCCTGTATGGGAGAGGGTCCTTGTGTAAAGTCCCCCCACCCCAAAACCCAGAAAGACCTCTACTGTAAAGGAGCGCGGGACATTGTGGGCCCGTCAAAGGCCCTCTGCTGGGGCCAAAACACAAGGAGGCCCAGTGTTGGGGAGGGTCCTCGGGGAGTTAGAGGGTCCAGATTCAATGGAGGCCGAGTCCTTTCACTGGGACAATGTGAGAGGAGAGAGGGAGAGAGGAGCATTCCTGCACACAGCAAACACCACCGTCTTCATCGGTGTGTAAGTGTGTGTGTGTGAGTGTATGTGTGTGTGTGTAAGTGTGTGTGTGCAGGTGAGATCAGAGCCAATCACAGCCTGTTAGAGCAGCTGTCAATCATCACAGCGGACACTGGACCGGCTCAGGCTCCAGCTGGGTTTGAGTGTCAGAGTGTGTGTTAGAGCGCCTGTGTGTGTGTGTTAGTGTGTGTGTGTGTGTGTGTGTTATGGCCCTTTTCCATTAGCCCTACTCTACTCTACTCGACTCTACCCGGCTCAACTCTACTCGCCTTGTGCTGCTTTTCCATTAGCCCCAGTCGCCTGCCCAGCGGGGTGCAGTGTCGCTGTTAACAGCTGAGTGGCACTGTGGTGACGTCATTTTGAGCGTGACACAACAATCTGTGGCTTTTTGTCACAAACCGAGTAAAAAAGGAAAGCAGAAGAAGGCTGCAGGTGGTAAGAAGAAATACCCCTTGAGAAGCACAGGAGAGTTTTGGAAGCTATACAACAGAATGAAGCCGAGGATGAGAGCAATCCAGCTGCAAAGAAAAGACGTATGAGGGTAAGCTAACGGTAGCTACCGCTAGCATGCTAGGTCGTCAGGCTCATGACTCATCGATGACGACATTGTCTGACCAATCAGTAGCCGGCAGTCGGTGATGTCATCTTTTAGTATCGACTCAGCTCACTTGGAACCAGAGCGGAGTAGGTACTAAAACTAGCTTGTTTTAGGAGGTACCAGGCTAGTGGAAACACGCTGCAAATCGAGTAGAGCCGAGTAGAGCAGGGCCAAGGCGTGCTAGTGGAAAAGGGCTATGAGTGTGTGTTAGTGTGTATGTGACTGTGATGTGAAATGTTGTAGTTTTGTCTCCCATTACTTAGTTTTATCACATCCAAGCTCAAAAACAGAAACATTTGTCATGGCAGTGGAAGATGAACACACACACTAACACACACTAAAACACACACATGAACAGAGACACACAAACACACATGTGCCCTACAATGGCATCCTGTCAGGTGGAAAATAGGAAAGACACCTGCACTCAGTCCAGCTGACAGTCTTGCCTGGGCCAGGGTTGAGATAACATTTGGTGCACCCCTCTAATGCCCGGAAAGGGGGCGGAGCCAGACTTTTTAAGAATTTCAGGGTTATGGAATCGCACCTTTGGACCTCTTCCTGTGAATCCTTTTCAAAATAAAACCTGAAAAAGCCTCTTGTAACAACATCCCAGTTTTTATGCTCAGTAACTCCATGGTTTTGGTCTGGTTTTCATTTCATGATACAATTGTGGGCGGAGACTTTACACGATTGAAATCAGTAAGGACCAGTGACGGTTGGAAGACACATGGGGAGCCAATCAGTTTTTTTTTTCAGTCCGTTGTGGGATGTGGGATATGTCAAACATTTCGGGAACCCTGCCTTCTGCATCTGCTGGCTGCTTGTTTGCCGTCTCAAAGGGAGGCTTTTGTTTTGTCATCAAACTAACGAGGAAAATTTCCCACAATGCACCACACCTGCAGAGGAGAAGGCAGAGTTCAAAGGAGGGGTATAATCATAGGTTTTTATTAAATTATCAAGCAAATATTAATCATGTTTTGAATTGTTGGTTGCATTTTAAAATTGTTTTTATAATGAGCTAGCTTTAAAAGCTGTAGCCACGGCTATTATTGCATCTGCCTACGTCACAGCCAGCTGGTAGCTCTGGGTGATGACGTACAGGGGAGTGTGTGGTGTCTCGTCTCTCAGGAGTGTGTTTTCACCCCTTCCTCTTGGCCTCCAAACAGAGGGCCAAGGGGAAGTGGTAAGACAAAGGGGAAGGGCTGGGTGTGGACTGGCCACCGGGCTTCAAAAGTTAACAAAGCCTATAATCATCATCTTAAAGCTGTGGTTGCCGATTTGATTTAGATACACTTTTGGTAATACTGGTTAAAATGGTCTTTGTGACCCGATGGTAATCAACTCATAATGTGTTCTTAAAACAGAGCGAAAAATATCCGCATTTTCCCGGCGTGCACAGACTCGGTGCGTGTTGTAGCCGAGCTCATACGTATCAGAGTCCGCCGGAGAATGCTTACCTTTCAAGTTTTGTCTTTGAAAATAAGGGAAGCCTGCTGTGAGCCATCCCACAACCCCAACCAAGCTCCAGTATCCCAGATGTACAAGAAATCTGAAATAAACTCTTTGTTTTTCTTGGTTTGTTCTGTTGGCTCTAATCTCACGACGGCTGCCACCCAGGCTACTGCAGGTGTACGTTCTCACCAGGCTTTTTCTTCTTCTTTGGTTTTATGGCGGTTGGCATCCATCATTTTGGAGCATTACCGCCCCCTTCAGGCTAGAGACAGAGTTCAGTTTGGAGAGGCAGAGGAATGTTTTTATTATTATATCATCACACGGGAGATTTACAGGAGAATACTGATACAGGAGGACGTCAGGAAAGAGGAGAAAATACAGAAAATACGGTAGTTTCATGGCCAAAACGGGAGACTTGACAGTGATGTGGAGAACGGCAGAGGAACTACCTATACCCCGATCAACATCGGGCTGTGAGCACTAACTTTGCATGTTTGTTTTTTAACTTTACAATGATAATGTTTTGGTGTTTTCTTACTGCTGACTGAGACTTGACTTGGTGTAGTGAAAACTAACACGTTGTGCTGAGGGTTTGGAGTTGGATCAGTCTTCTGGATATATCAGCCGTGCACGTGCATGTGAGCGGGGGGTAGGCGGAGCCCTGGGGAGATGCTACTTTCAAATTCATGCTAGTTTTCCAAAATCACCAACCCCAGCTATAACTGATCTATAATCTATCAAAATGATAGTTACAAATCTGAATGAAAACCTTCAACTGGTAACTGTTGTAAATGATGCCCTGTCTCAGTCTTCACCGGCTCTCGTCTCTTAGTGATGTTTTAGAAACAGATGGGCTTATTCCAACATCTGAACACTAGATGTTGCTAAAATGCCAATTTCTAAACACTGCACCTGTAAAATGTCGATGGCATAATCTGACACTAAATTCCAAAGCTGAAGACTTTGAACTTGACTTTCCAGTAGGGCAGGACAATTAATCAAAAAATAATAGAAATTGACATTTAGACCGTCTTATTAAAGTAATTTTACTCATGTTGATTATTTTGATTATTGCCCTGTGTAGGTCACGTGACCGCGCCCCCTCTTAATAGTCTCCATTCTCTTTCGCCAAGATTAAAGGAACAAACAAGGAGGAGACAAGTGCCAAGAAAACTACTGTCTCTGTTGTTTGGGCACATTTTGGATTCTGTGCAGAGGACATCGAGCAGAAAGAAGTTAAGTGTAAATACTGCAAAAGGACCGTTTCAACACCATTGGTATCACCACAAATTTGTTCCAGCACAGCATAATAAACATTCATTAATCGTAATCAAGGTAAGAGCTTCAATTAATTGTGATATTGAGATTAGATAATATCGCCCAGCCCTATTTCCCAGTCTCCAGACTCGACTTGACATGAGTCGAAAGACTTATGACTTCCCTAAGACATGCAAAACAGTGACTTGGTCCCATCTCTTGGATATTGTATAAATAATTGTGGTGGGCCGCCATGGCCAAAAATGTCAGGGCCCTTTCTGCTCCCAGATCCATCCTGCTCAGAGTCTCTGATGGAGCAGCGGGACGTCCCGCCCCACTGTGACCCTCTCTCTCCTCTCTCATCCTCATTGCAGCTGGATCCCTCACCTCACTGCAACTGTTTCTGTGGCCCCGTTTACATGGGTCAAAAAGTCCTATTTACAATCAGATTAGGAATGCCTCATGTAAACACCTTAGCCAATTTGATTCACCCGGATCTGATTGTATTTCGGATCAGATTGTAAGAGGTAGTCTACGCCGATTGATAATCCGCTCCATGCTTCATGTAAACGGCTGAGTGGAGCGGATTGGGTTGATAGAGAGGATTGTTCGGTCTGTGCAGGTGCTCCATAATACATAAGAGGCATGTAGTGACGTACGCAGAGCGCGCCCAAACAAACATGGCGAACAAACAGAAGAACTGGACGGTGGAGGAAACAAACTTTTTAATAGAAACCCCAACAAAACACGACGGGGATCTATCTTTCTAGAGGTAAACAGGAAGCAGGAAGGGCACCTCTTCTTCTCTTGCACATTTGCAGGTAGTGGCAGAGTGACCTTCTGCACATGTCAAAAACAAACAATACAATCAGATTCAGCTGAGACCATGCAAACACGGATTGAACGTGGATCTCTTTACTCAAAGTTCATGTATACTTCGATTGATTTCAATCAGATTGAGGAAAACTACCCATGTAAACGGGACTTGTGAAAGATAACATGCTATGTCAGGCTTTAAGCTACTTAATGTTAACATTAGAGCTGACCAGTTAGGTTATGTTACAGGGCTGGTGAACATTGGCAGCGCAGTTTCTTACCTTGATCTTCATTGAGTTTACTTGTTCCAGCTTCCTTTCTAAAATATTAATTTGGAAAATCTCTAATGCCTCTATTTTCTCCTTCTTCTCTTCTGCCAAGAGCGCTGCACTTGAACTGACGGGACATTTTGAGCATGTACTAAACTTCAAATACCTCCCTTCTTACCTTCTTACTGGGATCCACATTCAAGATTTCCTGCTGCTTAACAGAAGGTTTTTTCTTGAGCCATGATGGAGGGATTCATGATTGGCCATATGGATTTGTGTTGGCTGTTGGATGTATATATTTGTATATATGTGTATTTTTGTATTTATATATGTATTACATATAAAAATATGAGTTTTATGCTCTATTGTAGTGTCTTGAGATAACACTTGTTATGAATTGGCGCTATACAAATAAAGATTGATTGATTGACATCACTGTTTTTATGTACTCTCAATGCCATTGGAAATGAGAGCATGCTCTCAATGGAATTTCGAGATTAAATAAAGAAATGAAAGAATGAAATCTAAGGACATAAATGAAACCATCAAATTTGATTTGGCCAAACCATTTTTCTACGAGGGGGGTTCTTAACCGCTATTTCAAGGAAAATTAGGGGAAAACAAAGTAAATGATTTATGAAACTCAATTTTTTTTCCACAAATAGTCCTACTTTGAAAATTATGACATATTATTCTTTAAGATGTCTACACTGCACACCAAAACGCTTGACCGGGCATACAGTAGGACCAAAAACTGAAGTTTAATGCTTGACTCTGTTGTCCTAGATTTTATCCATCTGAAGAACTTTTGAAGCCTAAAAAATGACCTTTTTGGGTCTCAGGAGGTTTTCTTTTGATATTTTGGGAAACAGTTTTATTAATTTATTTAAATTGACTTTGATTCGTCTGAGTCACTCTGACACCTGTTAAAGACACTGAGCCCAGATGAGACCTTCTTAAAGATTAAATACTCATTTGCAGGTTAACTAGATTTAAACATAAAATAGAGCATTAAAGACGAAGGAGAGGATTTTTCATTGACCTCCCTGCTCTGAAATCATGAGAGTCAAACCCCTGCAGCTTCAGTGCTCTGAATCTCTGCAGGTCGTCGACCACGACCCCGAACAGGAAGCAGATCTTCCTGCAGGATCCCCCTGAGTGTGTGTGTGTGTTCTTTTTATGGGACACAGTTTCAGGGGGACGAGCAGGATCGTGACACCTCGGCTTGTTGGTTCCTCCAATTGTTCTGCAGGAAACTCGCTCACACAGACCATAAAGGAGAGAGAGGGGGGTGCTCGCTCGCCCGCAGAGACAGTGGGGTAAAGGTGAGGGACCTGGAACAACAACAAGCTGCTCGTCAGCGTGGTGAGTCAGACTGTGGTCACACTGAGAGGGTTCACAGAGCGAAGAAGACCCCACCATGACGCACTCACAACCACACACACGAACACACACTCATGAAACACCAACCACAGGCTCATGTTCACCTGAAGCACCTGAACCAGCTGCTCCATGTGAACCAGCTGAACTACAGTACAGGCCAAAAGTCTGGTCACACCTTCTCATTCAATGTGTTTTCTTTATTTTCATCACTACTTACATTGTAGATTCTCACTGAAGGTATCAAAACTATGAATGAACACATGTGGAGTTATGTTCTAAACAAAAAGTGTAAATAAATGAAAACATGTCTTATATTCTAGTTTCTTCAAAGTATCCACTCTTTGCCCTGATTACTGCTTTGCACACTCTTGTCATTCTCTTTATGAGCTTCAGCAGGTAGTCACCTGAAATGGTTTTCTCTTCTCAGGTGAGCCTTTCCAGGGTTAATTAATGGAGTTTCTTGCCTTATTAATGGAGTTGGACCATCATTTGTGTTGTTCAGAAGTCAGGCTGATGCACAGCCAACAGCCCTATTAGACAACTGTTAGACGAAGAGAAAATGCATTAAATGAGAAGGTGTGTCCAAACTTTTGTCCTGTACTCTACCAGAACCACCTGAACCACCGGATCCATCTGAACCACCTGATCCAATTTAACAACCTGAACCATCTGATCCATCTAAACCACCTGATCCATTTGATCCATCTGATCTATCTGAACCATCTGAACCACCTGATTAATCTTATCCACCTGATCCATCTAAACCAACTGACCCACCTGCTGTCACTGTCTTCATGTCACTGTATTGAAGGTTTGATTTAGAGGAAACTGAAGAGCCCGTCCATGCAGGCTCACGTGATGTTTGTGTATGTCTGGTTTCTGAATCATCTGGGTGATGGAGCTTCTGCTGGGTCAGACCCTCCATGACAATAAGACCTGAGAACAATGACGGGTGTTCTCAGGTCTCCTCTGCACAGTCTGTGTGACGAGTTGTTATGACTGTGGGCCGTCCCCCACCCTCTGACTAATATTTATTAGAAGTGACGCTCTTATGGAGAAAACAGCTCAAGAACTGAGAGGTGACCTAATTTAAGAATAAGAATAATCAGTCAGTATTTATTTGTTTGGCACCGGTTCATAACAAGTGTTATCTTAAGACATTTTACAACAGCAGGCCAAAGACAAACTCTTCATGTACAGATACACACAAGGTTTGGCTTTTACATAGGTGGAAACATAAAAGTGAAAGTTGATGTGTTTTATGTTCATGACTGTTATTCCACATCATGTAGAGCTTATCAAACAAACAAGCAAACTATCATATTCAGAAAAAAACTATTCTATATCCTCCTCCATCTCTACCATCTGCCCCTGACAAAATATATCAGTGCATGACATATGAACAGTTATAGTCTGAGGAGAAAACACAGTTTCAAAATTATTACTGATAAGTGTAATCTATTCCCCAACAATATGAATGTGTGTCGCCATGTTTGTAATCTGAGGTTTTATTTTATTTTTCCCACAAACTTTTATTGTTGGTCTTAAATGGTTGCTGCCTTTCAACACACAAATAATACATGTATAGTAATTAAAATAACCAAAATATGTATCTCTTTGGCATTTAATATAAGATTTTTTTTAGTTATAAAACCATATACATTTTTTAAAAAAACGAAGAAATTGTTTTCTAAGTCTCATGCGTCCAGTTTTATTTTGTTTTCTTTACACCAAACACAAACACTCACAGACAAAGATGCAAAAGTTATTGTAAATGAAACCACTGTCAAGGTAACGTCACATGACCAAAGCAGCACAAATATCCAACACATCAACAGCTTAAAGCAGCAGATGAAGCTTCTAGCCGGCTAGCAACCAAAACAGTGGACGAATCCAGGCGTGTTTTACAAGCTGGCATCTCTTTTATCTACTGGTACCAAATGAAGGGACAGCGGGGATGACCAATCGCACGTTAGCAAGACACGGTGAAGCCATATATGAGCAATATTAGGTTAGAGGCGGGACTTTGTGTAACATTATGGGGCTATCAGAAAATGAAAATGCTTGTGTTTTGTGTTAGGGGCCATTTGGTAGTGGCATAATATTGACAGGGTAGTGTCCCAAGCATCCTTACCCAATTTTACACCCCTGGATACAAATATATGAATATATACAAATACATTTGATAAATACATTTGTATAAACACATTCATACAACCAAAGATGGATCCATGTATGCAGAGACAAAGGGACTAAAATCAAATTTGTCTCTGCTGAATATAGAGTCAGTCTTTATTTATATAGCATCATATTAGTCTTTGCTGGATATTGATGTATTTAACATTAGCCTCATGAGATGTGGTGTCTCATTTTCAGAGGGTCCTCATGTCTATGTGGTTGTAAAGAAAGTTACTATGGACGAATAATCAATACAACCGTGGATAGAGAGATCAGTCTGATATTAACATTAATATCTACAATAAATATAATCTGGAGAGGAGTGACGTTGATTAATATAGAAGCATCTAGCTGAGCTGCCATTGGGATTAACTGGTTTAAAATCATGAATTTATGTTAAATGATGATGTTTCTATTGATGCAGGAGGGAGCTCATGGAGTGGAGCAGGTCCACAGCTGAAGGTCATTTTGACTGTTTGTCAAGGTCATACTGATATATATGTGGAACTAGCATGGATTTAATTTAGCTGATCTTTCTAAAGTTAGTATCAGGATCTGTAATGATCATGAAATGTGGCTAAAGGAAAGGACAGATGTCTGTTATTGTAGTTCTTGAGGCTTTGTGACTCGACGGCAGTAGGCTGTCTACACCGAGGATCCCAGACCACCTACAAGACCAGAGCCAGAGACGAGTACAGGAGCAAACAAAAGGGGCAAAGAAGGAGAGAGAACCGAACAATAGGCAATTTTGTATTTATTTATTGAAAGTTGAAAGTTGAAGGCGCTGAAAGTTCAGTGAATCTGCATTCGACTACTCCGGGCTGCATTGTCGAGCACAGATCCGCTGAGCTGCATGCAGCACCTCCCCTTTCATTAGGTCAAGCTGCTGAGACAGAAGAAGCTACATACGCTAGGGCGCTGCAACATGGCGAGTGCTTTACCTTCAGCTGAAATTGAAGACCCTCCACTATCATTCAGATCTGGCGTTTGGGACTACTTTGGCTTCTGTGTTAAGTATGACCCTGATGGTAAGCGTGTCATGGACAAAAACACAACAGTATGTTGGAAGTGCAACACGATGCTAAACTACGTCGGGGAAATACAACAAACGCCGACATCATCCCGGTGTTAAAACAAGTGGAACCACAGACATTACCTGGGTCATTTAGACAGCCATTAGCACATGATTCAAAGAGGGCAAAGGAAATCGACCGGGCCATAGCTACTTTTATTGCTGTCCACATGAAACCCTCTTCTGTTGTGGATAACGCCGGGTTTCAGGACATGGTACGGACACTTGATACACTTATAGCTCGTTCTTTGTAATATTTACTCTGCTGCTAAGAATGCACCACATAAGATGGGTGACTTCTCTATTAGATACATTTAATTTTTTACTTATTCTTATTTTTACATGGTGATGTTTTTGTTTTTTATGATTCTAAGTATGCACTGAAGAATGTGCCTGGTTTAGCTGCAAGAGTTGCATTTAATTCAATTTAATGAAAATGTGCTCTGAGTTGAAACAAATGTTGGTTATTTTAATAAACCACAAGTAAAAAAGGCTTTAAAATTTTTTATATTTTGTATCGTAAAAGTATCGAACTGAACCGAGCCGTGAATTATGTATATCGTTGCACCCCTAATGGAGAGAGTGTTAGAGAGACAGAGCCTCTTAATGATGAGCTTTGAGCTGGTCCAGGTCTGAGCCTACTAAGATAATCTTGATGACATTAGATATTTCCTCTAACTCTTTTTTTAAAAACAGTTTAACTGGTTACACTTGTGATCCCTAATGGAAGACTTTTCCATATTTTCTTACCTCTATGTAAATCAGTACGTTGTCCTGCGGTGGTGTTTGTGAGTGGGAGTGTAAAATAACCTGGGATTGAAGTTGTTGAAATGACCAAAAAGAACATCTGGAAACTGAGATGTGGAAATGAACCAAGCAGAGACATGATCATTCTATCTTTCACCGTTAACCAATCTAAGGTTGAATGGTTGCTCTTCTGTCACATGATAAAGATATTTATATGTCTACAGACTAATAGACTCACATGTGAGCTCATTTATAGTCATGAGAGGTGCCTGTTGGTTTAAAAATGAATTTAATGAAGTTCTCCGGTAATCAGCTGGTCGAGACTCCTGCTGTTATCCCCCCTCTGGTCTCATGGTGCAGGATAAGTGCCTGTGTGCTCGCTTCGTCTTTTGCCATGGTTACCTGCTGATGGGTGCTGGTCACCAAGGTGTCGCTGAGTGTGAGGGTCTCAGGTTACAGTCTGGAGCAGAGATTATCAGAGAGGTGCTTACACTGATGAAGACGAGGATGATGATGAGTTTTAAGGCAATTAAACTGGCAGAGACGTTGATGATTCTGATGTAAGGAAATGTCGAGGAGGATGATTATGATTTAACGTGTTAAAGTCTGTGGTAAATGGGTGGAGCTTCACCTGGAGAGACTGCAGCAGTGCCAGAGTGTGGTTTACATTCATCCTGTAATTTATGAAAATTAAAAGTATGTTTTCAAATTAAAGGTTTAAAATGAAAGATTTATTAAAGCGAACAGTCCCTGATGTTTAAACCCGGGCCTGGACCACACATATATAGATATTTTTTTGACTGGATATCTTGGTCCTCGTTTAAATAAAAAATCACAGAAATATCTCTGTCCATACGAAGAGGAAAAACTGAAAATGATCGCCACTGAAGCCTGCATGGCCATGCCTGGCAGATAAGTGGCAGGTTAACAAAATGTGAAAACCATAGAAGAAGAACATTATGAGCATGCGCAGTCAAAAACAGGAAGAAGAAGCAGTCAACGGAGTAAACCGTGGACGCTTGGGACAATCTAATAACACTGCGTGCAGCAGACGCCAACGCTGTGCAGGAGTGGAGTGCCTTCGATGCAACAACATTACATTCTTTTGTAGAGCTGTAACAAAAAGTGCAAAGAACACAGAGATGGTGCGGTAAAGATTGGCCATAGTTCTTGTTGTTGGCAACCGTTGCTACAGCGAGTTGTTGCTAGGCGCTTGACGTCATCACGTCAACACCGCTACACGGATCCACGCAACCGGATTTTTTTTATTTCTTCACTTTTTATCCGTTTTAAAAAGTCTCCATTTATGTGGGTGAAATCGCCGCGTTGGTGTGGTTGAGAGGCCCAATTGGACAGAAAAATGTGCGTTTAGGAATATATCCATATTCATGTGGTCCAGGCCTCGGTCTTTAACTCTTTGTAATGTTTTAGCTCCAGTCTGATCTATCCTGAAGTCTTAGAACATTGACCTAACACACTTTGTCCATCAGAATTATATAGTAAAATAAATGCACATAAACAGTATACATAATTCACAATCATATGAACATCTGGACATCGTCTTCTGAGTCCTCATCAGCCTTTGACAAATCAAAACTCAACGTTCTTCATCACTCCAGCTCTGAGCAGCTGTATCACTCACTCCCTGTTTTCTACATGATAAATTCATCCTTCATAAAATGTTTTCAGTGTATGGAGGCCAGTGTTGGGCACACTACTTTAGAAAAGTATTTAGTTATAGTTACTTTCCCAAAAAAGTAAATGAATTACTAACAGAATTACTCCATCATAAATGTAATTAGTTACCAGGTAAAGTAACTAATGTGCTCGAACTGTGTGTCTCCGTCTCTGTGTCCTTCCTTGTTGTTACCTGCTGCAGCAGCTCTGACATCATCAGCGGAGTTCTCGCTGTTTTTGGTCTCTAGATTTTAGATTTACTAACAACAGACAAACACTTTGCTTTAGGACATAATGGACACTTCACATGTGTGTTCTTGACTTTTACTTCTTTTACTTCCATCCTGAAAACTCCAGTTTTAACTCCACAGACGCTCCACACTCACCATTACTGCAGCTAGCCGAGTTGCCAGATTTTGTGATTGAAATAAGCATTTTTAAAGAGAGAAACCTACATGAAGCGTGTTTTAATTTTTATCCACGTTACATTTCAATTTCAAAGTCATATTTCTTCTTTTTTGTCTCTTAATTTACTTATTAAACATCCTTTTGTTTGGAGGTGAACCATCCTTTTCTTTATACAGAAGTGAAGGGAGGGGCTGCTGTTATTTATAACTCTGTTATTGTTAAACAGTCTAACCTTGATTTTTGTAACCAAACAGACATGTCATGGTTTTTTTCCAAGTTGTACCTTAATCCTCTACAGCTTTATTATGGTGAAAACAGTAGTAGCTACATTAGAAACCAATTAAACCTGGCTATAAGGATTTCTTTTAGGTGGAAACACCTTTTGCCGTAATTTAATTTGCGTTAGGGTGGGAGAAAATAATTCGAATAACATCTGAATTGGGTTTATATTGATGGTTTGGGGGCTCAATAAGCTCAAATGAGCAATTGCACTATTGGAACACGCCCAGAAACTGCAACCTACAACTCCCAATATACACATGCAAGTTAGAAAAGAAGAAGCTGAAAGTGGCTTATAATAAGCGGATCTGGTTACTCTGGCGTTGTGGTTTCTTGTGTGTCTGTCAACAGTGCAGCTCCTGTCTGAGTCTGGCTGAGCGAGGCAGGTTGGATATCAGCTGCTTGACATCGGTGCAAAGTAACGTGCCACATTTCACTGTCAGTAACGGTAACAGTGCTGTAACGCATGAAAAGGTAATTAATTAGATTACCCGTTACTGGAAAAAAATAAGGGTGTTGGTTAGGACTGGGTGTAGATTCAGATTTTCTGGATCGATTCGATTCGATATTAAGAGGTCTCAAATCAATTCAATTCGATATTTGTTCAGTCTGGGTTATCTCAGTAAAAATAATGCTGTAAATGACTTTTTGACCTGGTACATTATTTAAACTGTTTTTACATTAAGAGCTGAACCCAAAGCAGTTACATTAATCACATATTAATGATATACATTAATGCATATTCTGCATGTTACTTGTTTTTTGTACAACTCGTCTTTTCTTTCATGCTTGTTAAATCTGAAATGTCCAGACGTTAATCATTAAACTGTCCGGTGGTGTCCCTGAAGTGCTACTCGCTCCCACCATGTTTTTTTGACTGCTTGCAGTAACATCTCAGAGATCTTGTTCAGTGGAAAGCAGAGCTAAACATGAGACTAGCAGGGTTGATACCACAGGCTGCTTCTCGGACCGCCCAATGAAGAAAAAACTACCCACGTTAAAAGATCCATCTTTGAATTTTATGGATCGATTATGAACCATTTAAAGGGAAATTGATTAAAATCGCCCGAGTGTTGGTAACACTGTTATTTCTAACGTTGTTACTTCCAACACTGATGGAGGCCCTGAGAGGACAAACATCCATTAGAGTATGTCAGAGTTTACCCACTATAATAAACCAGACTGCACCATTGGAAGGTGGGCAGGTACGTTGTTAAAATAAAAATTAAAACTTTGTGGCATAAACACCCGAGCTGCTAACCTGCAGTCATGAGACAGGAGAAAAAAGGATAATTCTGTCTAGATGTGGACTGGAGATCAAATTTTGCTATGGTCTGATTATTATTCTTTTAATGTCTAGTTAACTGAGTGTTTATTCAACTCTGTTGCAAATGGAGTGGCTAATAATTGCCCCCAATTTGGTGATCTTGCACGTCATTAATGTGTTTAAGAGCCGTACCTCACACACTGGTGACCTGACGGGGTGACCTTTGCTCTGATTTGAGGCGTGGGGCGGCTGTTATTTCACGAGGAGGAGGTGATGATGTGTCAGAAGAAAGAAAACAAAAATGAATCAGAGATCTGAGGATGAATCACCCGAGAAACAAACAGCAGGCCCAACAAAGAGAGTCTGTGAGGGGACACGTTCAGCCTCCATTAGTCATCGTTAATCCCCGTGAGTGACGGCTACCTGCAGCTCCGTAAGTGGGTCGTGTGTGCGTGTGCGTGTGTGTGTGTGTGTGTGCACTTTGGAGAAGCAGGTTCCCAGCAGCTCCCTTATGTAAGAGCTTGTCTACCTGAGCTGCACAATTACAGAGGAATGTTCTGGCAGCTCTGTTGTTTCAGTGTGTGTGACTGAGCAGAGTGACAGCTGGAGATTCCCCGCTGCCTTCAGACCAACTGCAGCCTGCAGGCCTCGGGTGGAAAATCACAGACAGGCTCACCTTAACCCTTTGAAACCCGAGCAATGGAGCCTCAGTCAGTCAGATCCATGCACATGCTGAGTTTAGATTAAATTCAAAACCCTTATTGTCATTGTGAGACAAGCAAGCAACAAATCTGAAGTAGCATCTCTTGGTACAACATAAAAAATAAGCATTTCAAACAATCTTTATTTGTATAGCGCCAATTCATAGCAAGTGTTATCTCAAGACACTTTACAATACACATATACAAATATATCCATCTAACACCAACATGAATCCATATAGCCAATCATGAATCCCTCCATCATGGCTCAAGAAAAAACCTTCTGTTAAGCAGCAGGAAATCTTGAATGTGGATCCCAGTCTCATGATGAACAGCAAATCCACATGATGCTGTGTTGGTGTGAGGGTGAAGGAAGGGAGGTAAGAGGAGACAAGTGGACTAAAGTAAGAACTAAAGTTAGGGACAGATCCATGAACCATAGACCTGTCATCTGATTTATTAGAGGTTAGCCTCTTGAGATGCTACATCTGGTTTTCAGGAGGGTTCTCATGTCTGAATGGTTGTGGTGATCATTTAATAGAAGTATAATCAATGATATTCTTACCGAAAATAAGAATTTATGGTAGTGACGAACTCATGTGTGCCCAGACCACAAGGTCATCCCTACCATATTTGTCTCCGTTAAGTATAAACGTATTAAAGGCCTCTTGAGATGTAACATCCCATTATCAGAGGGACTTCATGACTATGTGGTGTTAAATATAGATACTATAGATGTATCAACCAAGGATAGGGAGATCATGCTAATATCTACATAGCATAATGATAATGCTGTAATGATAATGGGAATAGAATGCTTCTAATGAAATGTCCAAATATGTGTCATGTCTATAATTGTAGTTTTTGAGGCTTTGTGACTCCACAGCAGCAGGCAGTCTCCACCAAGGATCCCAGACCACCTACAAGACCAGAGCCAGAGATGAGAACAGGAGCAAACAAAAGGGGCAAAGGCAGATGTGGAGAGAGAGAGAGAGAAACTCCTGATGACATTTCTGCAGGATGCAAGAAGAGCTTTAAACGTAACAGTGACTGAGAAAGAGGGACAGTCTCACAGAGAGACAGTGAAAGACCGTTGGTAGGCTCAGGGTGCCTATACAACATGTCTAATCATGAAGCAGATGATCTACAGCAGCAGAAACCACACCAGGTGCCACTCCTGTCAGCTAAGACCACACAGGCTCACCAATATTAGTCTCCTGGTCTGATAAGTCTGGATTTCTGCTCCACATTCAGATGGTTGACTCACAGTTTGGTGTGAGCATCATGAAGCATGGATCCAACCTGCTGCTGGTCCTAAACTGAGCTGTTGTCTTTATTATTTTATACACTGCCTGGCCAAAAAAATATTTATTATATGGATTATCTTTCGACTGGAAACAAGTTATTTAACTCCAGCTGATGCAATGAGCAGCTTCTCATTTCTTCAACAACCATGTCAAAGACACATCCTGTGATCGTGGAAAAGATGTTAGTCTGTTTAAGAAGGGTCAAATCATTGGCATCAAGCAGAGAAAACATCTAAGGAGATTGAAGAAACTACTAAAACTGGATTAAGAACTGTCCAACACATTATTAAAAACTGGAAGGATAGTGGAGAACCATCGTCTTCAAGGAAGAAATGTGGTCAGAATAAAATCCTGAATGATGGTGATCGGTGAATCACTTAAACGTTTGGCCAAATCAAATCAAAGAAAAACAACAGTAGAACTCAGGGGTGTGTTTAATAGTGAAAGTAAGAGCATTTCCACACACACAATGTGAAGGGAACTCAAGGGATTGGGACTGAACAGCTGTGTAGCCTTAAGAAAACCACTAATCAGTAAGGCTAAGCAGAAAAAAGGCTTCAGTTTGCTAGGGAGCATAAAGATTGGACTGTGGAGGACTGGAAGAAGGTCATGTGGTCTGATGAGTCCAGATTGACCCTGTTCCAGAGTGATGGGAGCATCAGGGGAAGAAGAGAGGCAGGTGAAGTGATGCACCCATCATGCCTAGTGCCTACTGTCCAAGCCTGTGGGGGCAGTGCTGTGATCTGGGACAAATCTGGGACACTGGAGAAGCTTAAAGAAACAATGACACAGAGAATGAGACTGTAGTCAAAGTTAAATGAAATACCAGAGTTTGTGATCATTTTTTTTTTTTTTTTGGCATTTTATGAGATGCTTCAGAGTCTCCACAATCATACCTGGAACCACAGCAGCCTAACACCGAGGGCCTCATCAGCATCTCTTAATGAATCTGGTTCCTGAATTTTGTATTCAGCTCCTGCAGCAGGAGACTCACTCTTTCTACACATCAGTTCATCACATGCTTTCTTTCTGCTGATCAATCTCTCCTTCAGAGGATTAGGAGATGTCAGATCTGCTGAGTTTCTCCAGAAGCTAAAACAACATTCTTCAGAGATCGGTGTGTTGACTCAGTGAACCTGCAGAGCCATGTTCTCCAGCACGGTGATTCATCTGTTTGAAGAGAGCAGAAGAAAGTACCAACGGACTTAAGCTCTATGAAACATATCTGTTGACGGGGACAAGTGCGTAGGAAGGGATTAATCAATCAGAAACTGCAGGGCCAACTGTCTACATCAAGAAGAAGGGTGCACGCCAGCTCAAGCCAAGGCCGTCATTAATAATTTATTCTTCTGTTAAACTAAAGTGACATGCAGAGCCGCCACACTCCTGTGATCTGTGTCACTGCCAGAGCTCTGACAAGCACCCATGGACGTAAACAGTGACCAATACCTGAGCCATGCTGCAGGAAAAGAACTCGTGCACACTTGCACACATATAATCCAACAGAATAGGCATGCAGCATAAAGAGCAAATGTGTATGTTTCAGTTTCAGGTGCATTTCAACAACTAGAAAAGCACTCGGAGAGCCCAGACCTCCGCCAGCGCCAAAGTCTTCACCCATATTGTGATTTTCGCCATAAATATTAGTCCTACCTTTATTTCATCCAAATATTTAGATTCCTTGACCATGAAAACATACCAATAGCAACTGGATTCATAATGATATCTATATTAATTCAGTAGTTATTCACCAAAACCACATTTTTTGTCATGGCGACCAGACGCTGATCTGGATCAACACCAAAGTCAAATCAGTTCTTCCTTTTCTCATGCTGAACATTTCCTGAAAATTTCATCCAAATCCATTCATAACTTATTGAGTTATTTTGTTCACAGATGGACGGACGGACAGACAGACAAACAAACTCTCCGGAAAACATAACCTCCTTGGCGGAGATAATTAATAAGGGCACAACTTTGATTTTGGAGATGTTAATGAACTATTTGAATCGATATCATGATGTTTCAGCGGAGTACTGAGTGTTTATCAGCGCACTATTACACATTTAGGCGGTCCGCTGAGCTTCCTGTCATTGTTGTATCGCCGTGGCGGTGTTTTCTCTTTTTTAATTCGATCTTTTATCTTCTCATACACCTCCATGAGAACTTCCTGTTCCGATGAGACAAGTACGCCGCTCTTGTTGTCATGGTGAATCCGTGATTCTGTGATCGATCTCAGAGTCCTTTGAAGTAATCACGTGCGCACACTGATCCAGGATTGGTTACACCTGGCTCGATGAATCCATGTGCTCTCATCCTTGCTTGGTCTTTTGTGCAACCAAATGCGCCTGAACCCTCTTATTTTGGATTAGATGAGCCAGGCTTAATCATTTATCCTGATGTCTGAATCTTACTTTAGTGCAGCAGGCCCCAGGTCTGATGTGACCCAGTAAGATCATAACAGGGAACCAAAACAGCTGTAACACCTGTGTGAAATGGGTGTCTGTTTGGATCAGATGATGGTCCTCAGACCGTGATCATGTTTTCAGACCTGCTGGCTCACATCTCCTCCTCTGCTGAGGCCACTTAACCCTGATACACGAGAGCCTGCAGGATCCAGCTGAGCTGACGGCAGGTTTAACCAGGAGCGTGCTCCGACCTGCACGCCGCTCAGTTTGATTTCTGTTATTCTCTCTAATCACAGACGGCAGCAGGTAGGTGTTACAGCGTAGGTGTTACAGAGACATAAATCAGGCTGAACCTGAGATCTGTCTGAGCACGCTCCCTGTGACGCCGCAGCAGCCAAACAGACCTCACTCCTCATGGACCAGCGGAGGACCTCCTGCTTCTTTAGCTCATAAGTCAGCAAGCAAACGATGGCAGCTAACCAAGGGTGAATCCCATTTCTGCCTCATAGCCCTGCTCCCTCGTCTTACCCCTTGGCCCTCTGTTTTGAGGCCTAAAGGTGAAGGGGTGAAAACAGTGTGTCAAGTGACAGTGTGAGGGTTACAGGAGTTACATACAGTATTGACAGCACAGTGACAGTTCATTTATTTTACCTCGGAGAATTGTGAATGATAGAGAAAGCTCTGCCTTGTGTCAGTGGGCGAGGTGTATTATGGGAAATTCTCATACTCCTTCATTTCAAGTAAGATCCGAGTCCGTCTTTCATTTTGAGGGCTGTGCAGCCCTTGGTCTCAGGCCTACGGAGAACTGGGACACCAGCTGCTCCTCTGCTGTTAGAAGGCGAGTAAAGAAGCATTTAAACTTTTGTTATCTCATCTGAGCTCCTGAGGGTTCATTCTGTCATTCTAATTTTGATCAAAATTCGATTCTCAACAGGGATATGGCATCAGCGCTGACATAGCCGAACAGCATGTGTGTTAGCTGCACATGCTAATGTAACGAGTTAGAATGATTGGATTTATTATCTGATAATATTATTATGATGAGTATATCAGTGATGCAGAGTGCTGAACTCTCCAGAGGCCACACTCAGATATTCTGAAGTTAGTTTGTGTCCTTTACTCTGTAGTATTGCAGCTGATAATAAAAAAAAAAACTTACAGCCTCAGTTCATGTGATGATATTGGACTGTAATGTTATAGACCCGTCCTGTGACGACAGGGTTTGTCCAGCACACTCTGCAAGTTTCCTGCATGGCACAAAGAGGCACATCCACACCTCCGTCCCTGCCCCCTCTTTTTCTCCTTCCAGAGAGGGAGGAGAAACTGTGAGGATCTCACCCTCTGCTCCAGTTGCCCTGCTCCTCTCCCCCTCCCCTCTCGGGTTTTCTCCTCTCACTCTCTCTTCTGTGGCTGTGGCTGGGCGGAGCTGCAGAGCTGCCCTGACCTGGTCTTCCTCACCTGTTCCTGATCAGCGCTGATGACACCTGCTACTAAAGCCAGGAGCTTCTTCAACTCAGCGCCAGCTGATTGCACTTCATTTGTGGTTCGTTCTCAACCAAAGTCACTAGTGCTGGCCTTAAGCCCTGTCTCCGACACGCGGAACTCATTTCTTCTTTTTGTGATCGTGTTTCGGATTGTTGCTCCTAACCTAAAGACTGGCCAGTGTCTCTCTCTGTCTTCCAGGTCTCCACGAGCTCCTGCCACTGCCGCCACCTCTTTGTATGTAGTCACCTGTTTGATTATTCACATTTTTGGATCTGCTGATCAAATAAATCTTGAGTTTTTTCACCTTTTACTGATCGTTGCCTCTGCTCTGGGTCCTACTATACCGGATCCTAACAGAAACGGCATGAGTGGGTTTAACACAGCCGAGTGTTGTCTTCACCAATCAAATGAACGCCTCTCCATGCCTTAAATGCGCTGTGAGCGAAGTGCAGCAACTGACTGGTCTGACCGCTGATCCCTGCCACCATGGCCACGGTGTGCTGGAAAGACCCGTTAGCGGAGACGGGCAGAGTCACTTTTACAGCACCACCTCAATTCAGATGTAACCTGTTCCTGTGTCATGAATAGGCACACAAAATTAAGTGACTACATTACATTTAAACACAGCAGCAGGCTAATCCATTCATCATGCTCGTGATCCGCCTGCATTCCTGGTCTGTCATCGTCAAATAGCAGAACCTTTGGTGATATATCCTCTCCCGGTATCTTCTCCTTTCTAATTAAAGGATACAATTGTCCTTACAATAAGGATAAAGACAAAAAAGAGAAATATGGGCAATCACAGGTAAATCCTTAAGACACTGAGTGACATAGGTTCATTTTCTGTCTTTTTTTCTCCCTCTTCTCTTTGAATTTCATGATATGAGAGAAGCCAGATATATACTCAGTGTCAGATGTTAAGGCTGTTTGTTGTTGGCTCGTGAGATGTGCCTCACACTCAAGCTGCCATCAGGTTAAGTTTCCATTATGACAAACGGCTTTAATCCGACATCAGATGTGACGGGACGGTTAATACAGATACAAATGTATATGCTGGTTCAGACGGTTACATTAAATAGTGATTGCTGTGATTGTTTATTGCATTGAAATGTGCCTGACACTCTGGACACCTGCCTCTGAGGCTTTGGTGACGTGTGTGCGCATGTGTGCCTGTCACCAAATTACCACTGCACCAGTTGTGCTGAGAATAGACCAGGTTGGAGCTGGCGAGCTTTCAGCGCACCTTCCTCAAAGTTTTTTGGCACAAAATTGTCACTGCGCCAACCTGAATCTGTCGGCACCTCCCCCTAGTGCGCCGTCACATGCATCTTTGTACAGCTAGTGTGTGCTAGTTCTATTTGAATAGTTAAAAAAACAGTGTTATTACTCTTGGGAAGATTATATTATGCATTCACAATACTAATTTGGTACAATGTAGTGTGCTTATGCAAAAGTATTATGTAAAATAGTATAAGAGGTATGATACCTCTGCTGAAATATTTAGTAGACACACATCCTATGTAGGGGGCTGGATCCAAAACATTGCATGAAAAAGTTCAAAACAATCGACACACCGGAGAGAGCTCTCTTTAAAATGTTATAAAACCAACAGTGATGTTTTGAGCCATATGGCTAACTAAAGGGATGTGAAATTCACAACTGAATAAACTGTATATCTCTTTCAACAATCAAAACAGTCCCAGAGCCGGAGTTTGTCTTGCTTCAGTAAGAAAAAAGAATATGTAAACATCCAAGACTTTCAGAAAGCCGTTGTTCTGATGAGGACTCAAAGTGGACCAATGATCCTTTTTCTCTCAATAATACAACAAATTAGAGGAAGATTCTTGACAGTTTTGTTTAGCACATAAGCAAACAGTAAAGTGACACATAAGAACATTCTTCAATCATGTCTGATACTCTTACATCTGTCGCCTTTCAGGCATTTTTTATATTTGCCCATTTGATCTTTACCTCTGTTTTATTATTTCAGCCTTACATTCTGTCTTATCACTGTAGAATAGTAAGTAGTTTTATTTTGCATTGAGAAAATACTATAGGTGCGTTCATACCGGATGCTACTTGTACTACCTCGGCGATCAATCTACATTCAAAGTCAATGTACAGCTGCGATGGGGCGGGGCTAACCCTCCCGCGATGCGACAGCCGCGTACAAGACGATCACTTCACTCGTCGTGCGATGTCAAAGTTAAAAAAAGTTGAACTATTCAGGCGATGTCGTGTGTGGCTGTGCGGCAACAGCCAATCAGCGGTGTGTGTACGTGTGACGGTACCCGAGACAGACAGTTATTCATCCGGACTACAGGGCGGATGAGTTCTGTCTAGGCGGAACTAATGTCAGTGAGGACATTAGTTCCGCCTAGATGGACCGCTGTAAACTCACAGATGATGCTGCTGCATCATCAGCTGCAGTGTTTTGTGGTTGATAAGTGAATGAAAAGGATACAGCTGGAATAATGTCCGTTTATACATCCTATTATATAATATATGATATGATCGCGGTGAAACTCGAGCGGACGTGACGTCACCGAGCGATGGCCAACGGCAGCGGTTACCCAACTGAGGTATTTATGGACGCGCGACGCTACATCAGTGGGCGACGCGACTTTGGTAGCTGGGTCGCTTGCGGTGTGAACGCAGCATTAGACATACACAGGAACATATTGATTTCAATCATGCAAGTAAATATCCAGAAATTTTTACTCAATGAAAATGTGTATCTGTGTTTATATTAAAAACTTTTCAATGTGTTTATCCTATTTCCTAATAACTTTTGATATTGACTGTCCTGCACCTACTTGCTCAGGAGATTTGAGTTGCCTTTTGTGTACAAACATTTGTGTTTAAATTGAACTGAGACAGCCTGGAGTTTTATTCTTCACAATACATAAAATAACTTCTCCTCAGACCTGTACAACTCTCCTCACCCTCTAACTTCTCAGGAGTCTGAAGTGGAGGCTCAGTCTTGTTTCTAACAAACACATGGGCACAGAAAATTACACAATTGTGAGAGTGTAACTTTTCTAAAGATCAGCTCATGAAGAGGAAACATCTGGATCCTGATCAGCTGATTTAATGTCAGTCCTACACCAGTCTGTGAGCGTGAGAGAAACCTGCAGACCTCCAGAAATACCAGGATGTAGGAGGACTGCAGCAAAACTAACAAAACAACAAAATGTGGAATAATTCAACAAATCCAAAACCAACTCAGATTTTTGGAAACAAACTGACAGCAGCAGAACATTTGAACACGAACTGAGACAAACAAACGAGGAGTTTAAACACTTCAGCAAAGACAGGATCTTATGGGGGGGGTATCTTTGTCACACTGATTCACAAGATCCCTCACACTCACATAAACACACAGTTTACACCCTGTTTACTGAGCACACATACACACACACACACAAACACACTCTGGGTGAAGTTACAGGTCTATTAAAAGACTCTGGTGTTCAGCTCGTCCTTGAAACAGAGCAGACAGCCAAACACACACACACACACACACACACACACACTCATAAATACACACACAGGTTCAGGTTTAGCAGCTCAGGTGGTCTCTGTGGGCCAAGCCCAGCACCTTTGACCCCAAGCGTCCCATGTGTTCAGGTGCAGACCAGGATCATGGTCCTCATAGTGGTCATCAGGTGATCAGGTCTATCAGTGTGAGAAAGACCAGATTGGGCAGCAGACCACAGGGGGCCTGGTGGCTTATTACACCATCACACTGTAGAGGTGAAGCTGCCTGAGTGATGTTAGCGTGTTCATATTTACATGTATTGTGTGCTTTCGTGATGTTAGCATGTTCTCTGGTTAGCCTTACTGATTAGTGGTTTTCTTAAGGCTACACAGCTGTTCAGTCCCAATCCCTTGAGTTCCCTTCACATTGTGTGTGTGGAAATGCTCTTACTTTCACTATTAAACACACCCCTGAGTTCTCCTGTTGTTTTTCTTTGATTTGACTTCTTTGATGCAGTGATTGATGATTTCCTGCTCCGAGACTGGATTTGTTGATCCGTGTTTGCTGATGTCCATAACTTTGTTAAATGTGCTGCCACCTGTCTTGCTCAGCGCACTTACAGATGAGATTTTTAGTAGAAATACTACCTGAATTTACTGATTCCATAGAGACCATATTGAAACAAATTTAGAGCTCTAAGCACTGGGCCGAGCCAAATGATCCAGACCACTAAAGAGAGCTGGAGTTCACATCACTGTGCCCCACCTTTGCCCTTTGCCAGTAGAAGCACATTCCTTCAGGTGGCTTCACAAGAACCTTGTGACAAAATGAGATTTCCATCCCATGTGTTGTTGTCCCACCATCTGAACCATCATCAGACCTGATCCACCATCAGACCTAAACCACCGCCAGACCTGAAACACTGTCAGACCTGATCCACCATCAGACCTCAACCACCATCAGACTTGAACCACCATCAGACCTCAACCACTTTCAGACCTAAACCACCATCTGAACCACCATCAGACCTGAACCACCATCAGACCTGATCCACCATCAGACCTGAACCACCATCAGACCTGATCCACCATCAGACCTGATCCACCATCAGACCTCAACCACCATCAGACCTGATCCACCATCAGACCTAAACCATCTTCAGACCTAAACCACAGCCAGACCTGACCCCCATCTGAACCATCATCAGACCTGATCCACCATCCTAAGACCTAAACCACCGCCAGACCTGAAACACTGTCAGACCTGATCCACCATCAGACTTGAACCACCATCAGACCTGAACCACTTTCAGACCTAAACCACCATCAGACCTGAACCACCATCAGACCTGATCCACCATCAGACCTGAACCACCATCAGACCTCAACCACCATCAGACCTCAACCACCATCAGACCTCAACCACCATCAGACCTGATCCACTTTCAGACCTGAACCACCTTCAGACCTAAACCACAGCCAGACCTGACCCCCATCTGAACCATCATCAGACCTGATCCACCATCACACCTAAACCACCGCCAGACCTGAACCACTTTCAGACCTAAACCACCATCTGAACCACCATCAGACCTGGACCACCATCAGACCTAAACCACCATCAGACCTGAACCACCATCAGACCTGAACCGCCATCAGACCTGATCCACCATCAGACCTGATCCACCATCAGACCTCAACCACCAACAGACTTGAACCACCTTCAAACCTGAACCACTTTCAGACCTAAACCACCAACTGAACCACCATCAGACCTGAACAACCATCAGACCTGATCCACCATCAGACCTGAACCAGCATGAGGCTGTCTGACTTCAGAGATGAATCACAGGTTCATTAGCATGTGAAACTGTTTGGGGACTGATGAGGTGATTTAACCCCTTCAGCTCTGACTCATCAGTGAACTCCCCGGTCTCGGGGTTTCTGTGAAACAGGCTCCGGATCAGAGCTATCCTGGGACAGTCTTCAGGGTGTGCCCCTGCCCTCATCTGAGCCCACACTGACTCCAGCCCTGATCCTTACATAATCTACTTCAGGGGTGGGCAAGTGGGGGCCCGGGGGGCAAATGTAGAGTCAAACAGAAACAGGCCTGGCAAGACCTAAACATCAAAATAAACAGTATTCGAGAAATGTCACTACCCCAGTGGGTTTAATTAGGGTCTTCACCCAAAGGGAAAGGACCCTCCAGCTGAAGTTAGCAGGCAAGGACCCCACTGTTTTACTCATTTCTTTCTTTCTTATCATTAAAACAGACACGTTAAGCTTAATTTGACCCTTAAACATGCTTAAAAACTTAAGTAAATTGGCACACACCTCAGATTCAGCAAAAAAGCTGTTAACATGAAAAAATTAACCCTAAGCATGCCAAAATGTGCTCTGTAGCGCAGCCTATGGACCTGAGGACCTGGTCAATGCTGCTTGCACCATTTTAAAATGAATGGGAGAAGAAAATACAGGACCAGACAACCTGTGGAAGTTAGGCCTCAACAGAAAAACAAAAAGTCGTACTACTTTAAAAAGTTCATGGGTGGGTTCCTGACAAAATTTCCAGTTAAAATATCTTGTTTTAGAGAGATTTGGTTGAGCTTAATTTGACCCTTAAACATGCTTAAAAACTCACCTAAAATGGCGCACACCTCAGATTCAGCAAAAAAAATGATAAAATGAAAAAATTAATCCTAAGCATGCCAAAATGTGCTCTGTAGCGCAGCCTATGGACCTGAGGACCTGGTCAATGCTGCTTGCACTTTTAAAGGGACATTGAGGAGGTTCTACGTAGTTACAAAAAAGTCTCCCTTTTAGATATATGCCTGATGGAAATACACACTTTAAGATGAGTTTTATAGCATCAAAATAGGTTATCTATAAATGCTATTCCTTAGCTTCACGGTCGGGTCGGACAGGGCTGGACTGGCCTGGATACTCAACTTCAGGAACAAGACAATTAAAACTAGAGCAAATTTATATTATTCAGACTCATCTCAGAGCACTGGGCTGTAAGTAGTGATATATAGCCGACTTGGTTATTTGTCCTGTAAGAGGTCAGGTCTGTGTATTCTCATTGTGAGCTGCTACCAATGGCGTCTGTTGGGTTTATTTAGTCATTTATCACAAACAGGACGTTTATCTGTAAATTTAAATAGACCATGTAGGGTTCAGGACGACCTTACCTATGAAATATTAGTCACTACGACTTCAAGAACTCAAAGCTGTCTTTGAAGGCATCATCCAATCCTTGATATCTTTTCATTGTTCTGACAGTTTTGTTTGATGATGTTTGAAGTTACTTTACTTTGTAACAACTTTAAATCGCATCTGTGTTTAGTCAGAAATCATCTTCACTCTGATGATGGAGGGTAGACTGATGAAGATTCTTCATTGCTGATTTTCTGCTGGTGAGGCAGTTTAACTTGGACATCCTGATTCATTAAAGTGATGTTTTATAACCTGTCTTCCATATGTCCTGTGCTCCACAGCAGGCTGAAAACAAACCTGGACGACTGTTTCTGCTCCAGGTCACAGCGGTCATATCCCATAATGCACTGTGAGGAACAGCTCTGGCCTGGGGGTGTTATTAAACCAAACTCAGTCTAATACAATTTAATTAGCCAGGTAGGTTTCTGTCTGTCTGTCTGTTACATAAAGTGTTTAGAGTAGTATATGTGACGTTTGGTCTCTGTAATGATCCCCTGTGAGGGGGTTCTCCAGCCAAACTCTCCCCGTGAATCAAGATCCACTAATAAGCAACCACCAATAACCAGCAAAAACAACTAAAATATCAGTAAAGAGGACTAAAAAACCAGTAAAAATGACTAAAGAGCCAGTAAAAAGGACTACATTATAAGTAAGAAGAACAAAAAAATAAGTAGAAAAGACTAAAGAAACAGTAAGAAGGACTAAAGACCCAGTAAAAAGACTTATAAATCAATACAAAGGACTAAAAATTAGAGAGAAAGACTAAAAAATCAGAAAAAGGACTAAAAGCTCAGTAGAAAGGACAAAAGAATCAGGAAGAAGTACTATAAAATCCGTAAGGACTAATAATCCAGTAAAAATCAATCAATCAATCAATCAATCAATCTTTATTTGTATAGCGCCAATTCATAACAGGTGTTATCTCAAGACACTTTACAATAGAGCATAAAGCTCTTCATTTTATGGATACACATATATGCATAGATACATATATACATATAGAATACACATATACATATATATACAAATATATACATCCAACACCCAACATGAATCCATATAGCCAATCATGGATCCCTCCATCATGGCGGCAAGAAAAAACCTTCTGTTAAGCAGCAGGAAATCTTGAATGTGGATCCCAGTCTCATGATGAACAGCAAATCCACACGATGCTGTGATGGGTGTGAGGGCAAAGGAAGGGAAGTAAGAGGAGACAAGTGGACGATGTAAGAACTAAAGTTAGGGACAGGTCCATGTATCATCGGCCTGTCGTCTGATTCCTTAGAGGTTAGCCTCTTGAGATGCTACATCTCATTTCTGGAGGGTCCTCATGTCTGAATGGTTGTGGTGATCATTTTCTAGAAGTATAATCTTAGATATTCAAACTGAAAATAAGAACTTATGGTAGTGACGAACTCATGGGTGCCCAGACCACAAGTGCATCCCAACCATATTTGTCTCCGTTAAGTATAAATGTGTTAAAGGCCTCTTGAGATGTGACATCCCATTTTCAAGAGGGACTTCATGACTATGTGGTAATAAAATATAGATACTGTAGGTGTAACGATCATGGATATGGAGATCATGCTAATAACTACATGAACAGCTATAATGATAATGAGAATGGAGTGTTCCTAATAAAATGGCCAACTATGTGTGTCATGTTTATAGCTGTAGTTTTGAGGCTTCATGACTCCACAGCAGCAGGCAGTCTCCACCAAGGATCCCAGGCCACCTACAAGACAAGAGCCAGAGGCAGTACAGGAGCAAACAAAAGGGGCAAAAACAGATGTGGAGAGAGAGAGAGTGATAGAGCCCATTGTGCCAGACCCCTCCCCCCCCCCAGTCTAGGCCTATTACATCTAAACTATGAGTCTAGTTTATGAACTAATTTATTTATTTATTTATTTATAACCTATAAGCTGGTCCCTAACTGAAAGCTTTATCAAAGAGGAATGTTTTAAGTCTAACCTTAAAGGTAGAGAGAGAGTCAGACTCCCGAACTGTGTTCCGTAAACTGTTCCAGAGAAGAGGAGCCTGATAACTGAAGGCTCTACCTCCCATACTACTTTTGGAGATTGATGGCACCACAAGTAGGCCAGCATCTTGGGAGCGTAATGTTCTAGAGGGGTTGTACGGCACTACAAGCTCTTCAAGATAGACTGGTGCCTGTCCACTGAGAGCTTTATAGGTGAGGAGAAGAATCTTGAATTCTATTCTATATTTAATGGGAAGCCAATGCAGAGAAGCTAAAACAGGAGTAATGTGGTCTCTTCTCCTAGTTCTAGTCAGTACACGTGCTGCAGCATTTTGGACCAGCTGAAGCGTCTTAAGTGACTTGCTGGGACAGCCTGAAAGCAGAGAGTTACAATAGTCCAGTCTGGAGGTAACAAAAGCATGGACTAGCTTTTCAGCATCGCTCTGGGACAGGATAGGCCTGATTTTAGCGATGCTACGAAGATGAAAAAAGGCTGTTTTTGAAATTTGCTTTATGTGAGAGTTAAAGGATAGATCCTGATCAAATAGCACTCCTAGATTTCTAACAGTTGTGCTTGGTGCCAGGCTAATGCCATCTATGGCAGTTAAATCACTAGAAAAGGATTCTCTAAGGTGTCGAGGGCCCAGCACAATAATCTCTGTCTTGTCTGAGTTAAGAAGAAGAAAATTTCTGGCCATCCAGGTTCTGATGTCCTTTAAACAGGCATCTAGTTTATCTAAGTGGTTTGTCTCACCTGGCTTTAATGATACATAGAGCTGTGTGTCATCAGCGTAACAGTGAAAATTAACAGAGTATTTCCTCATGATATTACCAAGGGGAAGCATATATATAGAGAAGAGAATTGGACCTAGCACTGAACCTTGAGGAACCCCGTAACTTACTTTAGTGTACACAGAGGATTTGTTGTTCACGTGTACAAACTGATATCTATTGGATAAGTAGGACTTAAACCAATTTAAGGCAGTCCCTGTAATCCCAAGTAACATCTCCAATCTCTGTATAAGAACATCATGATCAATGGTGTCGAAAGCTGCACTAAGATCTAACAAAACAAGAACAGAGAGCAGTCCTTCATCTGAAGCTGAAAGTAGATCATTGGTTACTTTAACTAGAGCAGTCTCTGTGCTGTGATGAGCTCTAAATCCTGACTGAAAGTCCTCAAGCAGGCTATTGTCTTGAAGGAAGTCACCTAGCTGATCAGCTACCACTTTCTCCAGGATCTTTGAGGCAAATGGAAGGTTAGAAATAGGCCTATAGTTAGCTAATGTTCCTGAATCAAGGTTAGGTTTTTTAAGGATGGGTTTGATTACTGCTGTTTTAAAAGACTGTGGTACGTAGCCTGTTGATAGAGATATATTTACTGTCTCCAGCAACAATGGACAAACTAGAGGAAAGACCTCCTTAAACAACTTAGTTGGGATCGGGTCTAAAAGGCAGGTTGATGATTTAGAGGAAGAGACGAGAGAATTTAGCTCCTGAAGGCTGATCGTAGAGAAACTGTCTAACTCAGGTCTGACTTCTACTACATTTAAAGGTAGGGCAGGTTCGGCTGGAGATAAAGAGTTGCTAATTTTATCTCTAATTTTCAGAATTTTATCATTGAAAAAGTTCATAAAGTCCTCACAGCCCAGGGCTAGAGGAATCACAGGCTCAATAGAGCTCTGACTCTGTGTCAGCCTGGCTACAGTGCTGAAGAGATGTCTGGGGTTGTTTCTATTTTCTTCAATTAGTGAAGAGTAGTAGGCAGCTCGAGCATGTTTTAAGGCTCTCATGTAGTTAATATGACTCTCTCGCCAAAGTATACGTGACTCTTCCCTTTTATCAGAGCGCCACATTCTCTCTAATTTACGGGTTGTTTGTTTAAGTGTACGAGTTTCTGAGTTAAACCAAGGAGCTGTCCTCTGACGTTTAATACATTTTTGTCTCAGTGGGGCAATTGAGTCCAAAGTGGATCTTAGTAGACTGGCTGAGTCATCAACAAGCTGATCCAGCTGAGTGGAGCTAAAGCTAATATCACAGTTATCAGTTGGCCAATTTATTGAGCTTAGGGCAGTAGGAATGGCCTCTGTGAATTTAGCCACTGCACCACTGGACAGATTTCTACTGCTCACAGTTTTGCTGCAAAACACAGAATCTTCCAGGAGGATGCTGAAAGTTACTAAGAAGTGGTCGGATAAAAATGGATTCTCTGGAAAAACTTTCACTTCATTAATATTGAGGCCATATGCTAAAACCAAATCAAGAGTGTGATTAAAATGATGGGTAGCTTCACTAACAGACTGAGTAAAGCCAACTGAGTCTATTAATGACATAAAAGCTGAGCTAAGACTATCACTCTCTTTGTCCACATGGATATTAAAATCACCTACAATGACTATTTTATCAGAGCTTAGGACCAAGTTTGATATGTACTCAGAGAATTCTGATAAGAATTCAGAGTATGGGCCTGGAGGACGGTAAATTATCACAAACAGAACTGTCTGGCCAGTTTTTGAATCAGTATGAGATAAATTTAGAGTAAGGCTTTCAAAAGAAGTATATTTAGCCTTTGGTCTGTGATTGATTTGGAGACAGGAATGATAAATAGCTGCTACACCACCACCACGGCCTGTGTCGCGTGGTATATGAAAATTTGAATGACTGGGGGGAGTGGACTCATTTAAACTGACATATTCCTCTTCTCGTAGCCATGTCTCAGTTAGACAGAATAAATCAATCTGATTTTCTGATATAAGGTTGTTCACCAGTAAAGATTTGGACCTGAGAGATCTAATATTTAAGAGACCACATCTGATTCTCTGATGTTTTAAAGCCACTACATTTGAAGGTTTTATTTTTATCAGATTTCTGTGGTTGACACCTTTTTTATTTGTTTTTGTGTTAATATCTAGGTGAGCTTTGGGTCGGGGTACTGACACAGTCTCTATGGAATAATGTTTATCACTATTACAAAAGCCATAGCAGTTATCTAAGTGATGAACACAGCTGTCATAACAGTAATGGCAGGGAAACTGTCTTAGAGCAAGCGCAGAGGAGCGTGGAGGACTGCAGCTCTGCAACATGTTCTCATCTCTGAGAGGTCATAAGTGTGACTCTGCCATGTTTTTTGACAGGAGAGATGCACCAGCCAGAGTAGGATGGATGCCATCTCTGCCTATCAGGCCAGGTTTTCTCCAGAAGGTTGACCAATTGTCAATGAAGCCCACATCGTTTGCTGGACACCACCTCGATAGCCAGCGGTTGAATGATGACATGCGGCTATACATATCATCACTGGTCAGATTGGGCAAGGGGCTTCAATATCAGTTAAAAGGACTAAAGAACCAGTAAAAAGGACTAAAAGTTCAGTAGAAAGGACTAAAGAATCAGTAAGATGGACTAAAAAAACAGTTAAAAGACTTAAAAATCTGTTAAAAAAGACTAAAGAATCAGTAAAAAGGACTAAAAGTCCAGTAAAAAGGACAACAACAGTTAAAAGGACCAAAAAATCAGTAAAGAGGACTAAAAAAATAGTGAGAAGGACTAAAAGATTGGTTAAAAGAACTTAAAAATCATTAAAAAGGACTTAACCACAGGCTCAATCCAGCACCTGATTCAATCACAGTCTGTGTCAATGTTCTGGTCATCGACAGTTTTCTCATCACATTAAAATAAAGATAACTATTGAATTTTGAGAATGATTTAACTGTAAATACATCCCCTAACTACAGAGGATGTGAGAAGAAATGAAAACAAATCCTGACGGCTGCTGCTTTGGACCTCATTCATGTTTCTGTGCACTTACTGAGAAAAAACAACCATGAATGAACTTAAAAGCCCTTAAAACACAGAAAAAGGACTAGAAAATCTGTAAAGTGTACTAAATAATTAACAAGAAGGAATAAAGCATCAATAAAAATGACTAAAGAATAAGTAGGAATGACTAAAGAATCAATGACCAAAAACTGAGTCAAGACTTAAAAATCAGTAAAAAGGATTTTACCCCCAAAATTAAAATACTTAAAATTCAGTAAAAATGAGTAAAGAAGCGGTAAAAAGGATTGATATCAGCAAAAGGGACTAAAAAATTAGTAAAAGGGCATTAAGCTCAATAAAAAAGGACTGAAAAATCAGTAAGAAGGACTTAAACCCCATTTTAAATACTTCACAATCAGTAAAAATGACCAAAGAAGCAGTTAAAAGGACTGAAGAATCAGTAGGAAAGACTAAAAATCGAGTCAAATGACTTAAAAATCAGTAAAAAGGACCAAAGAATCAGTAAAAAGGGACTTAGACCCAGTTAAAAATACTAAAATTCAGTAAAAATGAGTAAAGAAGCGGTAAAAAGGATTAATTTCAGTAAAGGGGACTAAAAATCAGTAAGAAGGACTTAAACCCTAATTTAAATACTTAACAATTATTAAAAATGACTAAAGAAGCAGTAAAAGGGACTAAAATATCAGTAAAAGGGACTAGAAAATTAGTAAAAAGGACCTGCTCAATAAAAAGGAATAAAGAATCAGAAAAAAGGACTAAAACCCCAGCAAAGGGACTACAAAATTAGTAAAAAACTTAAATACCCTTAAAACACAGTTAAAGGGACTAGAAAATCTGTAAAAAGGACTGCAGAATCATTAAAAATTACTAAATAACAAATAAGAAGGAATAAAGAATCAGTAAAAATGACTAACGGATCAGTAAAGTTGACTAAATAATTAGTAAACAAGGACCAAAAACTGAATCAAAGACTTAAAAATCAGTTAAAGGGACTAAAGAATCAGTGAAAAAGGACTTAAAACCCCATCATAAATACTTAAAATTCAGTGAAATTGAGTAAAGAAGCGGTAAAAAAGATTAATATTAGTAAAATGGACTAAAAAAAATAGTAAAAAGGACCTTACGCTCAAACACAAAGGACTAAAGAATCAATAAGAAGGACTTAAACCCCATTATAAATACTTAACAATCAGTAAAAATGACTATAAAGGATCAGTAAGAAGGACCAAAAACAGAGTCAAAAGACTTAAAAATCAGCAAAAAGGACTAAAAAAATTAGTTAAATGGATTAAAACCCAATTATATACATTAACAATCAGTAAAAATGACTAAAGAAGCAGTAAAAGGGACTAACCATTGGTAAAAAAGGACCTAAAGCTCAATACAAAGGACTAAAGAATGAGTAAGAAGAACTCCATTATAAATACTTTACAATCAGTAAAAATGACTAAAGAAGCAATAAAAAGGACTAAAATATCAGTTAAATGGACTAAAAAATTAGAAAAAAGGACCTAAAGCTCAATAAAAAGGACTAAAGAATCAGAAAAAAAGGAGTAAAAACCCAGAGAAGAGACTACAAAATTAGTAAAATAAATATAAAGATAAGTATTGATTGTTAAATTATTTAAGCTTAAAGACATTCTCCAACTGCAGAGGATGTGAGAAGAAATTAGAACAGATCCCAGAGGCTGCTGCTCATGTGACCTTGTTCATGTTTCTGTGGCACTTACTGAGAAAAACAACCAAGAATCATGTTTGAGTTTTTGTTCATATTCAGATGATGTCATGTTTATTGATCTCAAGAGGAGAAATTCAGGTGTTGCACAGTACAGGCCAAAGGACAAAGGTAAGTACACTGCATTAAAAGTCAATAAAGTGACTAATAATATAAATATAAATATAAATATGAACCAAGAGGCAGTGCTGAAAAATAATGGTGACCACAAAATACTGACACTTGAGTTTGGACACTTTGACTTAGGGGTTTATTCACTTTTGTTCCCATCAGTTTAGACATTAATGTCTGTGTTGAGTTATTTTGAGAGGACAGTAAATTTATGCTGTTACACAAGCAGAACACTCTCTGCTGTTCACTGTGTCAAAGTGTCATTTCATCACTGTTGTTCTATAAAAAGATATAATAAATTATTTAGAGATATGTGAGGGGTAAACTCACTGTTGTGGGATTCCGTATATGTATATATACAAAACTACACATGTATAAAAATATCATATAGAGTCTTACAAACTGTTTGTGCTGCTCGTGCACTAACTTTATGTGTCAGTGTTACGCTGCACACACACACACACACACACATACACACACACACACCTCGTAGTGTGACGTGCAGTCCGTATGTAGGCCAGCTGATAAGAGCGTGTTGAGCAGATAAACAGGACAAATATACATGAAGGAGGCTAATTGAAAGCATCAGTCAGAGAGGATCTGTTTCATAAAGTCTGACACCGAGTTATATAAGACAGAAATCAGCCGTGAGAGAGAGAGAGGGTCAGCGGGGGTTAAAGTTAATGACAGTCCAGAGTCCAGAGCTGATACCAGACTGAAAGAGGGACGAGTTCAAACAGTTTGACCCAGAAACTCAGGGACAGATTAAACAGTAACTCAAGACCAGGCCGCAGCTCAGGCTCAGTCAGCTGTTTCTGCTGGACTGACTTCTGTGGTCACAGCCAGAGGTGGACACTCAAGACCCTCCTGGTCAAGTATCAGTCCAATTCAAGGGAAAGCTGTTGGGTCAAATTTGTACTTAAGTACTGGAGTGCCTGCTTTTGACAATACTCAAGAATTTAAAGTACTTTTTGTTAATTTGAGCACATTATTGTATTGTTGCCATAATGAATCTACTGAACCAAATGACTGAGACAACAAACTGATGCACAGCAGAATAAAAAGCTTTAAAAATATGAAGCCTATAGAAATCCCTATTGAACACAGTTGAATTGTTCTCATTGATTGAATCCTGTTCAGACCCCTTTTTTAATAGTCTTCTGCTCGAAAATGACATATTCATTAAAACAAGAGTGTATCTCTGCAACCACAAGGTCTACTTGAATTATTCTAGCGTCATTGTAAAAGTAACACTTGATAGATTTGTCCAGATGTGAAGTTATCAGTATATGTGTTACTGGGACAGAGTAAATAAAGATAGAAGTCAGAATAATTAAAATTTCATCCTCGTTTAAAGGGACTGTGAGGAGTTTCTAAGTAATTACAAAAAAGTCTCACTTTTAGATATATGCCTGATCGAAATACACACTTTAAGATGAGTTTTATAGCATCAAAATAGGTTATCTATAAATGCTATAGCTTCTTGGTCGGGTCGGACAGGACTGGACTGGCCTGGATACTCAACTTCAGGAACAAGACAATTAAAACTAGAGCAAATTTATATTATTCAGACATGTCTTAGAGCACCGGGCTGTGAGTAGCGATATACAGCCGGCTACAAAACTACGATACTAAGTTTTCCAAAAATTGCTTGTTGTCACACATCAAAAACTACCGCTACATCCTGTAAGTTGTTGAAAAAAGAAGTTGTAAAGCAAGTTTGAGGAAGGTCTGAGCTGCATTCATTAGCATCACAACAAACACACACTTTGGCTTGGGTCATGTCTTTTGGTGCATTCCAGTTGTGGTCAGAAGTAGGAAATTCCGAGTTCCGAGTAGGAAACTGCAACTGGAACGTCCCCCTGAAGTCTGAAATTTCTACTGGGAACTCGGTGAAACCTCGCCACCCCCGAGTTGACAATGGGAGATGGATGCCCCCAGTGTGAACAGTTATTTAGCTCCTGTAATAATCCATTTATTTGCACTTCTGACCGGGGGGTGTCGCTCTAGATCAGCTGTATGCATAGTATTGTTAGACTTATATTTACAAAAATGCTGCCATAGTGATAATAACATTCTTCATGTGATATTTGTGAACAACAACGCAGGGCGTGCTAACAACAGCTAACAATAGCCTGGTAGATCGGCATGTTTTTTTCCGACTTCAACTGGAACGCCGATAAGTCGGAGATGATGTCACTCCCAGTTCTGAGGTTACTGGAATGCAGCATTAGGACAGTCGTCGCGCGCTCATGGGTAGCAGAGTCTTTATGTCGCCGGTAATAGATTCTCCTCATAGCACCTTTAAAAACAAAAAAAAAACATTTTTTAAATGTGAATATCTCTTTGAAATGAAGCTGAAGTTGCTGTAAAACTCTAAAAACAAATAATAAAATATTTTTACATCATCTCTGAAAAGGATTGTTGTTATAAATTGATGCAGAGCAAAATTGGAGGTTTTATATAAAAAAAGCAAAAAAGTGTTTTGTCAAATAAAAGCCATATTTAAAGGAAAAGTTCGGTTCCTGCAGCTTTTACATTGTTTATAGAATGAAGAACAACAATATACTCACCCAGAAGGCTTTCCTGATGCAAACGGTGCTTCGGGAGATATTTAGATCCAAAATCGAGCAGCGGACACCGATATAATGTAGCCTGTAGGGCATAGATCGCCGCTTCCTAAAAACTGCATTAATCGTCCCAAAAACTCATGTTTTTCACCAATATTCCATCATGATTTGCTTCGAAAGGACCGCCATTGCAGCCTGTGTCTCTCCACACAGCGCTGTGTGGCTGAACTAACCTCTGAACTGACAGCTGTTTACATGCCCTTTGCGCATGCGCGCAGTACTCTCTGGAGCGCTATGACGCTTCCTTATCTGTATATCTGTATACTGTGGCTCCAAACTGTAAGGACGCCCATCATATTCAAAGTCCTCCTCCACAACATCTTCATCCCATAGACATTCGGCCCATTTTGCACAAAACTGGAAGAAGAAAGTTGATTTGTAGCTGCCGATCTTCCCCTGAAACAGTGAGCCGCACTGCGCATGCGCAAAGGGCATGTAAACAGCTCGTCAGTTCAGAGGTTAGTTCAGCCACACAGCGCTGTGTGGAGAGACACAGGCTGCAATGGCGGTCCTTTCAGAGCAAGTCATGATGGAATATTGGTGAAAAACATGAGTTTTTGGACGATTAATGCAGTTTTTAGGAGCGGCGATCTATGCCCTACAGGCTACATTATATCGGTGTCCGCTGCTCGATTTTGGATCTAAATATCTCCCGAAGCACCGTTTGCATCAGGAAAGCCTTCTGGGTGAGTATATTGTTGTTCTTCATTCTATAAACAATGTAAAAGCTGCAGGAACCGAACTTTTCCTTTAATAAATAAAGTGTTTAGAATGTATATGTAGCACTTCCCCATGTAATATAATCATTTATATAATCTTTTAGCCTAAAAACTGTATTATTTTAAAATGTGACGCCTCCATTAAGGCCTAAGATGGTAAAATACAAAGAGCTGTATCTCTGCCTGTTTCCTGAGTTATTGCTACGTTATTGCTGTCTATGGAAACGTCTCGGTCTCAGCTTTCCGCTTTTTCTTTTACTTTTCTTGATTAGCATTTTAATTGTGCTCGTTGTTTGTAATAGTGGCTTATATGTCCGTGTGGATACGTTTTCCTGTTTCATTTAATGTGCAGCATGACTACATGAATGGCTCACTTTCTTTTACGTTCAACCACACACAGAAGAACATCACTCCGAGTTTAGAAGTTTAGTTTAGGTAATTTAGAAACACAGCACAGAGAGGAGGCCTGTCACAATAATCAATAACCAATTAACCTAATGATAAATAAAAACGTCCTCGGTAGGTTTTGACATGTGCATGCATGTTTGTTTTCCTTCTCCCTTTCTAGCAAAGAGGCAGAATGAGAAGATGGCTCACTCTGTCCATCTTTCTTAACACCTGGGTGCGTTGGTTCTATAGCAGATTTAGCAGATTTATAGTGGAGTGAGAATCTGTCACTCATTCAATCTTTGGGGGGGGGGAGGCGGGGCCGCTCGCATGTACACACGGAGAGAGCTTAAGTGAGCGTTTTGAGGAGTAACAGGGAAAAAAACGTTAATATGAGTGATGGCACGATAGATAAGGTTCTTAAGCTGGCTGCCACAGCCCCAGTGTGAGAATGTGTTGGTTTTAAACAGAATGAAGGTGTGAGCTCATGAACACCAACGAGCCTATATGTCGCATTTGTTTAAAATTAGTGGCGACGAAGAAGGCGAGGTGCAGCGGAGCAGTTGCAGTCAGCACTTACTGAGGCGTTTGGTCGGTAAAGAAAATATGAATAAAGGCGAAAAATGCAACCCCCGACTGTGTTGGAAATGCATAAAGGTCTAAATGAAGCAATACTGCAGCAGGTCAGGAGGACAGTGAGCCAGCTGACCAGGGCCTCCATCACTGCTGCCTGTGAGTGGATGAGAGAAGAGTTTAAGGAGAACAGAGTCTGTCCTCGTGTCTGAGGTTCATTCAGGAGCTCAGAGTCTCCTCCAGGTGAAGCTGCACAGACCATCAGACGGGGTCATGGAGATCAGAGCTCACCTGGACCAACCTCACCTGGCCTCCATGACGCAGCTCCACAGACTCATCCAGTATTCACCTCCATCTGGGTCTGCAAGGACACACAGCTGGTACGAACACACACACACACACACACACATAAACACATGCACATAAACACACACTCCGCTATGAGGTGAGGACAAGGAAACAGGAGGGGCTGGAAAATCAGGACCATGTTTATCAAAGAGGATGAATATGTACGGTCAGGAGGACACAGTCCAGCAGGATGACGGTGTGTTCAAGGACAAAAAGAGAGAAGAAACGGGATGATGGTGTGTTCAAGGACACAAAGAGAGAAGAAATGGGAGGATGATGGTGTGTTCAAGGACAGTAAGAGAGAAGAAATGGGAGGATGATGGTGTGTTCAAAGACACAAAGAGAAGAGACAGTGGGATGATGGTGTGTTCAAGGACATAAAGAGAAGAGACAGTCGGATGATGGTGTGTTCAAGGACATAAAGAGAAGAGACAGTCGGATGATGGTGTGTTCAAGGACATAAAGAGAGAAGAAATGGGAGGATGATGGTGTGTTCAAAGACACAAAGAGAAGAGACAGTGGGATGGTGGTGTGTTCAAAGACACAAAGAGAAGAGACAGTGGGATGATGGTGTGTTCAAGGACACAAAGAGAAGAGACATAGGGATGATGGTGTGTTCAAAGACACAAAGAGAAGAGACAGTGGGATGATGGTGTGTTCAAGGACACAAAGAGAAGAGACAGTGGGATGATGGTGTGTTCAAGGATGCCAAGAGAAGAGAAAGTGGGATGATGGTGTGTTCAAGGACATGAAGAGAAGAGATCTGTTTTTAGAAAAAACATGGATGCAAAGTTTGCAGACAGCCTGCATGGATTAAAATGACAAAAAGATGTTCATTATCATTTATCATGTTTATATGAAGACTTTAATTCCCCTTGATTGCAAATAAAACTTACATCCTCTTCCAAAAAATTAAAATTGATCATTTAAACACCTTATTCTGAATGCAAATGACAATTCTGAATAAAACTTAATTCCAGAGTAAGTGGCTGGTTTCTTTTAACTTTAAATTCAAATTCAATAAATCTTAAATCATGTATACATTTACCTTTGAATTAATTCTGGTCTTTCTGTGCATACTCGTTTTCCCATCCTGTTTGGATGATGCAGATGGAAACAGGAAGGCCGACCGAAGCAAGCATTGACATCAAACTGAGACAATTTGGAAGATTCAGAAATAATGAAACAGTGGACGGACATTAGCATTAAAATGCAGACATTTTTAAGGTTGTAGCGTCATGTCCGCCCCTGTCCAATCAGAACCAGGCGAACCGGCCTTGGATAAAGGCGGATATATCTGTTTCCATGTAAACCTCTAATCAGAATTATTTTTCCATGTAAAAACGGAGGAGGAAGCTTTAAGTCCCAACTATTTCATTCTGAATGATAAATTCCGAATAAAAACATCATGTAACCGTGGCAAATTACAACATCACTGTCAGACCAAGGTAGATGGGAAAGGCTACATTTCATTGTTTGACACAAAAAAAAGTTTATTTGGAACATTCTGTCACATATAAATTGCAGACTAAAACTGCCTGTCTGACTTTTTTTAAAGAGGATTTTTTATTCCTGAACAAAGGCAAACAAGGTTATGGTATGAATGAAGAGTGCAAAGTCTGTAAACAACACACAGCAAATACTTATAAAAACAACATTTAACTGAAGAGATATCCAAATATTGTAAAAATAAGCGTTATAAAAGGAAAATAAGGGCAGGGAAATTCAACCTTTTCAAGTAAAATTATTTGTGCAAATTAATGTTCTGGTTAAATGTTATAGAGTCGAGTAGTGCCTGCATTACATACACTGATCATCACTGTGACAGAAGCAGATGTGTAGTGGAATTTATGGGTGTACCGTGTTGTGTGTGGGACAATAATAGGTGACAGACCAAGTGCACTATGAATAGAGCATCAATAAAATGAATCTAAATGGTAAGAGCTCCGTATGTCTCCTGTCTGGCTCTTCATATAATGCCTGAGCATCATGTTACATCACAGTGTTTGCTGCAGTGTTTCTGTCTTACATGAAAAACAAAAAACTGAACCTGCCAGAGAGCGCAGCAGCACACAGAGCACTCTGGTCATGTAAGAATTATATCCACATTAAAAAAAAAAACATACAATGAAAAAAACATATGCTACTATTCCCCGACTCATGTCTCAAGAGTCTAGTCTGGAGTCATTGTCTCCCAAGTCCAAGTTGCAAGTCATAAAATGAGCAACTCACGACAACTGGTGATAGCATTAGTGTGTGTTAGCATTAGTGAGTGTTAGCCTCAGCGTCTGTATGGGTGTGTGTATGTGTTAACATAAGTATAAGTTAGCATTAATGTGTGTTAGCATTAGTGAGTGTTAGCATTAGTGAGTGTTATGGGTGTGTTTGTGTTAGCATTAGTATGAGTTAGCATTAATGTGTGTTAGTGAGTGTTAGTGTGTCTTAGCATTAGCGTGTGTTAACATCAGTGTGTGTTATGGTGTGTTATTTTGTGTCAGCATTAGAATGTTAGCATCAGTGTGTGTTTGTGAGTGTTGTTGTGTGTTAGCTTTAGTGTCTCCATGGCCGTGAGTGTGATAGCATAAGTATGAGTTGTAAGTGTGTATTAGCATTAGTGAGTGTTAGCATTGGTGTGTGTTAGCACAAGTGTCTGTTAGTGATTGTTAGTGTGTTTTAGCATGTGTGTGTTAGTAATAGAGTATGTTTGCATCACTGTGTTAAGATTAACATGCGTGAGGGGTGCTGGTTTGGCGGAGTGGTTAGCAGCCAGGCACCCCATGTACTTGCTTCTGCTGGTCCAGGTTCAAATCCCACCTGTGACCAGTTTGCAGAGTGTCTTCCCCTACTCTCTCACCCCCTTTCACAAGCCTATCCACTGTCTCTCTCCCATCAATAAAGGCACAAAATGCCCAAAAAATACTTTAAAAGATTAACATGCGTTAGTATTGGTGTGTGTGTAAGTGAGTTTTGTTGTGTATTTGCATTAGTGTGTGTTAGCATTGGTGTGTTAGCATAAGTGTGTGCTGGTGAGTGTTAGTGTTTAAGCATTAGTGTGTGTTACTGTGTTTAAGCATGTTCGTGTAAGTACAGTACTAGTGTGTGTTAGTGTAATTGTGTGTTAGTGAGTGTTAGTGTGTGTTAGTACTAGTGTGTGTTAGTGAGTGTTGCTGTGTGTTAGTATTAGTGTCTCCATGGCTGTGTGTGTGTTAGCATTAGTGTGAGTCAACATTAGCGTATATTTGTGAGTTAAAGTGTGTATAAGCATTAGTGAGTGTTAGCATTGTTGTGTGTTAGCACAAGTGTCTGTTAGTGAGTGTTAGTGTGTTTTAGCATGTGTGTGTTAGTATTAGAGTATGTTAGCATTAGTGTGTTAAGATTATCACGTTTTAGTATTAGGCGAAATGACATACTAACGTACTACTCAAACTAAGTGTGACATCAAAATGAGTATGTAGTGCGTTCACATTAGATAGTATGAAAAAATTAGTGTGCGAGAAATGCCCAGATTTATACAAAAACGGAAAAAATGTTAAGTATGCGAGATGGGCATACTAGTCACACTCAAACGCCCCATAATGCATTGCGAGCCCCATAGTGCATTGTGCCATGCAAGACTGACCAGCATTCAGTTAAAAATCGGCCACTAGCAAACTTCCCATTTTCAAAGTAAAAACGTCTTTTATGATCTCCTTTTAGTTCTTTAACACTTTTGTAAATTGGGCTCTTGTTTTGGAGCTGACCGGAAGTTTCTTTGATAGCATAGTGGTGCGCATAGCGGAATGTCCTAAATGCCGAAATGAAATTTGTATCCGTGTGCTTTATGGCTCAAATGACCACATTTTGGTATTCTACGTGGTGACGTTCTCACCTAAAATGCTCTCTGAACTTTCAAATGTGACGAATCAACAGAGATATTTGACAGGTGTGCTTCTGATTTTTGTCGTTGGAGGTTTGAAATGCATCATGGGAAACTTAGCAGTATACTACAGTGTGAACGGTTGGCATCCTAACCATACTTATAGTATGTAGTATACAGCATATACACATGAGTTTGTAGTATGTAGTACGTTAGTATGCCATTTCAGACACAGCCATTGTGTGTGTAAGTGAGTGTTAGTGTGTTTTAGCTATAGTGTGTGTCAGAATTAGTATGTGTTAGTACTTTGCTGGTTAGTGACTGTTGGTGTGTTTTAGCTCTTAGCATCTGTGTTAGCATTACTGTGTGTGTTAGTGTGTGTTAGCCGTGCTGACAGCAGTGTCCTGGCTCTGATGTGGTCTGTTGGAGGTGCTGACAGCCTCATGTTGGTTCAGGGCTGTCGGGGCAGGTCACCCCCCCCCGACAGTGGGATAAATATACACCCCCGCTCTGCCTGCCCACAGACCAGCTCTCATGTTGCCTGAGTTCAGTCTGTGTTTGGGTTATTTCTGTGGAGAGGTTCGTTTGTTTGTCTGGGTTTTTGTCTTTGGGTTCTTAGTTATTTAGTTTTTTTTAGTTACATATTTTTTGTACTTGTTTGCATGAGATGCCACAGAACAACTTGTTTGAGTGTTATGAGTGAGTACGGGATATTTCCTGAATGTTTTTATTTAGCAGAGTCCTCTCAGCTGATTCTACCATAACAGAAGGTCTTTACTGATGAAACCAGCTCTGTTTAAGCCTTTTTTTTTTCTTTAGACGAATAACTCCTGTCATAGAAGCACGAGTTTAAGTCTCACCACTACAACCAAATCCACAGACCAAGAACCAGGTGCGTCAGTGGTTTTCAGGGAGTTCGTGGTCAAAGATTACCACCTTCAGAACATAGAGTTACTGAACATTTGTATCAGTTTATTTTGACCTATTATCAGACTAAAAGAAACTTATGGCTGTTGGACTCTGGTTGTTTCTCCATTCAGTGTTCACAAGTTTGGACTTGCTAACTCTGGAAGTTAGGACTCTGCAAGTTCATCCCAGAGTTCAGACTTCAGAGGTCAGGGGGCCGCAGAACAATTCTCCCACTATTGGAATGGCAGCGTACTTTGCTAGCGTCCACAGCTCTGCTAGCATCCCCTTCCACGAACCATCAAAAAAACTATCAAAAAACCAACCAACAACAACCAATCAAACAACCAACTAAACATCCAGACAACAACGAACCAACCAACAGAACAACCAACCAAAACAACGAACCAACAATCAGCCAAACAACCAAACAAAAAACCAAACAAACCAAACAACCAACCAACCAACCAGTCAACCAGACAGCCAAACGACCAACCAACCAACCAACTAACCAGCTGCCAACCAAACAACCAACCAAATAATCGACCAACCAACCAGACAGTCAACCAACCAACCAATCAGACAGCCAAACGACTAACCAACCAGACAGCCAAATGACCAACCAACCAACCAACCAGCTGCCAACCAAACAACCAACCAAACAAACAAACAACCAACCAACCAGACAGCCAAACAACCAACCAACCAATTAACGCATCAGACAGCCAAGCGAACAACCAACCAACCAGCAGCCAACCAACTAACCAACGAAAAAAGTAGAGATGACTTCATACATAGGGCTCAATGTCATAGACCAGGGTGTGTTCAGCACACTTTGCAAGTATCCTGCACGGTGCAGGGAGGCACACCCACACCTCCTTCCCTGCCTCTGATGCAAGTGCCATAGAGGGAGGCGAGAGGGCGTGATTGTGTTTAACACAGCTGAGTTTAACTTCACCAATCAAATGAACACCCCCCATTGCCTTTCAAGGCACTGCAGGTGAGACGCAGTGACAATTTCAATCTCTCCTCTATTGACTTCAGCCTTGGTAGGCTGGCAGATGCAGCCATCCTCCCCTGGTCTGAATCCCCGTACCAGGTGAGGAAGGGCTCTCTTCAGGCTCCCTCCTTCCATCTCCAACAAGCAGACCAAGAGGAGGAAGAGGAAGTAGAAGTGCTTAAATCAACTTTATTTTTCCCATGAATGATTTTGTGTAATTTTAATGTGATTTTATAAATTGTGTCAAAAAACATGTATAAACAGGAGGCACATAAGCACATATAAGGACAGAGCTTTGCAGACAGGTGATCTCTCCTCTCTTTAATACTCTGCTTCTCTACCTGCTGATACAGCACATGCAGTTCTGTCCTGTAATGACTCCTCTGTGAGGTCAAAGTGGCATCCATTGTGTAAGGCTGCGTTGTGTGGCACGCAACAAGTGACAAAGAATGCACTGACACTCTCGATACCTGCCTGTGAGGCTTTGGTGACGTGTGCACACTGTGCGCCTCTCAGCCAATTTATTGGCACAGTCGGTTTACCAAAGTGCGAAACTGGCTGCGCAGGGTGCACCATGCTCCACCACCCTGTGCTGCGCCAGGAAAGTAGGGCCCAAGGGAGCAAAAAGGGGCTCTCGAAAGTCTGAATCGTGTCCCAGCGGACACTCTGAGGGAGGGTACACACTGGACTTGCCAATCACAGGGCTGTCATACAGAGACAGACAATCAGCCAATGAACTTAATGAGCATGTTTCTGCTCTGTGGGGTGAAACAGGATGACTCTGTTTCTCCACCCACTCATGCACAGGGTGAATATGGTACTCCTCTGCTGTGTAGGTCCAAACATAGCCTAGCTTAAAAGTTTTTCTAAAACAACACTGTCCTGCAGGTTTATGAACGTCTTTGCTAATTAAACGTAAATGTGCCCAGCCTCTGGTTACAAATTAAATTTAAGAACTTGAATTGGATTTAAAGTTTATAAAAACCAAACTCTTACATCAGCCGAGCACCAAACTGCATCCTGATTAAGAGGTGAGTTTACACAGGCACACCTATGGACAGGTGCTGAGGTAACAGCTGGGACAACAACCAATCATATGCCTCCTTCAGTTTCATCTCAGAAACTGGCTAATTCCCAGTCAGATCTGTTTGTATGTCATATATTACGCCTGCCTCTCTATTGTTTAATACTTTGGTTTACCTACATCACACACCTGCTGTTTGCCTGTAACTGTGACTGGACAGTAGTCCTGCTTCAAGACCGTGGCTCTTCCACACCTCAATCAATCAATAAAACTTTATTTATATAGCACTTTTCATACAAAAAATGTAGCACAAAGTGCTTTACAAACAGACAGATAAATTAAAATAAAGGATATATGACCCAAACCCACTCCACCCAGCCCCTGAACCCACCCACACCGCAATCCATACACAGTGTTGATGAAAAGCATCATAAATAAAAGACAATAATAAGACACACTGATGTACCCAGTACATACTGAGGAAACACCATCTTAAAGGTTTAAATGACAAAACACTGGAGGTTAGGTTAAAAGTGTAAAATTAAATATGTCATAAAATAAAATTAAATAAAAGAATTGTAAAAAATAATAAGAATAAATAATAAATTGGAATGAAGTTTAAAAGAATAAAAATAAAAAATAAGATAGAAAAACTAGAAAATAAAATAAGGAAAGATAGCAAAGATAAAAAGATAAAAAATAAAATAAGATAAAATAATAAAAGAGTGGGCTGTAAGTAGAATAAATAAAAACACTAAAAGGTAATTCAGGTAAAAGCTCGACTAAAAAGGTAGGTTTTGAGTTTGTTTTTAAAGACAACGGCAACCTGATGAACTTTTCTCACCTCAGGTTGTCAAACCTCCACCAGAGAGCAATCTATGTGCTCTGTGGGACGGACAGGATAAATATTAAATAAATAAATTAACAAATGAATTACTAAACAGATAAATACATGGCCTATTTAAATTTGTATTAAACACTGATGTAATAATAGATATTAAACAAACCAAACAAATATAAATAGATCATTAAAAAATATGCTTCACTGATTTATAAAGGTATTCACAGCCATCAATTACATTCACATTAAATGTTTTTTGCTTCCTGGTCTGATTATTGAGTTTTCATGGATCATCAAATTTATTAAACTGTAACACACACAAATGTAAATACACACACACACACACACACACACACACACACACACAGCCTGAGAGAGAGAGAGGTGGAGTGTGTGCTGTCATGTGGTCGTGTTTTCATAGAGCAGTGATCCGGTCACATGACGGTCAACACCTTAGACCACAGTACCTGAAATACACACACACTACACACACAGACACACACTCGTACACACTCACAGGAAAGGCTCCTAACAAATCAAACCTGAGAAAAAAAATATCTGATCGACTTTTTTCTGTCCTGTTTCACTAACTTTCATTTACTGATTCATCTTTTATCAGATGATCATTATTATGAGGTTCTCTGTTTTCTCAGAAAAGATAAATTATTTCAAAGCATCATCAGGATAAAAAAAAGATTTTAAAGGTGCTATGAGGAGAATCTGTTTCCAGCGACATAAAGACTCTGCTACCCATGAGCACGCGCGGCGACTGTCGTAAAGACGTGACCCAAGCCAAAGCGTGTGTTTGTTGTGATGCTAATGAATGCAGCTTGAACCTTCCTCAGAACTCTGCATTGCTTTACAACTTCTTTTTTCAACAACTTACAGGATGCAAAGCCACAAGGTAATGTATCTCTTTCTAGTTATGTAGCGGTAGTTTTTGAAAACTTAGTATCATAGTTTTGTAGCCGGCTATATATGACTACTTACAGCCCGGTGCTCTAAGACGTGTCTGAATAATATAAATCTGCTCTAGTTTTAATTGTCTTGTTCCTGAAGTTGAGTATCCAGGCCAGTCCAGCCCTGTCTGACCCGACCAAGAAGCTAAGGAATAGCATTTATAGATAACCTATTTTGATGCTATAAAACTCATCTTAAAGTGTGTATTTCCATCAGGCATATATCTAAAAGTGAGACTTTTTTGTAATGACTTCGAAACTCCTCATAGCATCTTTAGTAATAAAACACAAATGTCTATTTACATTTTTTCGAATATAAAATAAAAGTTGATGATGGAAACAGGTTATGAAATATTAAGTTGTATTAATAAGATAATTATGTTACAGAGATTGAATTTCATCAGTCCCTTTGTCACTGCTCTCTCTCCTACTCATCTGTAAAAACAAAAGAATAAAAAATAAAACTATTATTAGATTTAAAATGAAGGTATTGCATCGACCTGCCCTTTTTGAAGACATCCTAAGATAAGAGCTGTTACTTCAGAAGAAGAACTGATTTATTGATTGATTGAGTTATGAGATAAAAAATGATTTAACGATTTTCAGATGAAAATTCCAGTTTCAGATAAAACATCACTGAAATGATATGACTCCAGATCTCAAAAGAGAACAAACATCTCCAAACAGCCTGTGTCAGAAATGTAAAATGTGTCTGATCTTATTTAAAAAGTCCAGGACCCACATCCAGATTCAGATCACAACCAGAATCCAGTCACTCCCTGATCTGTGACCAACACTCACTGAAAATGTGGTCCTAATCCGTTCAGAACTTTTTCAGTTTTCCTACGAACAGACTAAAGCATGATGTCCCTGCTGGAGGTGATAATGACCTTCTGGTTATAACTTAGTTTATTAGTTTATCCCTCTCATGCATCAATGATTAAATCACAAAGAAATATTTTTTCATTGCTTCTTTTAACTTTCAAACAAGTTAAAATTGTGGTCATTTTTTGCAATGCAATATTTTGGGGGACTTTTACATCTGTCCACTTCACTGTGCATCAACAGTATAAATAGTAATTCAGTGAACTTAATAAAGATCCACAAACACATTGTTGACAAACATTTATTAAGAGTAAATAAATGAAAAAGCAATAAATGAAGTAAATGTTTTATTTCTGTTTAATCAAACTTAAATACAAAATAAGAAATACAAAATTTTGTGAAATCTAAACAGCAAATACCAAATTTGTCCATGGTAGTTTTGGATGTTGGATGCAATATCTAGATATTGTAGAAAAAAAGTGCAAAGACAGTAATATGAAAGTTAAGACAAGGATTTGGGAGTTCACCAACTGATAGTTGGACGAAGTACTGCAACAGAAAGGTATAAAAAACTTATTTCAATTTTCTGTCTGCTGTTGTAGACACTATGCATGAAAGAGTTATTATCATGAGCCTACAGGGAGCTCCAGGCTGTTCACATCGTCTCTGAGAGGAGCCTTACTGATCATCGGTCCTCCTCTCACACGGCGTGACGGCCTCTGTCCTGGTTTCTTTGGCTCCGCCTCCTTTGGTGTCCAAACATGTTTAAACAAACACTGTAAATACTCGCTGACCCACTTCCATGCCGCTCCGTCATGTGTGACAAAGTCCTGTTTCAGTCTGAAAAAGGCAGGGCTGAGTCTGGATTTATCTAAAGCTGAGACGCATGATAATTATTTTTATAATCATTTTTATTCCTAAATAAAGATCATAAAGTCTGAACAACACCTGGATAATAAACTTCAATGTGATAACAGATAAAGTAAAATGACTAAAGTCATCTCATAGTCAATAAATAGTACGATTAATACATCAGACTTTCAATATTCAAGCTTGCATATGCAATATACACTCACTGGCCACTTCATTAGGCACACCTCTCAGTCTCAGGTTGGACCTCCTTTACCTTCAGAGCTTAATTCAACATGGAGCTGAGACATCCCTCAGAGATGTTGGTCCATGTCTCCATGACAGCATCACACAGCTGATGAACATCCATGATGAGGATCTCCTGCTCCACCACGTCCCAAATGAGCTCTACTGGACTGAGATCTGGTGACTGTGGAGGCCACTGGAGTACAGTGTAGAAACCAGTGTGAGATGATCTGAGCTCTGAGACATGGAGCTGCTGAAGTCTCCATCAGAAGATGGTCCACTGTGGTCATAATGGAAGGACATGGTCAGTAATAATCCTCAGGTAGGCTGTGGGGTTTGAACCATGCTCAGGTGAGACTGAGGGACCACCAGCAGCAGCCTGAACCGCTGATCCAAGGCAGGTTGGATCCATGATGTTCACAACAAACTCTAAGCCGACCATCTGAATGTGGAGCAGAGATCCAGACTCATCAGACCAGGCAGGAGACACTTTGACAATCTTCTGTGGGGAACCAATAATTCTTAGTTGACAGGAGTGGCACCTTGTGTGGTCTTCTGCTGCTGCTTCTGAACTGGACATACTGTGTGTTCAGAAGTGGTCTTCTGCATACTTTGAGTTTTAACAAGTGGTTATTTGATTACCTGATGCATCAACTGACTGTTGATCAGAACAAATAAACACAATAAAAATTCCACATTTGAAGAAACAAAATCCAGTCTGGTGCAGAGTAGGGATGTTCATAGTTATGATTTTATCAGTACCGATACTCCTTATCAGTATTGATACTTATTCAACCTTTTTTTTAATTACCACAAGGTAATAATAAAGTTGGATTAGAAGTAATGCATTATGGCCACTTTTGACCCATCAAGCTCAGCTATGAGATTTTTCTTTTTTAACTTAGTACGAAGCTGGTAGGAGGGTGCATGACAACACTTCTAAGGAAGGGGGGGTGTAACCTGGGTTAAGGGCTCTGGTCATCTCCCTAACATCATCACGAAAAAAGCAATACACAATTAGTTAAGATTAGGACAGCTAACAGTGCTCATCCTAACTTCAAGTGGACTTACTACTAACTATTTACCTTAGCCACTTAGATTTGACTGTTGCAAATGGCTGGAGATCCTTCACAATTAACTTTGTGACGACCCTATGGCATTCCTGCACTTTTTCTGCTGCACTTACCTGGCGATTGTGAACGGGGTCTGCGATGTTAGCAGAGCTGTGGTTGCTGCTGCCTGGTTTATGCTGCCTACAGGATTAACGTAATATATCAGTGGTGCTAAAGTCGGTGCTGTAATGATGACTACCAACTGGACAAAAAACTTACCGTGACTTAACAAAACCAGGTGCCGCCGCCACAGTGCTGCAGTCTTTAGTGTTAGCCGGGCTGCTAACTTTACTTGGGTTGCTATAGCAACCAAACAGTCCGCACTCCTTTAGCTTTATACTATGCGCGCGCTCCAAGTGTTTGGTGATGTTGTTAGTATTTTCCCCCTTGGACGCAACTTCTCTCTGACAAAGATTGCATTGGGGTGAGTTTTCATTAACTTAAGTGAGCCCAAACCTTCGAACGCTAAGCCCTCACCGACATGCTTGAGCCAGCTGCGTCGTCACCTGTTGACGGCAGTAGTGTCATAAGTACGTGACAGTTTAAGAGTCGTTCGAGTACCGATGACAGTACCGTTTTTCCAGATTCTTAACAGTATTCGGGTGCCGACCCAATTAGGGACCGGTACATTAAAGTACTGGTCCGTGGTCTACATCCCTGGTGCAGAGGCTTTAAAACATGAACTTCTGCAGTTCACCTTCCTTCAGACCAAAACAGTGGTTCTTTTCTGTTCTCCTGTAAACACTCTGTCACCATAATTCTTGAACTGTTTGCATAAATCATCGTGAAGCCCTCCTTCAGCCTCTCGTAAACATGCTGAACATCTGTGCAGGACTCATCTTCTCCTCCGTACCCGATCATCACGTCCTGAACATCTCCCTCAGAGCTCCACGCTGTCTCACACTCAGCTCCATCCTCACAGTCTGCTGGAATGACAGGGGTGACCGAGTTCACCGTCAGCGTGTGTGAGTCAGTCACAACTGGGGTCGGCTGACCACAGAGGAATTCTCCCAGCAGGCCCCGTGGCCCACAGCTGATGGCAGCACATGCTCAGTACTGCACCCCACTCACACAGCGTTTATGTACTCTGTCTGAGCGCTCAGAAGATCTTTAGGATATGTATACCCAAACAGACCGTGCATGCAAGAGCCAGGCAACATAGTAGAGTCATGATATACAACAGAGAAGCAGAATCAATCAATCAATCAATCTCTATTTGTATAGAGGGATTATCAGTCTTCGTCATCATAAAGCTGCGCACGCATCTTGACCGCAGAAGCAGCGTTTAGCTCCATTCATTCAGACGAGTTAGCATTTTTAAACACTAAATTCAACCTGTTAGCAGTATCAAAATGTACGGTTGTTCTGTGGACAGCTGTCAAAAACAATACTACACAATCGAGGCAACTTCTGTCAAGTTTCAACCGTTACAGAGCAACCGGTGTTTCAGAGTTAATAGCGACCATGCTAACAAGTGAATTTCAGCCGACGGTAGCCGTGATTAACAGCCGAGAGTCACCAGTTAACAGGGTCACACTTTACACTGATACACCAGCGCGTCTGCGTGAGTGTAATTAAATGTGTCTTCTTTATCCGACCTCAGTTAACCAGGTTTGACTGCAAACAAGCAATATTAACTGCTGATACAGATTTGACTTTGCTTATTTAATTAAAAAGTTGGTTTGGGGCTGAGGTTATGACCAAACATGGACTCAATACAGACAGTAAATAATGAGTGATCCTATAAATTATGATTAACAGAAACAGATTTTATGAACAAAGTAAAATTACGTAATATTATAAAATGATGAACCAGTCTATTAACCCTGAAATACACAACCATTAATATTCTGATTTGGTGCAGTTCTCTGGTCGTAGTTTTCTGGTTCTTTTATTATGAACTGAGTCTCAGACTCAGCAGTCTGTGCGCTCTTTTTGGTCTGGGAGGGTTTCTGATTTATTGACACATGTTTACTTCCTGGTCTGTCACAGTCAAGTAAGTGTCCATGGATAACGCAATGTTTTTGGTGGTTAACTCCCCCACGTCGGTTGACAAACCATTACACTCTGCAGTGCTTCTGCACCCAAGTTGCGCGCGCATCCGCTGTTGTTGACAAACAAATAATCCCTCTATAGTGCCACTTCATAACAAGTGTTATCTCAACAATAGCGCACAAAACTCTTCATTTTATGGATACACATATATATGCAAAATGCACACACACACACACACACACACACATATATATACAAAATCTCCAACAGTAGGAAGTTGTGCAAAAATCGCATTTTCTTTATTTTCTTCCTAATGCAGACATACAAAAAATGTTGCTGCATCAGTACAAAATAAATGCTCTTTAAAAAAAAACAAAATTGTAGTTTTTTTCCCCTTATTTAGACTACAGTGCAAATACAAACATAAAATCTCAATAAAAAGTGCTTTGTTGTTGTAACAATCAGGATAAGTACATTCTTGAATGAAAAGGAAAACAAATAGCAGTCCTCAGAGCTGCAGTTTAGACCTATAAATGTCTGAACTGTGAACTATAATATTTAGCCTATAACAGTGCATATACTTCTGATCTTCAAGTATGATCAAATTCTGTCAACTCAACAGTAGATGCAAAAGTCAAATATTGTTTTTTATGCAGACTCACACAAACATACAGTTGCTGCCTGTTTCCAGTTCAAAGTAGTTGGTAGTTGTACTCGGTGCAGTATACGGTGAACTGTAGCGGCATATTTTGCACACGGTTGTTGTTTTGTCCGCAATCTTCTCACCGTTCTCTCGTCTTTTACATGGGAAGCCAAAAAAGATCCACACAACCGATTTATTTGACGAAGGAGTGTCAGCTAATTCCTCGTCCTCGTCTTCCTCCATTCTGAAGCGAGTGTTTTGCTACAGTAGGCGAGGAGGGTAAAAAATCACCAGCGCCCCTTCACGTTTTTTCATTTCGGGCTTTTATTTTGTGCGTCTTTGAATTTTATTTCGTCATTTTTACATCCCTAACACATACATATATATATATATATATATATATATATATATATATATATATATATATATATAAAAAATATACATCCAACCATCCAACATGAATCCATGTAGCCAATCATGAATCCCTCCATCATGGCTCAAGAAAAAACCTTCTGTTAAGCAGCAGAAAATCTTGAATGTGGATCCCAGTCTCATGATGAACAGCAAATTCACACGATGCTGTGTTGGTGTGAGGGTGAAGGAAGGGAGGTAAGAGGAGACAAGTGGACTAAAGTAAGAACTAAAGTTAGTGACAGATCCATGAACCATGCTACACAAGGTCATCCCTACCATATCTGTTTCTGTTAAGTATAAATGTATTAAAGGCCTCTTGAGATGCTACATCCTATTTTGGAATGTTCCTAATGAAATGGCCAAATATGTGTCATGTCTATAATTGTAGTTTTTGAGGTTTTGTGACTCCACAGAAGCAGGCAGTCTACACCAAGGATCCCGGACCACCTACAAGACCAGAGCCAGAAACGAGTACAGGAGGATGATTGGATGGAATCAGTGATGCCCTATTATTTAAAATCAGGCTAATATTGTTACTGATGTCTACAATAATATATATGGATATGGGTGTTTGTCTGGTCAGCTCTTTTGGTGTAATTCTCTAAAATCAGGAGCTGTAATTGTCCAGCTGTGATGATGGGGACAGTTTTACTGATCTATGACACCAATGAAAGAGATCAGCATGACCATGTTCATCCTCACTGTTTTAAGCCCTGTTTACACGGAGACACACTCACTTAAAACGCAAAGGTTTTTCCCTTGCATATGCAAACTCGATCCGCGTTTAGACGGAGATGCTAGAAACTAATGAAACCGCTGTAGTGTGCATGCCAGTCCAGTAGATGCAGATGTAGGCAGAGAAGCAGCGCTGCTACAACACACGTACGAAGAAGAACGTTTTGAAAGTTCGGGGGCTCGAGAACTCAAGGCAAAGTTCCCATGTTAGCACGAGGCCAAAACAATGAAAACTCTTCAGATTTGGCCGAATCAGGTCTCGTGTAGACAGGCCCTCAGCATGAGCCCTCAATGATACAGTTTGGTCTCCCTGATGTGCACATACTTTGGTATCTTCTCTCTCTGAGCGTGGGTTCACTGGGTTTACAGAGTGGAGGTCAAAGGATGATCTTTAAGATTTGTTAAGCAGATCTTAAATGCACACACATTCAGGAGGAGGAGTTCTGCACAGCTGCCTAACATGTTCTCATATTTACCCTAAAAGTCCAAAGTCATGGCCTCAGTCTGACTCTGGATTGGTTTACACAGAGCTGTGATAAGATGTTAAAGTCTGTGCCTCAGCTGCAGCCCGTCCGGACGTTCAGCTCTGAGCTCGGGGTGTCGATGACCGAGCAGAGAGAGAGGTGGAAACTACAGCTGCTAAAATAGACGGGCACATTTGGAGAGGGAGTTTGTCAGGGGATTGTGTTGGTATGTAAACATGCAGATCGAGTTGATGCCTGAACAAACTCGCAGGCCTTGCCTCTGAGCGGGAACACAGCAGCCAATGAGGAGACAGCCTGGTGGTTACCACGCTCTGATGATTCAGCAGCACCGATATCAGATAACCTACAGAAGTATGGATGATTATAAGAGTCTTCAGGCTTAGAACATCTGTGAGTGCAGCCCACGCTCCTGATTATTTCAATCAAATCCTTTTCCAGCCCGGCCTTTCTCTCAGCTCAAATCCTCAGCTGTGAACCAGCATGGCCTCATTATCCTGTTGGCTCATGTCCTTGTTCATATTCATTTAAAATCATGAGTTGAATCTCCATTTCTGGCATCCATCTAACTTTATGCTTCACCTTTACTCTCATCGCCATGGCGTTTGCTTCCTGCTTCTTGATTGGCTGCTCTGGTCCATGTGACAAACACATAGGATGTGCTCCACACATCAGGACCTTAGATATTTTATTACTTAGGACTTTAGGTTTTTCTCCAGAGTTAATCAGCTGGTAAATAAATGTTCACTGTCCCTCTGCAGAAATCATCTCATGGGCATCCTGAAGAAGTCCACCTCTGAGATTGTCACACCTCCTGGTTAAGTTTGTTATCGGCTGCGGTCGAATAGTCAACTCCGAAGCCCTTTCCTATCTACTTTTCCTTAACCATGATGGAAAACGTCATGAGGTTAAGGAAAGGAGAAAGGAGAATTCCTCCTCCACCAAATTTCACACTTGGCACAATGCAGTCCCACAAGTATCGTTCTCCTGGCAACCTCCAAACCCAGACTGGTCCATCAGATTGTCAGATGGAGAAGCGTGATTGGTCACTCCAGAGAACGCGTCTCCACTGCTCTAGAGTCCAGTGGCGGCGTGCTTTACACCACTGCATCCACGCTTTGCATTGCACTTGGTGATGTGAGGCTTGGATGCAGCTGCTCAGCCATGGAAACCCATCCATGAAGCTCTCTGCACTGTTCTTGAGCTAATCTGAAGGCCACATGAAGTTTGGAGGTCTGTAGCGATTGACTCTGCAGAAAGTTGGTGACCTCTTCTCACTATGCGCCTCAGCATCCGCTGACCCCGCTCCGTCAGTTTACGTGGCCTACCACTTGGTGGCTGAGTTGCTGTGGTTCCCAAACACTTCCACGTTCTTATAATCCAGCTGACAGTTGACTGTGGAATATTTAGGAGTGAGGAAATGTCACCACTGGATTTGTTGCTCAGGTGGCATCCTATCACAGTTCCACGCTGGAATTCACTGAGCTCCTGAGAGCGACCCATTCTTTCACTAATGTTTGTTAAAGCAGTCTGCATGCCCAGGTGATGATTTTATACACCTGTGGTCAGTAGAGATGGGACGAAATATCGTTTGGCGAAATATCGCGATACAAAACGTGACGAAATACATCGAGTTTGAAAAAAATGGATCGCGAAATAAAGACGTCACGTCCGGTTACAGCGCATTTGACCGGAAGTGACGACAACAAACATTAGCGCTAACTAGCTTTCCCGCAAAAAGCCGCACAATGGAGTCAAATGAGGTTGAAATTGAGGATGCTCCGCCTGGATACAAGTCATCTGTCTGGCAGTATTTTGGCTTTCTCATTAAAAAACACGAGGACGACAATAGAGCAACTGACAAGACGAAGACGGTGTGTAAACTTTGCTATGCTGTCATTCCGTACACCACCTCCAATACAACGAACATGAACCACCACCTTCAGCGTCACCATAAAAATGTGAAGACGACCCTGGCGAAAACGAGCCTACCAAAGGGGCAGCTGACCATGGGACAAGCACTCATACAAACTTTACCCCCGTCAAGTCCGCGTGCAAAACAGATAACGAGGCTCATCGGCGAGTTCATAGCGGACTATATATCTCCATTTAACATGGTAGAGAACAGAAAATTCATCCAGATGTTTAAGGTGCTGGAGCCCAAGTTTAAGATGCCATGCCGAGGACATTTTTCAGAGAAGGTAATCCCGGAAATTTACACTGAAACCAAACAAAGCGTGAAAGAGTGTCTCAAAAATGCAGATTGCATCGCCCTGACCACCGAGTGTGTAACTGTGTCTGTGTGGGCTACAGCCTGAAAACTTATTTCTCATATTGTTCTTTTAATTAACTGATCTAAGTGAAAGAGAGGGTGACTGTGTGTGTGACAGAGAGAGAGAGATAGAGAGTGTCTATGTGTGTGTTTGGAGAGAGAGGAAGTGAGGGATTGAAAGACAGAAATGTTTGAGCTAGTTTTTTCTATTTTCTATTTTTTTAGACAAGTGACACTGATGAAAGAAGTAGGGCCAGTGCTCCAACACCAGGGACAGCAGCAGAACAGGCCGTGGTCATGGTTGAGGCAGCACAGGGAGCAGAGCAGAGCCAGGAAGAGCCAGTAGAAGGAGAAAGGCAGATGCAGGACGAGACACAGCCTCCCCCACCAAAGAAGACAGCACTAGAAGATCTCCTTGGGAGCTCCTACACTACTGTTGAGACAGTGCAGTCCAGCAGAGGGATTGAGATGGAGATACTTTCCTACAGAAATGGGATTCCAATCCCACTTAACAGTAATCCACTAGCGTGGTGGCAAGTGAATGCATATGCTTACCCCATACTTGCCCCACTTGCCAAGGCTTACCTTTGCATTCCTGCTACATCAGTCCCTAGTGAGCTTGTCTTTTCCACGGCAGGAGACATTGTGTGTGCTCAAAGATCACTAATTACACCAGAACACGTTGATATGTTAGATTTTCTGAAGAAGAACCAGTCCTAGGCCAGGGCCATGATTTAAGAGAGGCTGAGGGATAACTGAACCCAGGGTGAGAGGGGGTTATTGTTTGTGTATGGCCTGTAAGGCCTCGTGTTTTCCTCTGTGCAACTCAAACAAAAATAAATAAGTTGTAATGACACAGTAATATTTTTTCTTTTTTACTTTTTTGATATCGTATCGTGACATATCGTATCATGACCTGGGCATATCGAGGTGCATCGTATTGTGAGTTTAAGGGTATCGTCCCATCCCTAGTGGTCAGGCCAAGTAATAAGGACACCTGATTCTGATCATTTGGATGGGTGAGCGAATACTTTTGGTAATATAGTGTATCATGACAGTGATGTTCCTTTCAAGATTGAATAATAACCCGGTAAAAATGAGGTGTGCATAACCGATGTTGGAAGTGAGGATTGAAATAAATCTGTCCTCTCATTATCAACATGAACACCAATCAGTGCATGAAAATAAATGAACTGAAGGAAAGAAAGGCACAAACTGTTAAGACCACAATCTAATAGAGTACAAATGATTCATATTGAACCAAGTTTAAAACAGAATCAACATCAAATGTCTCATATCCTGCTCTCTTCAGAGAATCAGACTGCTGGAAAGTTAAGGCAGGTTTTGGTAAACTTTAGAAAGGATGAACGGCAGTGGGAACTCACATGGTCTGAGGGATTTGATGTTATTATTCGATTGAATTCTGAAGCAGTCGGATAACGCGCGGTTTATAAAAGCTGTTGCCGCGGAGAATTGTGGGACAGGATATTCTCCCCTCCTTGCCTAAAGGATGGTCCAGTGTATCCTATGCGAAAGGAGATGTTAAAGGAAGCATTGAGCCACCTTTCCTAAGCATTTAGACTATTCGAACAGCTCTAATCATAAACTACTTCCGGATCATTTCACTCAGTTAGGAACCTTCCTAAGCAAAAATGACTATTCGACTGCAGCTGTTTTCTTTCCGCCTTGCTCATCAGCTTCATGTGTTTCACCTGGGTTGATTGTATGAGTGTGTACACCTGGTGGTCCCTGTTTGTTGGTCCCTTCCTTTTGTAATTAAACCACTCACTCCCTGTTTTCTGTACCATATCATTTCTTTACCCCCGTGTGCACACTTTTGAGTGTTTTTCCTTTCTGATTCTTCGTGTTTCCTGACCCGTGTCCTACCTTTGGATCTCCTGTGTACTGAACCTTTTTTGATTAAACGGATGGAAACCTGCCTCTGATTCTGCTTTTAGTTCCTTTTGCCTGGGGATCGTTACAGAGATGTTCCTGCAGGAGGAGGTAAGCTGAGTGTGTTCAGGTGTTGACTTCACAGACCACGAGTCTGATCTCCTGCTCTCTGGAGGACGAACAAATATGTCTGAGCTAATGAAGACGGCCGCTGTGTCAGCTCACACCAGTTCAAGTTCAAGCATGAAGACTGAAGGACACACACTCACACATGCACACACAAACCCACACACACTCTCACACTCACCCTTCTATTTCCAGTCCAGCAGGTTGTTGGGGCGACAGATTATCAGCTGTCGTGTTAAAAACAGTCTGCTGCAGTGCGGCTAAACACTAGCATGAAGAAATCCAGGCACACACACGCTGACCCCCACGACCCCTCACACACACACCTGCTGGGAGTGAGTGTGTGTGACCTCGGTGACCCCAGACCTCTGCTGCAGTCCTTCACCTTCACAGTGGTGAACAGGCCGGGGACGTTCACTCATATTTAAAGATCAGTTTAAGAACGAATCCAATGGCCCTTTTCCATGAGCCCTACTCTACTTTACTCGACTCTACCCGGCTCTGCTCTACTCGCCTTGTGCTGCTTTTCCATTAGCCCCAGTTGCCTGCCCAACGGGGTGCAGTGTCACTGTAAACAGCTGAGCGGCACTGCGGTGACGTCATTTTGAGCGCGACACAATAATCTGTGGCTTTTTGTCCCAAACCGAGTAAAAAAGGAAAGCAGAAGAAGGCTGCAGGTGGTAAGAAGAAATACCCCTCCACAGGAGAGTTTCGGAAGCTATACAACAGAATGAAGCCGAGGACGAGAGCAATCCAGCTGCAAAGAAAAGACGGATGAGGGTAAGCTAATGGTGGCTACCGCTAGCATGCTAGGTCGTTGCGCTCATGACTCATTGATGACGACATTGTCTGACCAATCAGTAGCCGGCAGTCGGTGACGTCATCTTTTAGTAGCGACTCAGCTCGCTTGGAACCAGAGCGGAGTAGGTACTAAAACTAGCTTGTTTTAGGAGGTACCAGGCTAGTGGAAACACGCTGCAAATCGAGTAGGGCCAAGGCGTTCTAGTGGAAAAGGACCATAAGAGTAGATGTTTAACTTTTCCTCAGAGTGAGAATAGAGGTGAATCAGGAGTACTTCAACAATATGAGCCTGTCTTTAATGCTCTCTTCCCAATATGGGCCAGGTCCACTCTAATTGGTTGACTGGTCTTCTCTGCGGTTATTGGTCAGCTTAGCTCTGCCCTGGGCCATCTTGTCAACAACTCTGTGTCCATTGTAGAGCATGACAAGGGAGCGGATTTTCACTCCTGCCCCGTCCCACTCCCAGAGAAAAAATCCCGTCCCGTCCCAATCCTGGGATGGAGTAAAAAAACAATCCTGTCCTGTCCCACTCCTGTAGAATGACTCCCACTCCTGTCCCGTTCCCGATTGACTAATTGGGATTTTGTATTTTGGGTAAAAGTGCACTGCCAGGCAATTTATGTTTAATAAAGGTAGATATTTTTGGCTGGTTCTCAGCGGGCTTGCTGCGCATGTGTGTCACTTGAGCCCACTCGTCCCCAATTCGCTGGAGTATTTCACAATTACTGCACAAGTTTTACACGCTGCAAATACTGTATTTCTTCCATCATGTTCCACTCTCATAAATCTCTGGACTACTTCCGACTTCCCAACAAGATCTCTTAGCTTCACCAACGCATCCTTATTTTTAATTTTGTGCCGCAGCTCTCTTCGACGTGTCGTCTTCTCCCTCCATGTTGTTTTGTTATGTGCGTCGCTTTTCACTTCCGGTGGCGACAAGAAGTTAAGACACTTTTGTAGTTCTAAATTAGAGCAAATTTATATTATTCAGACACGTCTTAGAGCGCCAAGCTGTAAATAGCGATATATAGCCAGCTACAAAACTACGATACTACGTTTTCTAAAAACTGCTTGTTGTCACACATCAAAAAGTACCGCTACATAACTAGAAAGAGATACATTACCTCGTTGCTTTGCATCCTGTAAGTTGTTGAATAAAGAAGTTGTAAAGCAATGCAGAGTTCTGAGGAAGGTCCAAGCTGCATTCATTAGCATCACAACGCACGCTTTGGCTTGGGTCACGTCTTTACGACAGTCGCCGCGCGTGCTCATGGGTAGCAGAGTCTTTATGTCACCGGAAATAGATTCTCCTCATAGCACCTTTAATATAAGAATCTTTGACAATTCAGGACAGATTTCCTTTTTCAAGATGCTTCACAAATCCATTCTCTCTCTGCCAACACTTCAGCCTTTTTCAAATTTCAAATTTACCTGACAGGTATTCGCATACCCCCTAGGTCACTTTACGTACCCCAGTTTGGGAATCACTGATCTATAAAATTAAATCCCTGCTGCTGTTGCTGTTGTTGTTTTACTGTTGTTGTTGTATTAAAGCCGTCGTTGTTGTGTGTGTAGAATGAAAACATGAGAACAGAGCTGGTTTACAGCAGCTGAACATGATCGGCGAGGGTTAACCTCGTGGTCATCAGACAGCTGATGCCCTGATAAACTCTGAATGGATGCCGTGTTGCGTTCGCCGAACCCATGGTGACGTGACGACCGTGTGAAGCAGCATGTGATGCATGGAGACAGGATTATTTCCCATGATGCCTCTGTTAAAATACAGCAGCCTGCATCCATAATGGATTGACCTCTGCAGTTTGGGGTCATGGTATGTTGGAGTATTTATGTTTGCATGTCTAGACATACAACTGAGGTCACGTCAGGACCATTTAAAAGAAAAGAAACTTTACTCATCACAGCAAAGGGACAGTAAATAGAAAAAGAAACTTTGGAAACTTCATTCATCACTGATGGCACAATATTGTCCCAGGACAGTGGGACACAGCTTCAGAGTGAGCTGATGTTGTATGTTTGATCTTTACTCCATAAAAGCATGATTTAGTTTGTCTGTTTAAGGCAGCATAATGTTTCCATTCATGTAACAAAGTCATGATTCAGAGCACGAGTGGAGTTTCATTCTGTGTCCACCAGAGCAGATAATTTTAAAACAGAGGTTTTTGTCCTCCGTTTAAACAAAAGTAGAACAAACACATACAGTTGGACGCTGTTTATAATTTCATTACTGTCACCATTAATATGCTCCTTTTTTATTGCTGTGGAGAAGTATATTTATTTTGATTTATATTCAAATAACCATATCTGACTAGTGTTATGGTTTAACTTGAGTCTGTGTTACCTGGTGACAGCAGGCCTGTTGAGTAAATATTTTGTTGTTATATCTAATTTCAGGACATTTCTGATAATCCTAAACAAATCCTGTTGTTAAAAAGTTTTCAGGATAATCCTGTTGTAATCAAGGTAACCACAGAGCAAGTGGACATGGGTCACTGGTTCACATGGTCACCTGTGAAACAATAACACCAGGTCTCATTCAATTTCATTGCAGCATTATTGCCATCATAGAGCCTGATCTACCAAGATCCAAAACAAAGAGTGCTAATTGCACGTGCAATTAGTGGGCATGTTGTGGGTCAGGCTCTATGACTGCGTGCGTAATTGATAAAAGCCGCAACAGTGGTGTGGCCCGCCCCCTTAAAGAGAATTTTGCGTGTGCTACCGGCTGTCACCATGGAGAGTTTGGGAGAGTAGAGTGGCTGTAAATGACAAATGAAGGTTGAAGCCATGGTGTTTGAGGTAAATATTTAATTTTCCTTTTCTGATTCCAATTAAACATAATCTAAATGACAGCATTCACATAGTTGCACAGCTTCATCATCAATAACCTCTCATGTAAAGAACAGTCTTACAGTTATTTACTCACAGACTGAGTGGGTACTCCTGCCTTTAACACACTGACAGCTCCTAAACTGTCAGTGTGTGGAGAGTGTGATGCAGTCAGCTCAGAGTGATAAACAGAGTGATTCTCCTTCATAGCCAGCTTTGGAAATCTTTTTTACTCAGGCTAAATCACCTCCTCAATTTTGTATTGTGCAAAGTAGAGAGGGTTTACTTTATGTGCATGCATGAGTATGATGGCACACTGGATCATCCCTCTTTTTCCAGTCCATCATGATGACTGACAGCCTAAAATCTTTCTGTCGTCCATCTAATAATTCAGTCAATGATCAACATATTTCTCAAAACAATGATCGCAGCCCTCTGTGCGTAACACTGTGCCTTTCAAACATGCTAAATTTAGATGCTAAAGCACCGAGGGCAGTCAGTCTGGGGTTTGACAAATCACATTGTAGGTGCTAAATGATCACATTTGCATCTCCTTTTCCCAGTATTGAGGGCTCTCTCGGTCCAGGCTCTGGTCTGGACTAAGAGGGCAGGGAGCCACAGTTAAGACCCACAGAGGAGGATAAACCCCCTCAGACCTGGACATCAGGTTAAGCGTTTACATTCCTCCGTCGGCCTGGGGAGCACTCCTAGGAATCTGCTCCAGCCAATAAAAGGCGGTGTTTGTGCATCTGAGGACCGCTCCTCTCCAAATACTGTACATTCCTGCAGACGGTAAACACCCCTGAACAGGGTCTGTGCTCATAAATCTGTGACTCACCCACCTGATGACTGCTCCTGAGCTTCTGAACCAGCCAGTGGGTGTCATTAGCTGCTGCTCGGCTCAGGAGGCAGGTACTGAACATCTGGACACTAAGAGGAACATCTGGAGGAGCGTCAGACACACCTCCTGTCTCTGCCCCGTCTGCCAGGGTTTGAGGAGGTGAGGGTGGTCCTCAGGGTCAATGATGCTGAACCCAGCTCCGATTCTGATCTGAAGAAACTTTGTCCTCATCTGAAGAACCATGGTCCAGCTTCATGTCCTCATTTGAAGAACCATGGTCCAGCTTTATGTCCTCATCTAAAGAACTGTGGTCCAGCTTTATGTCCTCACCTGAAGAACCATGGTCCAGCTTTATGTCCTCATCTAAAGAACCATGGTTCAGCTTTATGTCCTGACCTGAAGAACCGGGGTCCAACTTTATATCCTGACCTAAAAAAACCATGGTCCAACTTTATGTCCTCATCTGAAGAACCATGATCTAGCTTTATGTCCTGACCTAAAGAACCAAGGTCCAGCTTTATGTCCTGACCTGAAGAGCCATGGTTCAACTCTATGTTCTGACCTAAAGAACCGTGGTCCAGCTTTATGTCATGACCTGAAGAACCGGGGTCCAGCATTATGTCCTCATCTGAAGAGCCATGGTTCAACTCTATGTTCTGACCTAAAGAACCATGGTCCAGCTTTATGTCCTCATCTGAAGAACCATGGTCCAGCTTTATGTCCTCATCTGAAGAACCATGGTCCAGCTTTATGTCCTGACCTAAAGAGCCATGGTTCAACTCTATGTTCTGACCTAAAGAACCATGGTCCAGGTTTATGTCCTGACCTGAAGAATCATGGTCCAGCTTTATGTCCTCATCTGAAGAACCATGGTCCAGCTTTATGTCCTCATCTGAAGAACCATGATCTAGCTTTATGTCCTGACCTAAAGAACCAAGATCCAGCTTTATGTCCTGACCTGAAGAGCCATGGTTCAACTCTATGTTCTGACCTAAAGAACCGTGGTCCAGCTTTATGTCATGACCTGAAGAACCGGGGTCCAGCATTATGTCCTCATCTGAAGAGCCATGGTTCAACTCTATGTTCTGACCTAAAGAACCATGGTCCAGCTTTATGTCATGACCTGAAGAACCATGGTCCAGCTTTATGTCCCCATCTGAAGAACCATGGTCCAGCTTTATGTCCTGACCTAAAGAGCCATGGTTCAACTCTATGTTCTGACCTAAAGAACCATGGTCCAGGTTTATGTCCTGACCTGAAGAATCATGGTCCAGCTTTATGTCATGACCCGAAGAACCGGAGTCCAGCATTATTACCTCATCTGAAGAGCCATGGTTCAACTCTATGTTCTGACCTAAAGAACCATGGTCCAGCTTTATGTCATGACCTGAAGAACCATGGTCCAGCTTTATGTCCTCATCTGAAGAACCATGGTCCAGCTTTATATCCTGACCTAAAGAGCCATGGTTCAACTCTATGTTCTGACCTAAAGAACCATGGTCCAGGTTTATGTCCTGACCTGAAGAATCATGGTCCAGCTTTATGTCATGACCTGAAGAACCGGGGCCCAGCTTTATCTCCTGCCCTAAAGAACCATGGTCCAACTTTATGTCCTGACCTGAAGAACCATGGTCCAGCTTTATGACCTGACCTGAAGAACCATGGTCCAGCTTTATGTCCTGACCTGCAGAACTGGGATGCAGCTTTATCCCCTGACCTACAGAACCATGGTCCAGCTTTACGTTCTGACCTAAAGAACCATGGTCCAGCTTTATGTCATGACCCGAAGAACTGTGGTCCAGCTTTATGTCCTGACCTGAAGAACTCTGGTCAAGCTTTATGTCCTGATCTGAAGAACAGTGGTCCAGCTGTATGTCCTGATTTGAAGAGCCATGGTTCAACTCTATGTTCTGACCTAAAGAACTGTGGTCCAGCTTTATGTCCTCATCTGAAGAACCATGGTCACGCTTTATGTCATGACCTGAAGAACTGTGGTCCAGCTTTATGTCCTCATCTAAAGAACTGTGGTCCAGCTTTATGTCCTCACCTGAGGAACCATGATCCAGCTTTATGTCCTGACCTGAAGAACCATGGTCCAGCTTTATGTCCTCATCTAAAGAACCGGGGTCCAGCTTTATGTCTTCATCTGAAGAACCGTGGTCCAGCTTTATGTCCTCATCTAAAGAACCATGGTCCAGCTTTATGTCCTGACTTGAAGAACCATGGTCCAGCTTTATGTCATGACCTGAAGAACCGGGGTCCGGCATTATGTCCTCATTTAAAGAACTGTGGTCCAGCTTTATGTCCTCACCTGAAGAACCATGGTCCAGCTTTATGTCATGACCTGAAGAACCGGGGTCCGGCATTATGTCCTCATTTAAAGAACTGTGGTCCAGCTTTATGTCCTGACCTGAAGAACTCTGGTCAAGCCTTATGTCCTGATCTGAAGAACAGTGGTCCAGCTGTATGTCCTGATTTGAAGAGCCATGGTTCAACTCTATGTTCTGACCTAAAGAACTGTGGTCCAGCTTTATGTCCTGACCTGAAGAACCATGGTCCAGCTTTATGTCATGACCTGAAGAACCGGGGTCCAGCATTATGTCCTCATCTAAAGAACTGTGGTCCAGCTTTATGTCCTCACCTGAGGAACCATGATCCAGCTTTATGTCCTGACCTGAAGAACCATGGTCCAGCTTTATGTCCTCATCTAAAGAACCGTGGTCCAGCTTTATGTCCTCATCTAAAGAACCGTGGTCCAGCTTTATGTCCTCATCTAAAGAACCATGGTCCAGCTTTATGTCCTGACTTGAAGAACCATGGTCCAGCTTTATGTCATGACCTGAAGAACCGGGGTCCGGCATTATGTCCTCATTTAAAGAACTGTGGTCCAGCTTTATGTCCTCACCTGAAGAACCATGGTCCAGCTTTATGTCATGACCTGAAGAACCGGGGTCCGGCATTATGTCCTCATTTAAAGAACTGTGGTCCAGCTTTATGTCCTCACCTGAAGAACCATGGTCCAGCTTTATGTCCTGACCTGAAGAGCCATGGTTCAACTCTATGTTCTGACCAAAAGAGCCGTGGTCCAGCTTTATGTCCTGACCTGAAGAACCGGGGTCCAGCGTTATGTCCTCATCTAAAGAACCGGGGTCCAGCTTTATGTCTTCATCTGAAGAACCGTGGTCCAGCTTTATGTCCTCATCTGAAGAACCATGGTCCAGCTTTATGTCCTGACCTGAAGAACCATGGTCCAGCTTTATGTCATGACCTGAAGAACCAGGGCCCAGCTTTATGTCCTCATCTAAAGAACCGGGGTCCAGCTTTATGTCTTCATCTGAAGAACCGTGGTCCAGCTTTATGTCCTCATCTGAAGAACCATGGTCCAGCTTTATGTCCTGACCTGAAGAACCATGGTCCAGCTTTATGTCATGACCTGAAGAACCATGGTCCAGCTTTATGTCATGACCTGAAGAACCGGGGTCCAGCATTATGTCCTCATCTAAAGAACTGTGGTCCAGCTTTGTGTCTTCACCTGAAGAACCATGATCCAGCTTTATGTCCTGACCTAAAGAACCGTGGTCCAGCTTTATGTCATGACCTAAAGAACCATGGTCCAACTTTATGTCCTCATCTGAAGAACCATGGTCCAGCTTTATGTCCTCATCTGAAGAACCATGGTCACGCTTTATGTCATGACCTGAAGAACTTTGGTCCAGCTTTATGTCATGACCTGAAGAACCAGGGTCCAGCTTTATCTCTTGCCCTAAAGAACCATGGTCCAGCTTTATGTTCTGACCTAAAGAACCATGGTCCAGCATTTTGTTCTCATCTGAAGAACCGGGGTCCAGCATTTTTTTCTCATCAAAAGAACCATGGTCCAGCTTTATGTCATGACTTGAAGAACTGTGGTCCAGCTTTATGTCCTGACCTGAAGAACCATGGTCCAGTTTATGTCCTCATCTGAAGAACCATGGTCCAGTTTATGTCCTCATCTGAAGAACCATGGTCCAGCTTTATGTCCTCATCTGAAGAGCCATGGTTCAACTTTTTGTCCTAACCTTGAGAACTGTGGTCCAGCTTTATGTCCTGACCTGAAGAACCATGGTCCAGCTTTATGTCCTCATCTGTAGAACCATGGTCCAGCTTTATGTCCTCATCTAGAGAACCATGGTCCAACTTTATGTCCTCATCTGAAGAACCATGGTCCAGCTTTATGTCCTGACCTGAAGAACCATGGTCCAGCTTTATGTCCTCATCTGAAGAACCATGGTCCAGCTTTATGTCCTCATCTGTAGAACCATGGTCCAGCTTTATGTCCTCATCTAAAGAACCATGGTCCAGCTTTATGTCCTCATCTGAAGAGCCATGGTCCAACTTTATGTCCTCATCTGAAGAACCATGGTCCAGCTCTATGTTCTGACCTGAAGAACCATGTTCCAGCTTTATGTTCTGACCTGAAGAACCATGGTCCAGCTTTAGTTCCTGACCTAAAGAACCGTGGTCCAGCTTTATGTCCTGGCCTGAAGAACCATAGTCTTCTTGTTCTTACTCAGACCTATATACTGGTCCAATGGCTGACCAGCCTACAGTTAACTATGGTCAGTTAACGGTCACCAGCAGAGGTCATGGAAAAGCATCCATCAGACATTACAACATTAATTTAAATCCACATATTTTTATATCTTATTATGAAGCAGTGGTGAACTCAGAGCAGCCCCATTTAATTAGCAGCCCGCGTGCCTCATGCAGCCCAAAAGCAACCCTTGAGTGGCCCAAAAACTTGACTGGGACTTGGGTCTGGCGAGAAAAACAGAAAAAACATTTACAAACACTGACAAGGTGCTACAGAAATTCCAGCATTATCGCAGACATTTAAAGCAACTTATAACGTAACCTAGCAACATACCCACAATGCATTGTGTTGTTGAGGAGGCACATTTAGAAAGTTAGCATTAGTAGATCTGTACAGGGAAAAACAGCTTTCTACACTTAAAAGAAAAACCAGTGAGGAAAACCGTCGGTTTAATCCTGCATGGACTGACAAGTGTTTATTTATTTTACCACAAAGTCTGAACACCAAACAGACGAGTGCGTTGCAGTGCTGAAAGATTACAATTTCAGAGGACACCACACTTAAACACATGCTGTGTTTAAGCCAGGTTTACATGCAGACTTTTCTCATTCTGATTAAAATCATTCTGATTGAAGATCTCAGGTGAAGTTTTTACATGTGACGTGATCTATTCTGATCTGGTGTTTACATGTGCCACAACATTTAATCAGAACAGCAGATTTACAGACACGTGATACACTCAGATCTATTTAAACATCACATGATTTATCAAAGATGGCTGTAAGGAGGTGTTTTATTGAATTATTTGAGCGTTGTGCTGTTTAGCCTTATAGTAGCCAGCCTTCAGAGTTTTCCAGCGGCTCCTTAATTGTTGGACGTTTTGGTCTGTCCCGGCTTCACTGAGTTTTTGTGGACTTTTTTTGATAGTTCAGTATTTCTTGTTTCCCACCGTCTATAATGTCTAGTTCTTTGAGAGTTTGTATTAAAAACAAACTCTCAGACCAGTGCTGTGTGCTCTGTTTGGAAGCCGCCATGTTTCCAAGTGAGTAAACGTCACTGCTCGTTTACGTCCAGACTGAGCATGTGCAGACAGAACCCAGCCTGACAACCAATTCACTGTTTACATGACAGGATTTTAATTTTAATCAGTTTGGGAAAAGGAATATACTACCCCTGTGCAACCAAATGAAATTCCATTCAGATTTGGCCTGTTTATTCTGATTGAGGTGTTTATATGGAGCATTTTTATTCGGTTTGGACTTCTAACCCGATTCTAATCAGAGTATTAGGCTCCATGTGAACCTGGCTTCAGACAAATTTTCCAGAGGTTAAACCAAAATTCAGTTTGGTTGCGTCTTTAACACGGAGCTTTACTGCAATGAAGTGGACTTGCACAGCTCAGGAGAAGGCCACTGCAGCTTCCCTTCTTGTTTCGTGGATGTTGGCAAAGGAATATACTGAATATACTGAATGAAACAGGGAAGATGCATGAGCATACTTCGCTCTAAATAAAAGGACAGCAGATGGAAACTTATCATAAAGTCAAACATATTAATTCTTTCAAAAATAAATACAGCTGCTGCAGTAAAGGAGAGAGAAAGGGTGACAAATAACATCAACAGGTTCCAAACTGTGGGCAAACCACTCTTCAGATTTAGTTTTTAAAAGATTTAAAACTTTTTAAGATCATATATTTGTTTTATTGTATCACCTTTTTTCTTCTAAATTGCAGAATATTTAAACATTCTGTTTGGTAAAAACGAAAACATGGATTAAACTAAAATCCTTTAAAAACCCAAAGGAAGTCTTTTAATAGGTAATTGTTGTTTTATGAGTATTGAGAATGGTTTTTTTTTATGATCTTTGTAAATTATTGCACTCCGGGGGCAGATCATGATATTGCTATCTGCTCATTTTTCTTCAAAATTTGACTATTTTTCACTATTTCATTTTTTTTAAACTTGAAAAGGTCAGTATATCATCTAGTCTAGGAAAGGGCATGCTAATGCGAGGGAGGAAAATGATCTGCTTTTATATCATATTCAGGACTGACTGAGTCAAATCACCTTCTCACCTTTGTTGACACGTGAAATCATCTCACAGCTAGAATAATATCCCATTTATCACACTTATAGAGGGCTACTTATTTTCATATTCTAATGCCAATATGATTCAAAGTCTTTGTTATTAAAACTCTAAACAAAACTATTTTTTATTAATTAGACAAAAATCTAAAGTGAAATGAGTGAAAATATGGGACATCTTAATAATTTTGTTACATGTGTTTTGTCTCTTTAGTTTAAATACTATTTTGTCTTTTATCCTCATTTTAAAGAGTCTTTAACTTATTTAAAAAGCGTTTTAAAATTAAATGTATCATTGTTAACCTTACCTTGTAAAGTCTTTATCATTACTGTAACTGTAAGAAACATGCTGGTTTCAGATGAGAGCAGGATTCATTTAGCCTGCCTGTTAGCCTGGTCTGGAACAGGCTCACTGCACAGAATAAATCTCCATGGTAACTTATATTTCTCCACTTTCATGAAACCAAATCACAGCTAAATTCATCCAGGATAACAGGAATATCCCGGCTTAATCCCCGTCTAGGTTCAGTGAAATCGGTGCCTCGGTCCTCTTGCATCACTTCCTGCAGCCTCGGGGTCATGTGTGTCCTGCGTGTTCATTTCATCATGTGATCATGTGATCCGTGTTTGCAGAGTGAAGCTGAGAGTCAACAACAGCACAGAGTGAGAGTGTGCCCAGCTGCAGCCATCTGCAGGGCCTGCAGACGAGGACACCTGTGGCCCTGATCATGTAACATACGTGTACGTGAGAGCACACGCAGACACGCTGACTGAGGATCTGGGTCATGTCAGGAGGTCAGAGGTCAGAGGTCAGACAGGGACGTGGTGGTCATAAACGGGCCGACTGTGTGAGTCATGTGTTTACAGATGCATGAGCAAAGGTGGACCAAACTTCTGCTGCAGGCAAGGCAGAAAAGTCTGAAAGAAAGACTGGTCTAAAAGACAGATCGGTCTAAAAGCAGATCTGTCTAGAGGTAGATCAGTCTATAGGCAGATCAGTCTACAGGCAGATCAGTCTATAGGCAGATCAGTCTATAAGCACAAATAAGTCTAAAGGGAGATCAGTCTACAGGCAGATCAGTCTATAGGAAGATCAGTCTCAAGGGCGATTGGTCTACAGTTAGATGAGTCTATAGGCAGATCGGTCTATGGGCACATCGGTCTATTGGCAGATCGGTCTACAGGCAGATTGGTTCTTGGGCAGATCAGTCTCAAAGCTGATTGGTCTATAGGCAGATCGGTCTATAGGCATATCGTCTATTTGCACATTGGTCTATTGGCAGATCAGTGTGTTAACATTAAAAAGAAAATGTACCTTTAATATTTAAGTATTTTCAAAAGCAGATACTGCAGTATCAGAACTTTAATAAAATTTGACAGGACATCTCTCTCTTATATCGGAGTAATTTTTTACCAGGAGTATCTGTGAGTATGAAGTCCACCTCTGCTTGCTTCACAATATGTATCTCTTAATAATTACCATTTCATTAATACAGTCTCTCTCTCTCTGTCTCTGACACACACATCCACACTCTCTCTCTCTCTTTATACACAAACTCTCCCTCTTTCTCTCTCTCTCTGTCTCAGACACATAAACTTAAGTCATCTTTGCAAACATTTGCTTTCTCACCATTTCCATGTGTTCCTCCTCACACCGTGTGTAGTTATGAATAATATATTGCTTAGTATTTGCTTTAGTTATATTGTAATTAATCATCTTCACCCTCAGTACATACACACAGTCCTTTCTCTCTTAAACACACATGTTGTGATGATGTCTGTTTTTCTTCATTAAAAAATAAACATTTGGCCTTTTCACATACACCGGTGTTATATCTGAAACTCTGTATTAATTTAGTGCAAGTTAGTTTATTGATGATTGATGGGGGCCTCTGAGGCTGCCTTCCTGATTTTTGTGTTAGTCCATAAGAACAGAGAACACCACAGACTGTTTGGGAACATCAGAACCTTCAGGAAAGAACTCTGAGGGTCTTTGTCCTGATGGAGTTTCCTCTGCCACCCGGGCTTGTACCAGCACAGCCTGATTACTGATTACATGGGGTGAAATGAAATTTTATGCCACGAAATTTCAAGAAATAAAAAATGACAAAATAAAATTCAAAGACGCACAAAATAAAAACCCAAAGGGGCGCGTGCACCATGTCTCAGTACTGAGACTGCTGATTTTTTACCCTCCTTGCCTACCGTAGCAAAACACTGGCTTCAAAATGGAGGAAGGAATTAATGGACAAGGAATTAGCTGACGCTCCTTCGTCAAATAAAGCGGGTGTGTGGACCTATATTGGCTTCCCATGTAAAAGACGAGAGAACGGTGAGAAGATTGTGGACAAATCAACAACTGTGTGCAAAATATGCCGCTACAGTTCACCGTATACTGCGGCGAGTACAACTACCGACTACTTTGAACTGGAGACAGGCAGCAACTGTATGTTTGTGTAAGTCTGCATAAAAAACAACATTTGATTTTTGCATCTACTGTTGAGTTGACAGAATTTGATCATACTTGAAGATCAGAAGTATATGCACTGTTATAGACTAAATATTATAGTTCACAGTTCAGACATTTATAGGTCTAAACTGCAGCTCTGAGGACTGCTATTTGTTTTCCTTTTCATCCAAGAATGTACTTATCCTGACTGTTACAACAACAAAGCACTTTTTATTGAGATTTATTGTTTGTATTTGCACTGTAGTCTAAATAAGGGGAAAAAAATTCAATTTGGGTTTTTTTTTCAAAGAGCATTTATTTTGTACTGATGCAGCAATATTTTTTGTATGTCTGCATTAGGAAGAAAATAAAGAAAATGAGATTTTTGCACAACTTCCTACTGTTGGGGATTTTCTATAATCTTTATTCTGTATCGTGAGCCCTGTTTTGTATTTTATATAGTTTCGTGAGTTGACCATTTCGTTACACCCCTACTGATTACTATGTTTCAGTTATTTTTGATTAAGCTAAGGAGATGCTGGTCAGCCAACATACTGAGTTAAAGGTGACTTGAATGTTTGATTTGACAGACGCAGTGAGTAGAGTGGATCTACGATCAGATATCTTCTGGATCTGCGTCCAGACGTGACCTCCAGGTTTGTGCAATCTCACATCCTCATTGACATTCTTCTGCGGCGGGTCAGCTGAGGGAGCGAGCAGACAATTTGATTTATTAAACTCAATCTGCAGGACAAAGTTGGAGTCTGAGTCAGAGCTTCCACCAGAGACTGAAGCACCAACCTAGAGTCTGGAGACTCGAACAGGACCAACAAAGTCTTCAGAGGGTCTGATGGACTGAATGACACTTTGTGAAGCTGAGGTTTGGGGTTCAAGACCGAGTCCAGTGGGGCTGAAAGTCAGTAAATCAATCAAGTCAGTCAGGGCCAGTCTCCTCCCTTTAATAAACCATGTAGTCAGTCCTGGTCCCTGCTCAGTCTCTCTGAGCTGCTCTGCAGACGTCAGTGGAGCAGCGCTCAGTCTGCGGGCTGATGTGAAGCGAGGAGGAAATGCCCTCTCTACCTTCACTCAGCTCATGGCGTAACGCTCAGCGCTCACAGTCTCTGGTGTTGATGCCGTCTGATGAGATGCGTGTGACTCTGCAGGCCTCGGCTAAACCGGGTTAAGGAGTTTCCACAACAGTCTGCTGGAGGAGAGCGGAGTGAGCTGGAAGATCTGGATGGAGGTCAGACAGTGTCAACGCTGTGGGTCAGCACGACCCGTCTGATCAGGCCCACAGACAGAGTTTTTAATGGAGGTGGGGGATGGTCCTGTGATAATAATATAATAATAAACTTTATTTATATAGCACTTTTCAAAACAAATGTTACAAAGTGCTTTACATAATAAAAGCAGGCATTAAAAGAATTAAAAGAGGAAATAAAAGAGAAAAATAAAGAGAAATGTGAGGAGCAGCAGAGAAGACAATAAATAAGAATAAACAATAAATAAAAGAAGAAAATAGCATCTAGAAAATAAAAACAATAAAAGAGTAAAACAATTAAGACAACAAGAGATAAAGGATTTAAGAAGCTGCCCATGACACTGTCGGAGTGAAAGCAGCATTTCAACAATTAAAACATGCTCAGCTAAAATCTCCAGTAAAAGCACATCTGTAAAAATGTGTCTTTAAAAGAGACTTAAAAGAGGACAAGAGGACTGATGATCAGCAGGTGTTTCAAAGTCTGTTGTCCAGAGCTGACCACAGACACAGTGAGGGAGTGACGACCCAGAATACAGAATAATCCAACATGTTCCTAAAATCAAGACAGAAAATGTGCTCTTAGATTATAAATCCACTGAATTCTCATAATGAAGTCAGACCGACCCCTCTGAATCGTTTATGTTTAAACGTCTTTGCATCTAAAGCTAACTCTGACAGGGGTGTCCAAGCTGTGGTCCAGGGGCCTATTAGCAAACAGCCGAAACTGCACTCAGATTCTCTGCTTTATCCAACTACTACACCACAAATGATGCCAACATGCTAATTATCCAAATTATGCTAATTATCAGCTTTACGTATTCACCTATAAGAGTCACCTGATTTGTTTTTACCTGATGGTCATGAAATAGCAGACCTCTTGGCCCCATCTGACTGAAAAGATTAAAGCCCAGGCTGGTTCTCCTTACAGACTCAGAGCTGAACAGAATCACTGTGGCTAATGCATTTATTGCAGGGAAGAGAGTGATGTAGGCCCTCTTTAAAAACACTGAACTATCCCTTTAAATCTGCTTCTTCCTGAAGGTCACATTGAAGGCTCAACCTCCCAGACTACCTATTGTATGTTTTAAAGCCTATCTAGAACAGAATTACAGAATAATCTAGCTGTTGAACTAGCTAGCGAGGTAACTATGCTAGCGTTAGCATAGCTACCTCGGAGCTCTATGATGTCATCAGCCTGCTGCCAGGGACTCAAACGGGGGCCCTTCATAATAGCTGGAAACTATAACCAGGCCTGTTTGTGCAATATGTATTAATTTCGTTACATACTGTATGTTGCCTCATGGATACAATAAAAATGTGATTCTACCTGCACAAAAAATCTATTTTTTATGGATTAATGAGCACGCTGGGACTGAAAGGGCACACGTGACAAGAAAGAGTTCTTAATTCATTTCTATATTTACATTTTAAATAAGGTTTTTTAATGTTCTTGTAGTTGAAAGTTTTTTTCTCTTGAAAGTTGCAGAGTAGAAAACTAAAAGAGGCTTAAGAAAAGAATGCTGTTGCTTTCCTCTTACAATGACCTGTTTGCAAAAAGTTGTTCTACCTGTACTAATCAACCAATTAATCAGTAATAGGCATTTTTTTGTCTACTAAATATTTGTATTTGCATCAGCTTCCAAAAATCAAATTCGGTTGGGGCCTAACTATTATAACTAGACTCTGACAGGGAAGTTTATCCACAGTACAGGAACCATGTTTTTACTAATAACACTAATATGTGTTTTTAATTTTATTGTTTATTGAAGAAAAGGTGTGATGTAGCTTCCACCTCATAAAATCACGATATCATTATATCGTTCATGATCATATCCTCAGATTCTTGCCGATCCACAGCCTTATTTAAAGGCTTACAGCATATAGTCAGACCCCCTCCAGGTGGACTCAGGGCTGTCTACACTGATTAAATGAGCTGGGTTTTGGGGTCAGGTGGTCCGGGTCTTTGATGGAAACGTCCTATGACCTGATGGGACCTGAATTAATGATTGATGTCTAAAAGGCTCCTGGTCTGAGGACACGGTCTTGCCTGATGAATTCGAGCATGTTTTGTTTGTGCTGGAGGTGATTTAAGGCCGTCCTGATGGAGTGTGTTTATACGGTGACTCAACGTCTTAAATAAGAGATTATTCGGGTTAGCTGCGGTAACAGCACGGCCGTGTGTGTGTGCCGCTCAAATAAACCTGCAGCAGCACAGCCAGGCGGTCCTGACTCATACTCAGAAGTTCTTCATTGTCAGAGTGAAATAAACCGTTGACCTGAGACTGCAGGAGTCGTGAAATTAACGTCTGCAAACATGCACAAGGCTCTGACTGATCATCCAAATAAAGTCGGGACAGTCCAGGATGAAGTACATCTTTCTTTACAGACACACAGGGAGCAGGACAAGTGTTTTCTCACCCCCGGTGGTGTTTGGGTAAGAGCACACTCACGGGTTTTACCTGTATGTGTGTGTGTGTGTGTGTGTGTGTGTGTGTGTGTGCTGCTTTATGAATGAGCATCCTGAGCCTGCTGGATAAAGGTGGTCTATGCTGCTGCCCTGCTCAGCCGACCCGTGAAGGGGGCATTGATGATAGGCCAGCCGGCTACAGTCTGCAGCCCATAGACAAACAGACAGACAGGCAGATGGCGCAGTGGGGTAGTGCGCTTGGTTAGTGATTGGGAGGTTGCAGGTTCAAGCCCAGCATTGGGTGACACATGGCAATGTGTCCTTAGGCGAGACACTTAACCCAAAGTTGCTCCCACTGCTGCGTCAGTGGTGTGTAAATGGGCATGAAAGGGTGTGAATGTGTTAGAGATACTGATGGATAACTAACATAGAAACTCTGAACCATCAGTGAAGTGAATAGGTGTGAATGGTAAGTGTGACCTGTGGTGTAAAGCAGCTTTAAGTAGTCAAAGACTAGAAAAGACCTATGTGAGCTCAAGTCCATTTACAGACAGGGAGATGAACTTGCAGGCGGACATGTGAATGTTATTTATTTTTACAGCCCTTTACAACAACCCTTTTAGTGAACCAAAGTGCTTTACAATAGGTGGAATTAAATTAAAAATAAATAAAAGCAATAAAAGCAATGAAAACAATAAAAGCAATACGAGTAATAAAATACAACAAAATAAAGAAAAAGGGAGTAAAAGAAAAAGTGTCACCACACTACTGGGTATTAAAAGCCATTCTAGATAAATATGTCTTCAGTCTAGATTTGAAAAGGTCCAGGTCAGAAATGAGATGCATTTCAACAGGGAGCTTATTCCAAAGCCTGGAGCAGTGATGGAAAAAGCTTGATCACCCCAGTGTCTGTATTTCGACCTGGGCACTTCCAGCAAAAGTTGGTTTGACGAACTCAGCGCTCTACCAGGCTCCCGAACATTTAAAAGCTCAGTTAAGTACACTGGGGCGAGACCATGAAGAGCTTTAAAAACAAACATTAAAATTTTAAAATCAATCCTGTACTGGACAGGAAGCCAATGAAGGGATTTTTTTTTTTCCCCTTGTCTGCATTATCTTTTCAGCTGAGCACTGTGTCCAGTGGCAGCGTTGGAAAGACCAATGCATTTTTTTCTAGCAGTGAGAGATATGTGAATGTGATTCACTGCTACAGTGACCATCACCAGCCCTCCCTTTAGGCTACTCCATCAAATCAAACTTTATTTAACCCCTGATGTGAGGACACTGGAGACGTGAAGAGATAAAAGGTGCCGGCAAAGGGGGCCCCAGGACACCGACAGCCGACCCACCCAGGAGAAGCACCAACCCGACCCACCAAGGGCACCATGAAAAACCCACAGGCCAACCGGCTGGGATTTAAGAACAGGAGGAGTGGTTTCTTTGGGGCACCAAGGTTGTTAAAAGACGGGCTGCAGCGTTTTTTCACAAGCTGGAGGCGACCAAGAGAAGCCTGGGAGACACCGACATAAAGAGCATTACAGTAGTCAAGTCTTGAGCTCATAAGAGCATGGATGGCCATTTCAAGGTCGTGGTGGCTTAAAAACAGATGGACAGACAGACAGGCGAACGGGCAGGTCTGAGCTGTGCACTGTACGGCTGAGTTTGTGAACATCAGTTCCGTCTTCATACAAACACAGCTGAGATCTCTGGAACATGGGGCCACCATGGTGGGCCATCCCTGCATGGACGTGCACACACACGTGCACATACCGGAGGGCCGATGGTCCTTAATGTCCAAACATCCCCAAATATTTCTGTGATGATTTTCAGCTGCTGTGTCCTGCCTGAGAGCTACCTCTGCTCTGCTGAGCTCAGATTATGTAAGCTGTGTTCCAGGCTCTGCTTCATCCATGTTTACCTCCTCATGAACCAGCTGACACGCGTAAATGTGGAGTAAACAGGAGCCGGAGAGCTGAAGGCCAAACATGTTCACCGGCTTAATCCTCTCACACACCTTCAGCACGAACAATAGGAACCATTGACGTCTGAGTCAACATGATGGCAGCAGGTGACCCGCTGCAGTGACCTGGATTCACCATCAAACACTCAGAGACGGGGCATGGGGGTCAATGGGGTTAACTTTTATTCATATTTATATGTTTATTGATTTATCCATTTGATACAAGACCTTGTCAGCCACCATAGAGATTTAACTGGAAACAGAAGAAGCTGCTGCAGAACTGACTCTGAGGGTGTCGTGAACCAAACCAGGCAAAAGGAACCAATGCTTAAGGAGTTTTCAAAAATCATAGTTTAATGGCAGTTCAAAAAGTCTGTACACTGTGAGGCAGTCAAACAGGCTGAGGTATCCAAAAACACTGAGGCTGAAGGTCAAAAGCAGAACAGGATCAAAACAACATCAGACAGGAAGCAAAATCTACAGAGACAAGGATAGACAGGTGAACTTTCAACATAAAACAGGAAGCACAAAACATGAACACAATACGGCTAAATTATCAGACAGAAAACTAGGGTTGTAACAAAATTTCGTGATTTTGTGAAATAAAAAAACGACGAAACAAAATTAAAAGATGCACGAAATAAAAAACGAGAAGGGGCGCGTGCACCACTGAGACCGATGATTTCTTACCCTCCTCGCCTACCGTAGCAAAACACTCGCTTCAAAATGGGGAAAGACGAGGTCGAGGAATTAGCTGACGCTCCTTCATTAAATAAATCGGTTGTGTGGACCTGTTTTGGCTTCCCATGTAAAAGACGAGAGAACGGTGAGAAGATTGCGGACAAAACAACATGTCATCCCACGGGATGGGAGTCTTTTTTTAATTAATCCTGTGATCTGGACGGGATGGGAAAAAAGGCAACAGGAGCGGGAACGACATTAATAGATGATCATTTTCGGCCGTGTTAAACAACCAGATGCGTCCATTTTTGTAGTCATCTCTCAGTGAGAGCAAACAAACTTGACCGTGCTAGCAACACAAAAGAACTACAAAAGTGGTTTGACTTCCTGTCACCACCGTAAGTGAAAAGCGACTCGGAGTGGCTGCCGGCAACACACATAACAAAACAACATGGAGGGAGAAGACGACACGTTGAAAAGAGAGCTGTTTACACCGACCGAATGTCAGGCATGTGAAACTTAGGCTACGTTTACATGGAAACTCCTGACTTAAAGATGAAAAGATTTTTCCTTTGTGTTTCAGAATTCTTCTGCCTTCAGACGATGACGCTCAGAGACGAGTTAAGCCGCTGTAGTGTGCATGCCGGTTCAGTAGATGGCAGTGTAGGTCTGCAGAGAGGCAGCGCTGCTACAACACATGTACGAAGAAGAAAACCTTTTCACAAACAACAATGGTGAATAGACGCACAGAGACGCAGGAGTTTCTTTTCTGGACAACAAATCAGTTCGCACAACAAATCTGTCTGGATGGTTTTGACTGGATAACAAACCGAGCACGGTAAGAGGCTCACACGTTACCCGGCGGATGGCCAAAGCTGTTGCTGTTCCTGGTATGCGCGCGCCGCCTTCATCTGAAAAAGTACTGCGCATGTGGTGACGCCAGCGTTTCACCCTGAAACGCTCTGATGCGGGTTTACACGGAGCTGCACGGAGAGCGTTTGGGAAACTTTCCACCCTGGAGCCTGTTTTCAAAAGTTTCCATTTTTTCGACGAGTTTCCATGTAGACGCAAGGCCAAAACGCAATGAAAACTTATCGGATTTGACCGTTTTCGGCGCCATGTAAACAGCCCCTTAAAGGCAAGGCCTTTTATATGCACTGCACTTTTACCGAAAATAAAAAATGCAACATTTCTAAAAATGTTTGGTTTTATTCAAACGGGAACGGGACAGTAGTGGGAGTAATTTTGAGTGGGAGCGGGATGGGAGTGGGAGTCATTCTACAGGAGTGGGACAGGACAGGATTAATTTTTTTACTCCGGCCTGGGATTGGGACGGGACAGGATTTTTTTCTGGGAGTGGGATGGGACAGGAGAGAAAATCTGCTCCCGTGTCATGCTCTCATCCCCACTGAGGTGAAACTATGAGGAAGACCAGGGGAGAACAGAGAAGATGGAGGAGAGAAGAGGAGATCAGAAGATGAGCTCAGTGGAAAAACTGGATCACTTTAAAGGGAGACAGAAACAAAAACACACAAACACTTCCTGCAGCTCCACAGATACAATCAACACACATGCACATGCACATGCACATGCACATGCACATGCACACACACTTGGGAGAGATTTGAAATATGGAGGAGAGGCTGAGAGCTGCAGAACAAAAACACAAACACAGACGTGCTGCTGAGACTTTTGACCTCCACACAGGTGTTTTTGCTGTGACAGGTGTCCATCTGAGGACCTGACTGAAGACAGGAGAGCACCTGAGGCAGGGTAACAGGCGGTGCTGGAGCTTCATGCAGACGTCCTCCTCCCTGAACAAGGCTGACAAAGCTGAGTTCTTCTGTGATGATCTGTCAGTGATAGTTATCAGACAGAGGATTTGACCGGCTGTCATGGTTTGTGTGACAGTCTATTGGCCCTTTTCCACTAGCACGCCTTGGCCCTACTCTACTCGGCCCTACTCGATTAGCAGCGTGTTTCCACTAGCCTGGTACCTCCTAAAACTAGCTAGTTTTAATACCTACTCTGTTCTGGTTCCAAGCGAGCTGAGTCGCTACTAAAAGATGACGTCACCGACTGCCGGCTACTGATTGGTCAGACAATGTCGTCATCGATGAGTCATGAGCATGACGACCTAGCATGCTAGCGGTAGCTACCATAAGCTCCCCTCATACGTCTTTTCTTTGCAGCTGGATTGCTCTCGTCCTCGGCTTCATTCTGTTGTATAGCTTCCAAAACTCTCCTGTGCTTCTCAAGGGGTATTTCTTCTTACCACCTGCAGCCTTCTTCTGCTTTCCTTTTTTACTCGGTTTGTGACAAAAAGCCACAGGTTGTTGTGTCGTGCTCAAAATGACATCACCGCAGTGCCACTCAGCTGTTTACAGTGACACTGCACCCCGTTGGGCAGGCGACTGGGGCTAATGGAAAAGCAGCACAAGGCGAGTAGAGCAGAGCCGAGCCGGGTAGAGGCGAGTAGAGTAGAGTAGGGCTAGTGGAAAAGGGCCATTTAATGATCACCACTTCAAAAACGGGTTGTTCACTTAGATAAAGAAAATACTTCTGTATGTTTAGTCACTGGCTGAGCTCTGCCTCCTGCTCCTGAGCTCAGACTGTAGAGGAGCTCATGTTTAGCCCTCAGTCAGGTTCATATTTCTGATTACTGTTAAAGTCCCACCAGGAGACACCTTCACCTGATGCCCCGGCCACCTTAACTGGCTCCATCAACAGCTCTACTTCACCCTGAGCCTCAACCCTGTCCCAAATTCAAAAAGAATTTGAGACCAGCAGTGTTGATGACGGCTGTATTATTACCTCCGCCAAGGAGGTTATGCTTTTGGGAGAGTTTGTCCGTCCGTCCGTCTGTGAACAAAATAACTCAAAAAGTAATGGATTGATTTGGATGAAATTTTCAGGAAATGTTCAGCATGGGAAAAGGAAGAACTGATCCGATTTTGGTGTCGTCTAGCCGCCATGGCGAAAAATGTGATTTCTGTGAATAACTACTGAACTAAAATAGATATCATTATGAATCCAGTTGCTAATGGTATGTTTTCATGGTCAAGGAATCTAAATATTTACATGAATTAAAGGCAGGAGTAATATTTATGGTCAAAATGACAATATGGCTGAGGATTGTGGCGCTGGCGGAGGTCTGCATTCTCCGAGTGCTTTATAGTTTTAATTATTATTGTTGCAATTTATGTTGATCATTGTGTTGTTGTTGTTTTTGAAATATTTTAAGTTCCTAAAAGGGGCAGATAATATAAGATTGTTCTTCTTACCGTTCCTTTTCATTCAATTATATGCTTATACGCTTGTATGAAAATGTTTTGGTGGTAGAAAGGCAATTACCAGGAAATGGTTAAAGAAGGAACCTCCTATGATCACCAAGTGAAAAGAAATAATTCAGGACATTTATAAAATGGAACAATTGATGTTGACCAATAAAGGGGAAAAATACTGGAAAAACTGAAAATCATATTGCAATGAAATCTGTTCTGGATTAACAGGAGACTTTTGAGCTCAAGAGACACTGTTTGTTTAGTTAAAGGAGACAAAAGACACATTTAAACACCTTATTGTAACCCTGCTGTAAATTTAAACTGAGTTCATCTTACCTTGTATGTAGTTTATTCTTAATATGATAAGCTGAAAAAAGGAGGAAAAACATTCTGTATATTATGTGATGACCTCTTTTTGTTTATTGTTTAATGTGTTTGTTAAAAAAGAAGGCTAGTATCTACCTCTGGGACAGATGAGCAGGTATTTTGGGGCCATTTCCTGAAAAGTTTGGGACCCCATGGCGGGGTGGGTGAAGGTCTCAGGGCCCTGAGTGCAGGCAGTGCAGCAGTGTTACTCCATCACCTCACAGCTTGTTCAGCTCACGGCCTAATTAAAATATTAAAGTTTCCTGGTCCCATTAATTTAATCAGAGAAACATAAAGTCCTCTGATTACACAGGAATAAAACCAAACACAGAGTTTGGAGCAGGAAATGACACAGGAGGAAGTGATTAGAGAGGAAACGTCTAATGAGAGCAGGACGATGACACCTCAGATTAACGATTACGATCTGGCAGGTGTGTGACCTCAGCTCTGCTCGGACAGACCATGGATGTGAAAAATGTGGCTGTGATGATTAAAAACTGTTTGAGGTGCAGCAGCAGGGCTCATGAGGATCGTTAGCCTTCTGCTTTAGCTCTATACTCATATGGACAGTGTGTGCATGTCTCCGTGATGAAGCCAAGTTTGATCTGAGACATCTTCAGGCTTCATGACGTTCACACCAAACTCTGAGCCGACAGCTGAAGGTGGAGCACAAATCCAGACTCACCAGTGTGTGGTCTCCTGCTGCTGTAGTCCATCTGCTGATGTCCACTCTGACCTCTGCTGCTCACTGGATATCCTCTCTTTTCCAGACCATCCTCTGTAAACCCTAGAGCTGGTTGTGTGTGTAAATCTCAGTAGATCCTCAGTTTCTGAAACACTTAGACGAATCAGATCGGAGCTCTAGTTTTCTCTCCACCCTTCTTGGTTTGACCTTCAGCAGGTCGTCTTGATCATGAATGCTCTGAGGTGCAGCCATGTGATTGATTAACTGGCTAATTGGGTTGGCCTAATAACATGAGTGTAGACTGAGAACGATATCCTGGATGTCCTGATATGTACCGATCTTTTTAGTCTGAACTGAATACATGTTTCCCTGAGGAGGTCCATTCAAGGGGATTTCTAAAGTACTGTGGAATATAATATAATATAATAAAATATAATATAATATAATATAATATATTAAAATATATTAAAATAGAATAGAATAGAATAGAATAGAATAGAATAGAATAGAATAGAATTTAATATAATATAATATAATATAATATAATATAATATAATATTATTTAGAATAATAAAATAAAATACAATATAATATAATATGATATAATATTATTTAAAGTAATAAAATATAATTCAATACAATACAATATCATATAATATAATATAATTATAAGATTAATGCAGCTAAACTTTACTCCTGATCATATATAACAATCATGGATGACCTGCTGTTGTGGACCTACTCCACACCATGTGCTTTATCATAATCATAATCATAACCATCAACAGAAGTGACATCATTTAACATAAATTCATACCTTTTGACCAGTTAAGTCATTTTTCTCAGAATATTTTTGTGCCTTTGATAGGAGAGAGCGAGACACAGGGGAGGACACTGCAAACTGGCCACAGGCTTGATCTGAACCCGGGCCAGCAGAAGCTTGTAAAGACATGAACAAAATAAATTTTAATCTATATCGATGTTAATGTTGATATCAGACTGATCTCACTATCTATGTTTGTATTGATTATTCATCAGTAGTAACTTTCTTTACAAACATGTAGACAAGAGGACCCTCTGAAAATGAGGTGTTAAATCTCAAGGGACAAAACTTTGATAAATTTAAATTAAACAAATATGGTGCTAAATAAATCAAGATTTTTTTGATTGATTGATCAATTCATTGATTGATTGATTGATTGATTCATTTATTCATTCATTCATTCATTCATTGAGCTCTGGGACGTCCTCAGTGACTCACACTGAAGTTTGGTAAACCTGCTCTCTCTGACCTCAGAGATCCTGGCCGTGTGTTTGCTGAGTTAATGAAAGAAGTCGGAGACTTTCTGCCCACAGCCTCTCCAAATAAACACCTCAATTAAAACGTTCATGTCAGTCGGTCCACTTCCAGCCCACGCCTTCACCTGGCTCTGCGGCCGCCTGACCCCGGCTCCTCTGCAGCTCTCTGACCTCATTGGTCGGAGCATAAGTAGGCCAAACACTCTCTGCATTCAGCCGCCCACCTCCTCACAGCTTCTTCGGCCTGTCTCAGGCTCCGCCCCCTCTGAACTCGACAGGACATGTTACATTTGACAGCTCTGGCTCTGGGACGCTGACGCCCTGTTCAGCTCTCAGACACAGACTTCAGGTTCCTCTTATAATAGTCAGACCGATCTGCCAACAGGAGGACGACGCAGAGGGGGGGTCACTGGGGGAGATACGAGTCCATGAGTGGATCTATGAAGGCCTCATAATCTCGAGGTAGAGGGCTGTGGTAGAGGTACCAAATGAGCTCTTGATCAAATCTCTCCGTCAGTGTATGATCGTAGAACCTGTGAGTGCTCAACGTGTCCCAGAAACAGGGTAAAAAACTGAACCGTCCCATGAGGGATTTATTTCCTCTTCTTCTCCTTATGCACATAAACTGACACGCCAGATGGACAGCTCCATATTGGAAATATTTCACTAATCCATCTGAGGAGGAGCCCTGCAAAAATGCTTTCAGGGGCAGAACCTTCAAAAACAACAGCAGCTTGTGATTGGACGATCGTTTGGCTCATCACACTCATCACAGACCAATCCATATCAAGAAGCGCTGCTAGCATATGTCACGCCCAAAAGTTAGCCACTTCGGCTAATGGCTTACAAGGGCACACAATAGTTAATGGCCGTTAGCCATGGTGGCTAACTGTTTTCAGTGGCTAAATGCTGTTAGCCACTACGGCTAACAGCCGTTAATTGTTGCTCACCCTTATTAGCCGTTAGCTAACGGCCGTTAGCAGATAGCTTAACTACCTTAAGACTATCATTTCCCCATTAATAATACCACACAGATGATTAATTTAACACTTATATGTGACATGAACCTTGTCAAAGACAATCTCTACAAAGTAAACTCATGAGGAGAGCATATTCCGCCAAGTATTACTGAGTAACCATTTTAACCACAGGCTAACCGACATTAGCCGCCATTATTTGTACAACAGTAAGTGACTTCACTTCCTGTCAAGTCACTTCCTAATGTTGTCACATCCGCTGCCCCTGCCTCTCTTCCCTGATTTGACCAGTGAAACTGTTGGACAATGGAGGCTGGCAAGATGGAGATGCATGATTTCAGAATCAGACAGGTCCGTCTGCTCTGCAAGGCTATTCTCCACATGACTCTCCAAACAGTGAGAAGTGCCACTCTGACGTCTGTGTTAACAATGAGGGCTTAGTGCTTGGTGCTACATTTAAGAATGAAAAGTGGAGGTGTGCAAAGTGTTTACATGCCTGCTCTGATCAGCTGATGGCTCACAGAGGCCCCTCCCCCAAAAGACCTGATGTGATGCAGGTATCAGTTCTGCAGTTCTGTGGGGGCAGTGAGTAGATTTGGAGCCATGTTCACCTTCTTTTAGCTTATACACCTGTTCACAATGTTGGGGTGAATCCCTTTTCTACCCCTTTCCCCTTAACCCTGTTTTTAGGGCTAAGGGTAAGGGCTGAAAACATGCTGCTGAGAAACAAGACGCCACTCGATCCCCGCTACGTCATCACCCAGAGCTGCTCGCTAGCTGTGACGTAGGCAGATGCAACAGTAGCCGTAGCTACAGCTGTGAAAGCCAGCTAGTTATAATGAGAAATTTAAACTGTGACCAACAATTCAAACATGATTGATTTTTACTTGATGATTTCATAATTACTTATAATTATGCACTTCCTTTGCTCTCCTCTTTGCCTACTTGTCAGCTGGCGTGGTGCATTATGGGAAATTCTCATACCTCTCCATTCTCAAAACCAAGGGCAAAGGGGAAGAAGTGTGACAGGCCATCAGACTACAGTTGAATCATTTCTGTCTTTGCCTTTAATGGTGCTATGAGGAGAATCTATTTCCGGCAGCATAAAGACTCTGTTACCCACGAGCATGTGCGGCGACTGTCGTAAAGACGTGACCCAAGCCAAAGCGTGTTTGTTGTGATGCTAATGAATGCAGCTCGGACCTTCCTCAGAACTCTGCATTGCTTTACAACTTCTTTTTTCAACAACTTACAGGATGCAAAGCCACGAGGTAATGTATCTCTTTCTAGTTACGTAGCGGTAGTTTTTGATGTGTGACAACAAGCAATTTTTGGAAAACTTAGTATCGTAGTTGTAGCCGGATATATATGGCTACTTACAGCCCGGTGCTCTAATACGTTTCTGAATAATATAAATTTGCTCTAGTTTTAATTGTCTTGTTCCTGAAGTTGAGTATCCAGGCCAGTCCAGCCCTGTCCAACCCGACCGCGAAGCTAAGGAATAGCATTTATAGATAACCTATTTAGATGCTATTTCCATCAGGCATATATCTAAAAGTGAGACTTTTTTGTCATTACTTAGAAACTCCTCACAGCATCTTTAAAGCCAAAGATTCACAAGAGAAGAAGACAGCCTGGGAGTGCTGCAGCTGTGACAACTGAGCAGTCGTGGGTCAAATCGATCACCAGCGTCTGGCTTGGAACCAGGTCATTGTTTTAACAAACAGTCAGCACCTTCTGCTTTAGCTGTTTATCTACAGCTAAGGGTCACCTGTCCTTATCAGTTAGATTCAGAGCAGTCTGCAGAGTAGCCAGAAAATTGGCCATCTTCAGATCCTTCTGCCAAGGTTGTGATGTTTTCAACAGGGTCTGTCTGTATGTTTGTCTGTTTGTTAGCAACATTTGGACACTGGATGGATTTACATGAAAATTTGTATGTATACATCTGATTTAGTTCAATAAACACTGATGCTAATCTTGGGAATATTTCAGGAGCTATTACACTGGGGGCAGCCATCTTTGATTGTCGACCATTTTGACCTCAGTGGGCATCCCAGACAAAATATCCCACTCATATCTCTGGAATCCTGACTTCTCAATACAACTGGAACGTACCATTACTTCTGCTGGCTCGTCATGTTCAGGTTTGATCATGTGGAGTCCTGTGAACCCTGGTTAGTGCCACGTTGACCTCAGAGACCTCCGTTGGTCTGCAAGAATCTGAAACCTCCTCACACGGAGCTGCTGGCCTGAAACCATCAGACCATGTTTTTGACGGTATATGACCTGTGAATGTTTACATTAGAGACACAAGCAAAGAAAACACGCTGATGAGAATGTTCCAGACGCAAAGACGTGATGTCAGCACCGCCGACTCAAATGCAGGGAGGGGGGAGGTACACAAACACTCTTACCCTCTCTCTCTCTCATTTTTGGGGTCAGAGATGGACGAGTGCCTCTCACTTCGCCATCTCTCTGTTGATTTATAGTCAGAGCCTGAGCCAGAGCCAGGCCCCGCTCAGTGTTAGTAAACCATGGACAGAGCAGAGGAAGTGCTTCATCCGACGCACACACTCACTCAGCATCTCGCTGAGGTTCTAGCGGTAAACACTCGGGCCTCTCACAGGTCGCTCTGTAAATATTTACCGCTCGGCAGGCGAGCACCGCCTGAACGTGACAGAGCAAACCCCCACTCCACCATCAATGGACTTCAGATCTGCAAACATCATGACCTTATTGAGAATCACAGCTCGCAGCTTTACTTTGGCGCTCGTCCCTGCAGCAGGAGGTCTCCTCAGCGAGCGGGCGAATGGCTCCGCCTCCTGAAATTAAAGTCAACACCGTGTTTTAGTGCCTTTGAGAATGAGGGGCTGGCATGGACATGAAGGATCAGAATTAAGTTTCTTTATGGAAAATAAAGCTGCAATCTTTGCTGCTGACAATGAAGCCGTTTTTTGACCGCAGTCCCTCATGTGTCCAGAGGCCGAGTTCAAAGGAGCAGCAGTCCCATCAATACTCTGATAAGCGTCTCTACACTCTGGGTCATACACGACTTTAATAGTTCATTCAGATTTGGATTCAGACAGATTTATTCATCCCAAACAGGCAGTTTAGAGTTTACAGTGCCAAAGCTTAGAGGACAAAATTTAAAGAAAAAAAGAAAACGATCACCGTCATTGATAAACGATTCACAGTTTAACAAAAACAAAAAAAAGCATGTATCTGTATGTATTTTGATGTTTATTTATCTTGTATGTTTTGGTTTGAAGAAGGAGACCACTTATGAAGAATTGGGGCGTTGCTGAGACGACTACAAAGCTAAGTGTCTCTGTTGTTTTGGGATTTAAGATGCACCCCAGCTCCATGATTAAATGAAACGATGTGCTCACAAGTTATTTAAGAACAATTTATTTTAATAAGTGTTTCCCTCCAAACCAGTGCCTCACAGAGAAACTTTGAGCGGAACAATAGTGGTACTGAAAGTTTAATTTTAATTGTAAGAAAGAAAAATTGTTGTTTTGCTGTTTCCAGAGGATGTAGAAATACGTCAACATATCCTAACTGTCCTGGCACGTAAAAGTGAATTAGTCAGCTGAACCTGTTTTTATTTTTTTATAGTTGAATCTTACCTTAGTGTCACTTTGAGTGTGGTAGGGTCAAATCCAGAAACATCTGCAGAGGGCAGCGTCACACTGACGGGCCTTGGTTTACTGCCGTTCATTATTGACAAACACCAGTGCAGCTTAAGGCACGCCATAGTTCAGGATCAGAGAGGGGGTGTTTCTAAACCTCCTTAAAGAGACATCCATGAGGACTCACTCTGGTTTTATCAGCTGCTCAAGTCAACTGAGAGTCTCCTGTTAATCCAGCAACTAATTAAACCACTACACCTTTGAGAATGCAGAGAAATGCCGTTACGTGGTGTACATGTGGTGCTGATCAGTGTTGGGGAAGTTACTTTCAAAAAGTAGTGTTTGCTCGTTACTTCTTAAAAAAATAACTTGTTACTTTACTTAGTTACCCTCTATGAGAAGTAACTTTTCACGTTACTCGTTACTTTTAAGTTACTTTTACATTGCTCGACCTTGGACAGAACCCCATATCTGTTCCTAAATGTGAAGCCTACAAAAAGTTCTACGACAGAGAACATAACAGTTATTTCTTTTGTGCTCTTTATTTTACAAAATGTCACATACCCTGTGGAATCAGAGCTCCTGTCCAGTGTTTCCACATTTTTCTTCTAAAAAAAGCAACCAGGTCAATAAAACAAGCCCGAAAAAAAAAAACTTCCAGCTTTCTCCTTTCCTAATGTGATATATTGCTTTTTAAAAAGATAAATCTACATAAAGTGTGTTAATGTTCGTCTACATTACATTTCAATATCACAGTGCCAAGCATCTATTCAAGAAAGGAACGCCACTTATAATAAGCAGACCTGGCAACTTTGGTTCTGGAGCATGCTCCATGTGCGTGAGTGTGTTTGGGGGCTTGCATGATAACCAGGAAACGAGGAAGTGGACAAACTGCCTACCGCGGTCATGTTTTGCTTTATTGTTAGGAGCTGGAAGATAATCAGGGGGATACACACAGACAGAAGAGCCCCAATAAGAAACTTCACGTTTAGAAACAAGCCCAAAAGACCGTGACCCTCAGACGTCATTCATGAGATTTGCGGCCTTTAGACGCTTATAACAAGCAGACTTGGCAACACTGCTCGTGTTTAATGCAAGCAGCTGAGAGGACAGCTTCAGTGTCAGATCTGTCCGTGGGAAAAGTAACGCTGCACCGCATTAAAAAAGGAACTACGTTTCATTACAAATTTTTCAGTAGTAGTGCGTTACTTTACTTTTTACACACAACACTGGTAATTAGCTACATTTAGAATGACAAATCCATATTTCCTGTTATTTTTGACCAGAGTAACTTAAAGTAATGCGATAATAGTGTAATGCCTTACATTTCAAATGCACCAATATTGTAATGTAATTACTTTGAAATGACAGAAAGAAGTAATAATGCTTTACATTTTTGAAGTAACTTGCCCAACACTGGTCTTTTGTGATTTGCATTCACAATAGATAGATAGATAGATAGATAGATAGATAGATAGATAGATAGATAGATAGATAGATAGATAGATAGATAGATAGATAGATAGATAGATAGATAGATAGATAGATAGATAAACTTTATTGTCCCAATGGTAAATTTCGTTTTCACAGCCTGCCAAACAAGAAGGACATATGCAACGAGAAAAACATACAGTTAGGGAAACAGTTACTACATGTAAAACCATGTAAAAACCATAGAAAACCATAGAGCCCACATTTTCCATTACAACTCATTGGGTTGTCTTGTTCAGGATGGAGATGACAGATGGTACAAAGCTCTTGTTAAAGTGAGCCCTTCTCCATTTCAGTGTTCTGTACCTGCGGCCAGAGGGCAGAAGTTGAAAGTGGATGTTAAGAGGGTGCTCTGTGTCCATGGCTATTGTTTTACTGAGGCGTGCTAATGCTCTTTTATTAAGTTCTGAGATGCTGGGTGTTGGGGTGTGAATTATTTTTGAGGCTATGTGTGTGATTTTATTGTGCTTACTTTTGTTGGAGACAGACAGCATGTTATAGAAAGCAGGAGAACAGAACATCAGGATGGGCTGGATGATGCGATGGGGAAACCAATGAGAAGGCAGGTTGGATCCAGGTTCTATTGTTACTCCAGAAATAACCCACAGCTCTTTTACAATGCCTGACCAGGAGTTTTGCAAACAATAAATGAAGTTACCAGGATCAGCCTCATATTTACAGCAGGTAGGGGGAGTCTAAGAATCTGTTTTGGTTTTTTTGAGGCTGGAGTTAAATAGATACAGTGTGTCTTTGTTTTTTAAAAATCCTACTTCAGATGTCAGCTGAAGTTAATTCACAGTTTGAACAACAGTCATCAGGGCGTCTGATGGCCCACAGCCACAGTCAGAGCCTCACAGTCATTGTTTCACTCCAAGTCTCAGTCTGACGTCCAGGAAACAACAGGAGCTGCAGGATTTATGACTCAGTGAAAACAGGACGGGGGCTCGGGGGCTCGGGGGCTCGGAGGGGGGGTCCTAAAGTCATTTTACTTTCACTTTTGCTCATCTAACAGAAGATTTAGCCTCATGTGAGCCTGAAGACCGAAGCTCTGATGGGATTGGAGTGTCAAACCGGCTTAGGCTGTAGATCAGGAGGGTGTGAGGGTCTGGGGTTTGGACCCCCTGCTGTCCTAGACCTGCCCCACTGTGGCTCCAGTTAAAGGTCACTTAGGAAGACTCCGCCCCCCTGCTCAGGTGATCCAGATCAGCAGCTGATGCAGTTTTACTGATCCGAGTCCACCTCACAGTCCTGAAGACCCTCCATGTTTTCTAAAACAAGCTCCTGGAGTTTGACCCCGTGTCCAGTCTGAGCACGCCACAACAATACCAGGACGAGCCGCGCTTCCCCGAGCTGCCGGGGAACACAAATAGAAACTTCTGGAAGGCGAGCGGTCCAGAGGAAGAGGAGGAGGAAAAACAGACGGACGAAGAAGAAGAGGAGGAAATGGGTGGTGGCCAGGAAGCAGCGCTCTTCCTGCTCTAATCACAAGTCAGAGAGCGTTTCCTGTCATTGTACCACTGCAGCCCATTAACACACACACACCTACACACTCACACACACACTCACACACACACACACACCTCCCGTACACAAACCTCGCACAGACTTCATTTATATAAAATCTCTCCATCAAACCTTTAATGTGCTGATTGACGCTCAGAGCCTCACACTCTCTCACATGTTCCCACAGTCAGCGTGACCCTAGGCATGTGCACATGTGTGCGTGTGCGTGTGCAAGTGCATATGCGTGTTCATGCGCACATGCCGGACTTGGCGGGCCCCGGCTCATTGTGCAGCTCCTCCGGCTCGGCTCTGATAAACACTTCATTATGAAATCCTGAGGACACGGTAAATATTTGCCGCCCTGTTATCGTGCGCTCTTATCTTGGCGTGAACTCCGGCCCAGCAGGACGCCGCCGCTTTATTTTCTTACAGCCTCAAACCTCCCCGGGAGCTCGTCTGAGGAGGTCGGGCAGGGAAACAGGCCAAGAACAGACGCAGGACAAACTTCTCTGTGTTAGTACCTGCAAGCTACTAAATTATGTTTATTTAACAGGGACGATACATACAACATTGTCACAGAAAATGGGAAAATGTGAATGTATATAAGACATGTAGCTTCAGCTAATCTGCAGTCTTTGTCCCTGATCAGGATTTACAGTACAATAAAATGTACAGAATACAGATACAATTATACAAATACAGTAATACAGTAAATATAGTCAATAAGTACCATGAATAAATAGACACAGTTGTAGTAAATTAGAGGTTAAAGCACAAGTTACATTTAACATAAAAAATTGCTAAAATAGTATACTGATAATTACTTATTAATTAATGTTGGCATTTCTGCTGCTGTTTAACTTTTGCACTGACCTTTTTAATTTCTAATTGAGATTTAATTTCAGATGGTGGTGTATGCCTGCACTGAGAGGGATGACTGCCCAGATGTTGTTCTGCACCTTTGGATTTTACAGTTTTGTTT